>JAJJWW010003361.1:0-368397 GCA_023531295.1 Papaver armeniacum
GATGGCGCGTTGCACGCCGCAGACGCCGCAACCGCCGGATTGTCAATACCAAGATGGGTCCCTCAGCTCAACGGACACGACCTGACTGTTCAGAATTGGATGGAATTCATCGAGCAGTAGCATGTAACGCTGAACTGAATAATCGCTAAGAAGTTCAAAGTAGTTGATATTTCAGTGAAAGTATCATGTGTATTTTATGCAGTAACGCATTTCTGCAGGTAAAGCGACGGTTAATGACGCTCACTCGACCAGTCTGGCCCCCTGACTGCGGTGTGCAGACAACTGTCGGGTGAAGTTGACGATGAGACGATCCTTGAGCACATTCGTCCAAGCGCATTGGTCGAAATTAGGTTGGGAAGAGGCGCTGCAGGCACGCCTAGGCTTGAGCCAAATCAGCATGACGCCAATCTTTAATAGCCGTAATATAAGAGCTGGTGCGTGCGATGATGGCGTAGGCGCCATACCTCATTTTCTCGAAGCAGATTCGTCACCAAATTCATCCTGCAGTCGAAAGTGGTCGGCACTCCAGACGTAAAAATAGTGCCGGCAAGAGCCGCACAGCCACGCCACTTCGCACACGCCCAAAGCACGACCAATCTTGCCTGGCCTTGGCCGATCGCCTCGGGTGAAGGTGTAGGCTGGCAGCCATTTCTCATACCCGGTCCTGGCAAAAACGTGATCTCGAGCCATCCAAACACCTCGGCGAAGCTGAGCGGCCGAGATCGGGCTTGTGGTTTGGGAGGCGTAACCACACCTGGCTCGGGGCGTGCGTTGATTAGTGCATGATATGCCTGCCGATCTGGTGAGGGAATACGGGTCCACGGTGGGTCATGGTCAGGCGATCGACTCGCTTTAATCTTAATCTTGACCATTCACGCGTGAGAAGATGGACGCCTGTGATGCTCAAAACTCCCACTCGATTTCAAAGCTGCAAGGCCACCCCTTGCTTGGGTGCACGGGTTCTGTTACGACTAAGCATGGTTGGTCTTGACCGGCTGGTCATCCGTAAGTTTCTTTCCACAAAAGTCCATACATGCCCGAATTTGCGGCATGTCTTTTTGGAAATCATTCACTTTACATAATCAAGGAAGTGGATTTCGCTCCACGACGTTCAATTGTGGTATTAAGGAATCATGAATGTTCCCAAAACGGCTATCTAGAGCATCCCATAGCTCTTTTGGCGTTTTCATGTGATGATAACCCCAACGTAGGTGTTGATGGTGGATTTTCATTTAAGGTTAAAATTGTAAAAAACCAGAAAATCATACGCTGACATCTTGTAAAAGATAAAGCCATTAATAAGTGTTGGATACTCCCTCACTTAATTCACCAAGAATGGAGCATGGCAACAATCCCATTCTATGAATACACGAAATTCATCCGTGTTGGAGCATGTAGCAACAATCCCATATACCCCCGTGAATTTCTAGCATTATTTATTAATGCGCAATCGCCTTGTATTTCCGTACTCATTATCGGCGCGTCATGACGATCGAGTGTTACTCTTACAGCAGCAACATGAACCTCCAAGCATTATAATGAAACCATGTACGAAATACCCATACAAAGCTTACTCTCGGTGTGTTATACTATCCCGATTGAGCCCCTCGGTGTGTTATACTAGCCCGGATTGAGCATCCGGACCGACCGTATCGGTCCCGGATATGATCGCATCATCCAACTCCACAAGCATGATTGGATGACCCGATCAATTCCATCACCCCAAGGTGTATGGAATACCCACCGCCGACCCCGCATGGTCGGCCATTGCCTAGCTTGCCAAAAACGTTCATACCAAGCAATATGGACGGAAAACCCTAAATTAGGTTTGCGGCATATTACATGTGTCGCAAAACAATCTCAACCATCCATCTTCGCATGGGTATAGATGGAGGGTGTAGATGTAGACTCAAAGGGCCCAGAGCATGTCAACACAATCACCGAGGGCCCGCCACACACTTGACCAACCGGTCAAGACCAACCATGCTTGGTCGTAACAAATTCGTGCACCCAAACAAGGGGTGACGCACGGCTTTGAAATCCGAAATTAGGGTTTTGAGCATCACGAGCGTCCATCTTCTCGGCATGAATGGAGGGTCCAAGATTAGATTAAGCAGTCAGGTCATACCAAAGCATGACCACCGTGGACCCATCTATTCCCTCACCCGATCGGCCAAGGCATATCATGCCTGGCTAATCCAAAACGCACGCCCAAACTAGTGTGGTTACGCCTCCCAAACCACAAACTGATCTCGACCGCTCAACTTCGCCGGACGATTTGGATGGCTCAGATCACGTTTTTATGGGATATTCAGGTATAGGCGTAAACACCAGCCTACCACCTTCACACCAGGCCAATCGGCCAAGACCGACCAAGATTGGTCGTCTTGGAACGTGTGCCTGAAGTGGGCATGACGTGCGGCTCTTGCGGCACTGTTTTTCTGTCACAAATCGATCTCGACCACTCAACTTCATTAGGATGAATTGAGTGACCCAGATCATACTTTCGAGAGGTAATGGGGTATAGGCGCCTACACCATCATACCGCCTACACGCATGTATGGTCGGCCTGGTTAAAGTTGTATCCCATGCTTGGTTTCGACCAAGTCAAGAGTGATGCCTACACACCTCTTCAAAACCCTAATTTCATTAATGGTCGCAGATGAGTGTCTCAAAGATCATCTCATCCGTCCAACTTCACCAAACTTGGTTATACAACCCCCGGTCGAGTTAGTTGGTCAGTGAGGCGTCATTACCCATCACTTTACCACACCGGGATGCAGTACCTGCATAAAATACACATGATACTTCACAAGTATCAACTTCCTGAATAACGCAGTTATTCAATTCAGCATTACATGCTACCTATCGTGGATCCACAATCCACACGTTCCAGACATAAATCATGTCACAAACTGGGGGGGATACATACTGGGGTATTGGTCTGGCGGTTTACAGCATGCAGCGTGCAACGCGCCATCACAAGAACGTGTTAGGAAGTCATGGACGGTTAGAGATGAACATGAGAAGTGGGCAAGACTGGTCGTGTGTCACCGACGCACAACTCCACTACTCCATCACTCCACTTCCTCCACTTTCCACGAGAGACGCGAATAAGGCTCAATGACTTGTATAAATAGGTTCTCCGCCCTATTTCAAAATAACATAACAAGTCGAGACGAGACAGAAAACAAGTGTTAATACAAAACGTATTCCAACACCCATAGCATGCTTGCATCAATCGTAAGCCTGCTCATCTTTCTGTTACAAGTCATTCATAGCCAACACCTTCACAATCTCAACACATTCTTCGCTTCCCTCCCTAAGATCAACCCCATCTCCTTCACTTTGTGACCGAAACAAGTCTGGAACGGCCATTTCTTGGTTTAGTCCGGACTTGCACAGATTGACTTCCGAATCTACAAGCACTCACCGCGCAGTGCATTTGTTTAAGGTTTAAATTCATTCCTCATCCACACACCCCAAATTACCAAATCCGGCAGGAATATTTTTCACCCATAAACAATTGGCGACCACAGTGGGAGGTTGATCTATCGGTTGCAAAAAATTGAATTCTCAATTTTTCGGTTTTCGTCTCACGATGCATCCTCATCAGGAAACCACAGGCGGTTCAGATGCCATGGGAAGTATAGCTAGAATGCTGGAGGATGTGTTGGCAAATCAAGCCGATATCACCGTAATGCGAGCGAAACATTCGCCTTTTTTGAATGATATAACATCACAATTACAAGAAGGGTCGGCGTGCATCTACTCAGGAAGTGCAAGAAACGTTGAATCCTTAGCCAGGAGTCACAACTTTACCAGTGGAGAGGCAAAAAGAGCGCGTAACCACAGGAGACTCAGGAAAGATGAACAACATGGTCCAGCCAACAATGAAGAACCGAGGCAACTCCACAGAGGAAAGGACTTGTACGGAGTACTACAACGCTTACCAGATAAAGAAAGGGATCCTGCAGCCTATGGAGCCCTGTTAAAAGATTTATATCTCAAAACTCTTGTTGAAGACAGGAAGACTGTCCAATCCGCGTCGGCCTTTCATCCAAGCGAAGAAATGCTTGGGTAAGGAGAGATCGATCAAGAAATACGTGAATATGGAGGATGGGAGCGTTCAATTCGATCACTCAGCAGTGATATTGCGACACCTTCCACATCCCTTTACCCAGGCAAGCGATCCGCGGATATGATGGCACCTGCAAATCTTCCAAATTTATCTCCAGAACATGCTCCACATCAAAGCCACGAGAGACATCACAACGCCCACTAACGCAGAAAAGATGGACTCGGAAGTACCTACACTTTCCGTTCCCAATGAAAAAGATTTTGGAGTTCCGGAGATATGGGTACGAAATAGAGAGGTGGAACTACCTCCTGTATGGCGTCCACCAACCGATCAAGAAATAATGGACCCGAGGTACTGTCATTTCCACCGGTTCCTTTACCACCCCACCAGTGAATGCAACGCTTTGAAGCGCATTATTCAGGAGAAACTTGGTTCAGAGGGATAGCTCTCATTCTCTAAAAAATTAATGCGAACGACTTCCTTGGAGAGGCTACTTCGGTTTGATACAAGTGAGACTTCAAAAACAAGTAAGTTCTATTCAACAATTTTACAAGAAAGATAGTTTTGGAATTCACTGGGGACTTAGCATCCCCACATGGAGAAAGAGACTCAGTGATCAAACGCATGTTTGCTTCCCTTCATACCTCCCTTTTACACGATATTTGCAATTTCATATGACATGTGCAATCATTCATGACCAAGATGCAAATTCCATTTAAAATAACCTCTTTCAGAAAAAGTTATTCACAAAACTATCTCAATAGACCAATTCAATTACCTATCAATTCAAAATCGGAAGTCAAATTACGAAAGAAATCCTCACTATCACTCAAAAAGAAAAACATCTAAAAGAAGAGACAAGTGTATAGCACGAATCTTTCAAGGAAAGTCCTTTAACAACAACTCGTCCTTCTGGGCAAGAGAGGCTTTCATCCTTTGAAGTACAGCCTGCTTCAGCTTCAACTCCTCAGATAATCTTTTGACCTCTTCTTCATGGCGAGTAACACATTCTGCAGAAGGGGCTTCACCTTGTAATTTCGGAGCTCCCGAATCTCGGAGAACCTTTGAGGAACCAAGGAGCATTGAAGTCGACCGCACAAACACATCTCGATGGCACTTCCAGCCTTCAATCATCTCCTCGTAAAACCGTTCGACCCCGTCGTGACGCTCATCCCCGGATAGAAAATAAAGCTTCCTGAACGCGGTTGACAAACACAAGACGACTTTTGAGCTTCGTAGTGGTAGCAATGTGGCCGTGCTTCTCCCATATCGTCGTGTACAACTTTTCGAACTGAGCTGGCACACAAACCCTCCGACCAACACATGACCTGGATAAGGAACAATGAATGGAGGATCAAACAGAGCTCTGGTGTCTGCGCTACCAAAACTTCACCAACCACAGGAACCTTGTCGATTCAGGTGGAGACCTTTCGTAAGGAGTCACCACGACAACTTTATTGGCCGAAACCGCCGTAACGTTCTTCAAGGGGAGCAACTTCAACTATAACGGATGTTGGCTCTCTTATATTCCTTCCGACATCTACTTCACTGGGTGCTAATTTTCATCACGGCCCCATCGACAAGATCACGGGGGAGGCGCCTTGTTCAACCGAGCTTGCATCATCTCTCGTCATGGTCGGGAAAAGGAGCGGTTTCTCCAGACATCTCAAAGATGAATGTCGGTACCACCGGACTTCTCAAAGATGAAGATCAAGGCACGCGAGACTTCTCAAAGATGAAGGCTAATATTGCCACCTTCTCATTCGAATGCGCGCCAACCTTGTGAAAACATTCTCTCCTGAATTCCCCGATTTCAAGCAAGGATCACTCTTAGAAGAATTTACTCGGGAGAAATGAAGGAACCAACGGAAAAGATTTAAATACTCGCATATTGGAGGAATTGAGGATCACCGAACCACATGCCCGCCTCTTGGATCTCTCTCCCGCTTGGGGACCGCAATCCTCGGCTACGGGGTCCGTTTGGGGAAGTGGCTTCAACCGAAATGCTTTTTCAAAACGTCAGAAGATGGTTCACCACGGGAACCTGTCACAACACTCTCCGAGAACTCCTGGAAAATCAACAATTGCCTCCTCCAGAATTCCTTGTACTTATTGGTTACCACTGGGTTTCTCCCGATAGGCCAGAAGGGAAGGCTCACCCGCTTCAAAACGCGTAAGCATTAAGAATATCCGGAGGAATTCTTTCGGAACCCCCGGGTGGACGGATAAATGGGACACCGTCAAATCCCATTTGACGAGCCGCCTGTCAATATTGTACGGAGTCACAGTAAATTCTTCGTTGAATAAAGACGGGACATATCCTGGGATGCAGCTGTGCAGGTAAACAATTTCCCCAAATCTCATAGTCTTAACATCGGTACGCAACACAGCATCAGGGCCATCAGAAATAATATCAAAAGTCTTTTGTTGAACAATGGAAGGGTGGACCGGCCCCCATGGACGGAAATCTACAGAAGACACATTGTAAAATATGTCCGCAAGTCTCGCGCCGTTTCTGGGACGCCTCTTATTCCAGCGGAGTATTCTCGAGCCACCATACAAGTTGTTGAGAAAATTTGCAGGAGCAAGAGCATAGCTTTTGAAGTGTTCCCATAAGAATGCCTGAAGAAAAGCGAAGTGAATGTGCGATTCCACCTTCTTGTACCCGTTAGAAACATGCATGTCCATTGCTAAGGCGTCCAGATGAGAGTACAACGACCCAAGGAACAAAGCGCCCAGGGGAAGAACTTTACCTTTTGCCAGTTTTATAGCGATCTTAACGAGGTCACCTCTAATGGTCTTCTTTCCAGAACCGTCATCGAATATATCTCTGGATAGCCATAAAGACAGGAACGCAATCACGCTGAGATCATTTTCCAACTCTTGATCCGGTTTTGGGTCTGCAGGAGACCACTCCGACACCCACCAGGTGTAAAAGCATCTCGTATCTTTTTTCTCCTCCTTGTCCAGACTGTCTAAACCCGCCACCTTTTGAAGTATGGCATCATAGTTACGTTGTTCCGTATCAGAGAGCTCGTAAGAGAGACTTCCAAAGAACATACAGTTCATTAATACAAAGAACGCTCTCCGCAGTAATAGTCATCTCTCCCCACCTAGATATGGTCATGTATGAGTAGAAGGACGCCATCGAGAAATGAAGGTAATCAAACCCGCAGCGTCTTTCTTAATTTCAAGAGCGGCCAGATGCCATGACCGCATTGAGGATTTGCGCCGAAAGAAAATTGTCTTTAATGCCCTTATTACTCAACATGCGTCTCATCCATCCTTCATAAGAACCCGGTGGAGTATGACAAATCTTGAAGTCAATAGGGAAGGCGGATATTCGTTTCTCCGGAGACAAAATCTCATCACAAGTGTCAAGAAGAAAACGGATCAAGCATCCATATTTTCTCAATCGGAAAGCGGGATTATCTTATGAGAAGGATGTCTTCTAATGTTTGGAAAAGGCGAGGTGAACAACTCATCATCGATGTTCGACATATCTTTGAAGCCGTCAACACTTCCTGACTTGGCACCAAGCATTATCTCCGGAAGACATCTCAACAGGAATTCTTTTCTTCATTCCACAATGAAATAAAAGACAGAAGTTATAACTTGTATAAAAAGCGCGTGAAGCATGTAATCACGCACAACAAGACACGTTAAAATACACAAAAGCTGGGATTAGGTCCAAACACCAAGTATTACTCAAGTCACAAGTCCGGTATTGGTTTTAAGTCCGGTACAAGTTTGATCTCGGTATTGGTTTCAAGTCCCAGGACAAGTTTCGATCTGTATTGGTTTCAAGTCGTACAAGTTTCGGTATGGTATTGGTTTCAAGTCAGGTGCAAGTTTCAGCCTGGGTATTGGTTTCAAGTCCGGTACAAGTTTCAGTCTGGTATTGATCTCCGGTATAAATTTCAAGTCCGGTGCAAGTTTCAGTCTGGTATTGGTTTCAAGTCCGGTACAAGTTTCAGTCTGGTATTGATCTCCGGTATAAATTTCAAGTTCGGTGTTATTCGAGCCCAGGCACAAGACTAACACAAAGTCGGCTTTCAGTCAAGCATATGTGGGTGAGACCCACGTTCAATTAAGCATGCATGGCGGGCCCGCGTTCATTCACACACATCATAACACGATTTTTCTTTATTCATGGGAATCGTGTCTACAAGATTCAAGCCAAGGTTTCTTCTTTTCAAGATACAACCTAAAAACTAGGTTTGGCATGCAATGGTGGAAAGGAGCCAAAGCGACATGATCATGGATTCACGGGTTGTTTTACTAAGCAATTCTAGAAAATATTGGCGTATCAACCTTGGTGGAAAAATCTAAGCATATACATGTCTTACGAAAGGTGTTTACCTAGCAAACTAGGGTTTTACCTTTGAAAAAAAAAAAAAAACCTACCTCGGACGGCGGCGGCGCACGGTAGCAACTCCGGCAACGGCAACGAGCGTCAGCGGGAGCGGTGACGGTCACGGACAGGAGCTGCTCAAACAAAAAAAAAATCGTGAGAAAAAGAAAAGGGGTTTGGTCTCTTTTATAGACAACAAAAATTAGAAGAATCTCAATAGAACAAGGATTCCTCTTTTACTTGGTTTCCTCTTTTGATTCAAATACCCAAAGAAGGAAACCGGCCCCACCAAAGGATTCCATACAAGCGCAACGGCATGGACATATAGCGGTCGGTCAATACTCTTCCGGGTAAACTTCCTTTATCCTGTCTTTCTCACATATGTATGTCACCATCTCATGCCTACCCCACAATAGTGTAACCATTATGTGTTAGGCAGGGGACTTAATGTTGATGGTGGATTTTCATTTAAGGTTAAAATTGTAAAAACCAGAAAATCATATGCTGACATCTTGTAAAAGATAAAGCCATTAATAAGTGTTGATACTCCTCACTTAATTCACCTAGAATGGATCATGTGGCAATAATCCCATTCTATGAATACACGAAATTCATCCAGGTTGGAGCATGTAGCAACAATCCCATATACCCCGTGAATTTCTAGCATTATTTATTAATGCGCAATCAGCCTTGTATTTCCTATACTCATTATCAGTGCGGCATGACGACTGAGTGTTACTCTTACAGAGCAACATGAACCTCCAAGCATTATAATGAAACCATGTACGAAATACCCGTACAGGCTGACTCTCGGTGTGTTATACTAGCCCGATTGAGCCCCTCTCGGTGTGTTATACTAGCTCCGATTGAGCATCCGTGACCGACCGTATCAATCCGGATATGATCGCAATCATCCAACTCCACAAGCATGATTGGATGACCCAGATCAATTCCATCACCCCCAAGCGGTATGGAATACTCACCGCCGACCCGCATGGTCGGCCACTGGCCTAGCTTGCCAAAAACGTTCATACCAAGCAATATGGACGGAAAACCCTAAATTAGGGTTTGCGGCATATTACATGTGTTGCAAAACAGTCTCAACCATCCATCTTCGCAGGTATAGATGGAGGGTGTAGATGTAGACTCAAAGGGCCCAGAGCATGTCAACACAATCACCGAGGGCCCGCCACACACTTGACCAACGGTCAAGACCAACCATGCTTGGTCGTAACAAATTCGTGCACCCAAACAAGGGGTGACGCACGGCTTTGAAATCCAGAATTAGGGTTTTGAGCATCACGAGCGTCCATCTTCTCCGGCACGAATGGAGGGTCCAAGATTAGATTAAGCAGGTCCGGTCATACCATCATGACCACCGTGGACCCATCTATTCCCTCACCCGATCGGCCAAGGCATATCATGCCTGGCTAATCCAAAACGCACGCCCAAACTAGCGTGGTTACGCCTCCCAAACCACAACCGATCTCGACCGCTCAACTTCCGCCGGACGATTTGGATGGCTCGATCACGTTTTTATGGGATATTCAGGTATAGGCGTAAACACTAGCCTACCACCTTCACACCAGGCCAATCGGCCAAGACCGACCAAGATTGGTCGTCTTGGAACGTGTGCCTGAAGTGGGCATGACGTGCGGCTCTTGCGGCACTGTTTTTCTGTCACAAATCGATCTCGACCACTCAGCTTCACCGGATGAATTGAGTGACCCAGATCATACTTTCGAGAGGTAATAGGGTATAGGCGCCTACACCATCATGCCGCCTACACGCATGTATGGTCGGCTTGGTTAAAGTTGTATCCCATGTTTGGTTTCGACCAAGCTGAAGAGTGATGCCTACGCACCTCTTCAAAACCCTAATTTCATTAACGGTCGTAGATGAGTGTCTCAAAGATCATCTCATCCGTCCAACTTCACCATCTTGGTTATACAACCCTGGTCAGGAGTTAGTTGGTCAGTGAGGCGTCATTACCCATCATTTTACCACACCAGGATGCAGTACCTGCATAAAATACACATGATACTTCACAAGTATCAACTTCCTGAATAACGCAGTTATTCAATTCAACATTACATGCTACCTATCATGGATCCACAATCCATACGTTCCAGACATCAATCATGTCACAAACTGGGGGGATACATACTGGGGTATTGGTCTGGCGGTTTACAGCGTGCACGTGCAACGCGCCATCACAAGAACGTGTTAGGAAGTCATGGACGGTTAGAGATGAACAGGAGAAGTGGGCAAGACTGGTCGTGTGGCACCGACGCACAACTCCACTACTCCATCACTCCACTTCCTCCACTTCCTACGAGAGACGTGAATAAGGCTCAATGACTTGTATAAATAGGTTCTCCGCCCTATTTCAAAATAACATAACAAGTCGAGACGAGAAAAAACAAGTGTTAATACAAAACGTATTCCAACACCCAGAGCCGCTTGCATCAATCGTAAGCTCCGCTCATCTTTTCGTTACAAGTCATTCATAGCCAACACCTTCACAATCTCAACACCTTCTTCGCTTCCCTCCCTAAGATCAACCCCATCTCCTTCACTTTGTGACCGAAACAAGTCCGGGAACGGCCATTTCTTGGTTTAGGCCGGACTTGCACAGATTGACTCCGAATCTACAAGCACTCACCGCAAAGTGCATTTTTTTAAGGTTTAAATTCATTCCTCATCCACACACCCCAAATTACCAAATCCGTAGAATATTTTTCACCCATAAACAGTAGGTTAGGATCTATATGCCTCTTAAGGAACATAAGAGCATGAGTTTTGTCTTTCTCAGTTGCCGGAGCAGCGTCGACAGATGGCTTGATAGTGGAGGTGTAGTTCTTTGCCACGAAGGTGGTTTCCACATCAGATACCCAATGGTGGTACTCAAGTCCTGCTGAGTCCAAAAGTTCGAATTCTGGTCGAATTGGGTCCATCTACATAGACAAAATAAAGGACATTAATATGGTGCTCAAGTCCTTCTGAGTCCATAACAAATCACGGTATCATTTTCCCATCACCAACTTTCTTTATGGTTTTGTGGGTAATACGGATATGTCATATAGTCCAATCTTTGATCATAACCCAGTCCACAAAATTAATTAACCAAGCTTCTTTATGGTTTTTAACAAGGGAACTCTGTTTGCAAACCAAATCTCTTTATGGTTTAAAAATTGCAAACAATTTGGTAACAAGGTTGACAAAATAGTCAACTAAAAATAGGTTTATTAGAAGAAAAAAAATAAACTATAGACCCATTTATCATTTATATACACACATAAAATTATTGGAATCTAAGTCGCAATTCGTTTGCATATTTAGTAGCAAACCGTTTGCGGGATAAAAATAGGTTTTGGTCAATATTTGTGACATGCATGAGTAATATCAAACTGAGATATAATACTAATGATAAGGTACATTTCAAAAAATTTACAATTTTGAGGAATATTTGACAAAAATAAATTACTAGAATATTCATGACATAAAAGAAAAATTAACATACATACATATGCATCATGGGTATAATAAATTTCCTAACAAGTAGAATGATATGATATTCTTCAAAGGTGATATCCATACATGTATTTATTTATTTATTTTATTAAAAAAATGAAAGATCAAGTGCAACATCACATGGGGAGTTTGAAACAAAATCAGTGAGGGTTTTTTTTTTTTTTTCCCAAAAGTAAAGCAAACTACACTTTTGTGTATCACATGATTTTAATTAATTAAACTATAGATAAAAAAAATGTCACTTTCATGTTACAAGACAAGCATGTGATCATAAAGAAACAAATAAGCTATCACTATCAAGTTGAAAATCAACTTAGTAAAAATCAAATGGATTATTTTCTTTTAACTTTTGGTGTAGTTAAAATAAAGAATATGAGCTAATATTATCATGTCATGTGATAGATGAGACAAATATATCACTTTCAACAAGAGTAAATAAATACTAATGGTTGAGATATACCTCCTTCTTTTGGAAAAATCCTATTTGTTTTAAGAATTGAGCCAACAATTTTTTTGTTTGTGAAGGATTAATGCTCAATTGGAAACAAAGAACAAGGTGCTAATAACGTGTAGAAGGTTGTTCAAATATTGAGTAGAGAAATAGCAAGATAATATGGAGACAAGAGAAGAAACAATGTAAAAGAGAATGAGAGTTAGTTGCTTCTTCATTTATTGTTCCATACTTTAAATACATGAAGAATAGAGAGTTGCTTCTTCATTTATTGTTCCATACTTTAAGGGAAAGAACAATTCCTACATGTGTCTAGTTTGAGAAAGAAGATGACATGCATCTTGACACATGTGATGTGTGGTCAGACACATTCCCACACATGTTACTACAACATTAACATCATTAAATCTAATAATTACCATTGACGCTAATTAAGTAAGGGTAGTTATGCCATTATCAAAAATGGGTGGATAAGGGGTGATTATATTTTTTATCTAGTGACCCTATTTTGGCACCATTAGGTATGCCTCAAAAAAAATGAGTGTGCCTCAAAACAGGTTTCTAAAATTAAGGTCGATTTGCAAGGCAAGTATATCGAAATTCCTTATTTAAGCATGTCAGGTGGCCTGAAAAACTAGCCACTATGGTAAAAGTGTGTAGCGCAGGGACAGGCCCAGAAATGCTACTTGGTATGGATGGAATATTACCGATTGTGAATGTGGCTGAAGGCCACGTAATTTATTTTCGAACGAATTATATAATTAGTATAGAATTGGAATTTATCTATAAAATACTAGATAGATAGACGAATAAAAGATAAATTGAATAAACACTATTGAAAATAGGTGATTAGAAAAAAGAAATTTAAAGTTTATAAAAGAAAAATGAGAATAACATAACGGGAAGAAAAAGTTTTATACTTTAAGCAAAATATTTAGTTTAATTCTCTTAATGTATGGGCTAAAAACTATTTGGTCCAGATTTTGCATTGGCTAACACAAATAATAGGTTGGTTGGACACATATTTTTGAAAAAATTCCTTAACATATAATTGTTGGACCAAAACCAGGGACGAGTTATTGCCTGGGTTAGCTCCTTGTTAGGCCCGTCCCTGGTGTAGTGATAGAAGTACTACCGAGTGATTAAGTGATGCTAGCGATATTCTATATTGCCGGCGGTATAGAGTTCTGTTGCTTATAAATATGTTAATCTCAACCTTCATTTTTACACTAAAACTTTTACACAAAATTTTTCAATCCCAAAGTTTTTTAAATACCATAATATACAATTCAACTTGATTTGGTAATCCCCAATTTGATTATTCTAGAGTATGCATCGAAGTTGCTATTAACAAGACATGTGATGGTTAAAGACCATAAAGAAATAGGTAAAGAGCAAGAAGTATTTAAGTTTTGGATGTTAACCAAGTTAAACTTGCATCTAAAAGGCAAAGAAGAGTTCAAGGAAAGGAAAATTAAGGAAATGGCAAAGAAAATTTGAAAGTTAACCACAATAGTCATGAGAATATAGGAAAATCTCCTCAATAAGAGCCCAAAGATTGTCTGAGATTTTTATGCAGGTCTTTGTTTAAGTATTTATTATCCCAGTTTATATCTTGTAAAATAGTGCAATACTATTAATTAACTCGTAAATTATACTTAAAATAAGATGTAAAGTTGAAAATTAGAATTATATTTATAATTCGCCGGTACTTTTAGACTTAAATTTAATCAAAACTCACATCTAATTTTAATTAACTAAAGTTTAGAATTAAGAAATTAAAATTTTACTTAAATCAAACAAGAGTGGATTATATTTAGGCAACACTATTAAGATATCATAACAACTTTCATAGTGAAAATCTTTTCCATTTATGCGGAGACAATCCTCCTGACACCTTTGTTCTATTTCCAGATCTTGTTCCAGGGCACCTGTTCACCTCAAAAACTTCAGGTAGTTAAATGTGAGATATGTATGAGTAGCGTAGCTCTTCCCCTAATGAATTGTTTGACCTGTAGGCTCCCTACCTATATTTTTGGAGATGGTATACGAGCCTTCTCAGGTCGCTGCCATCTTTTCAAGTTTGTACTCAGGGATGCTCGGCAGTACTTATCTGAGCACTAGATCTCCATGCTGATAGACAACATACCCTATGGGTGAGGTAGAAGTCGAGATATTCAATCACTCCCGAACGTGAATTCTTTCATATGTAATTGGTTATTTCTCGCTCAACACTTAAGCATGAGAATATGTTCTTTTGTACTTCTATTTTCTTATTATTTGTATGCAGAAACTTTATGTCTTCGTAGCTCTTGAATTGTTAGAATATGGGCATCCAACTCAAAACCAATTGGCAATGAGTGGAGTGGCCCTAAGGATTATAAACCGCAAGATCTTAGATAAACCACACAATGTGGGACTATAATCTCAACACGCTCCCTCATGTGTAGCCTCGTTGGGTCTAACACGTGGAACGATATAATAAAATCGGGTGACGCGGAGTAAAGGTGGGGTCAAATGACTCGACACAAATAGCCTACTTTGATACCATGTTAGAATATGGGCATCCAACTCAAAACCAATTGGAAATAAGTGGCGTGGCCCTAAGGATTATAAACTACATGATCTTAGATAACCCAAAAAATGTGGGACTAATAATCTCAACATGGATGCTTGTGACTTTAGAATACTTAGAAGTTGGAATAGTATCACTTGTAAACCCTCACAAGACTATAACTCGTCCACTAGGGATACCTAGGGGTTTAAAGGCTTGTTGCATTGCTAAGTGCAACCATGACTTCAACAAGACTGAGTTGTTGTACTTTAGTTTAGGTTTTATGGTTTGCTCGATGAATAAAAAAAAAGGCAAGTGCAGGGGAATTTTATAATTGCATAATTCACATGTTTTAAATATCACTTTCTTACACTTATTTGCTAGTTTTTATGTGAATTACTTTGTGCTACTGTTACTTTTCTATTTTATTTGTTTTATTAGGTGAGTCATCCAAAAGGAAGTGTAACTTGTTCAAATTCATGATTTTTTCTCATCAATTTGAATAAAACGAAAATATGAAGCCAATGGCGAAAGAATATGAGGTCATTCTGATGTCGTATGAAGAAGTTACGAGGGTTTTAAGCAAGTCAAAGTTGCGAAAAGTTTCGAAGCACATAATTTATAAAGGCACTACTTGGGGCTGCCAATGAATGGTGTTGTTATGTTGAGTCTATGCTTGATGGTCATCGGTGATTAAGTTGATGAGAATGAATCGCGCTCGAGTCTGTAATGGAAGTTAGAGATGAGGATATTGATAAAGAAGAGCATGGAATAACATAACACCTCGTTAGGTTGGGAGAATTAGAAAGCTAGGAATTCAATTATGGGGTAATCCAATTCTTGGAACTAGATTCCAAGGAATTCGATTCAAATCCTAAAAATTCATGTTCAGTTGAGGTAATTCAATTACCTTTGTTTTTACCCCGGAATCAAATTTCATTGCACCATTAGACCAATGCAATGAAAATATATTATTTTGGAGTAAATTGGATTCCTAGGTGTTTATGGGTGAAAATTATTCCTGCCGGTTTTGGTAATTTGGGGTGTGTGGATGAGGAATGAATCTAAACCCTAAACAAATGCACTGCGCGGTGAGTGCTTGTAGATTCGGAAATCAATCTGTGCAAGTCCGGCCTAAACCAAGAAATGGTCGTTCCCGGACTTGTTTCGGTCACAAAGTGAAGGAGATGGGGTTGATCTTAGGGAGGGAAGCGAAGAAGGTGTTGAGATTGTGAAGGTGTTGGATATGAATGACTTATATCAGAAAGCTGAACTGGCTTGCAGGAGTAAGCAATCAGTCCCGGTGTTTGAATACGATTGTATAAACACTTGCCTCTGTTGTCTGGACTTGTTTTGTTTCTCTTGTCTCCTGTTTTTCTCTGTTGTTTGGAAATAGGGCGGAGAACCTATTTATACAAGTCATTGAGTCTTATTCACGTCTCTCGTGGGAAGTGGAGGAAGTGGAGTGATGGAGTAGTGGAGTTGTGCGTTGGTGATACACGACCAGCCTTGCCCACTTCTCCTGTTCATCTCTAACCGTCCATGACTTCCTAACACGTTCTTGTGATGGCGCGTTGCACGCCGCACGCCGTAAAACGCCGGACCAATACCCCGGTATGTATCCCCCGGTTTGTGACATGATTGATGTCCGGAATGTGTGGATCGTGGATCCACGAAAGATAGCATGTAATGCTGAATTGAATAATCGCGTTATTCAGAAGTCGATACTTGTGAAGTATCGTGTGTATTTTATGCGAGGTACTCGCATCATGGTGTGGTAAAGTGATGGGTAATGACACCTCACTAACCAATTAACTCCCCGACCGGGGTTGTATAACCAAAGTCGGGTGAAGTTGGACGGATGAGATGATCTTTGAGACACTCATCTGCGACCGTTGATGAAGTTAGGGTTTTCAAGAGGTGCGCAGCATCACTCTTGACTTGGTCGAAACCAAGCATGGGATACAACTTTGGCCTAACCGACCATACATGCGTGCAGATGGCATGATGGTGTAGGCGCATATACCCCATTACCTCATGAAAGTATGATCCGGGTCACTCAATTCATCCGATGAAATCGAGTGGTCGAGATCGATTTGCGACAAAAACTAGTACCGCAAGGGCCGCACGTCACGCTCTCTTCGGGCGCACGTTCCAAGACGACCAATCTTGGTCGGTCTTGGCCGATTGGCTGGTGTGAGGGTGATAGGCTGGTGTTTACGCCTATACCCGAATATCCCATGAAAACGTGATCTCGAGCCATCCAAATCGTCCGTCGAAGTTGAGTGGTCGAGATCGGTTTGCGGTTTGGGAGGTGTGACCACGCTAGTTTGAGCGTGCGTTTTGGATTAGCTGTGCATGATATGCCTTGGCCGATCGGGTTAGGGAATAGATGGGTCCACGGTGGTCATGCTGGTATGACCGAATCGCTTAATCTAATCTTGGACCCTCCATTCATGCCGGAGAAGATGGACGCTCGTGATGCTCAAAACCCTAATCTTGGGTTTCAAAGCCGCGCGTCATCTCTCGTTTGGGCGACGATTTTGTCACGACCAAACATGGTTGGTCTTGACCGATTGGTCAAGTGTGTAGGCGGGCCCGCGGTGATCGTGTTGACATGCTCTGGGCCCTTTGAATCTACATCTACACCCTCCATCTATACCGCGAAGATGGATGGTTGAGGCCGTTTTGCGACACATGTAATATGCCGCAAACCCTAATTTAGGGTTTTCCGTCCATAATGCTTGGTATGAACGTTTTTGGCAAGTAGGCCAATGGCCGACCGTGCGGGTTCCGCATTGGTTCGGCAGTGGATATTCCATACCTGCTTGGGGGTGATGGAATTGATCTGGGTCATCCAATCATGCTTATGGAGTTGGATGACTGCGATCATATCCGGACTGATACGTTCAATCCGGATGCTCAATCGGGCTAGTATAACATACCAAGAGGGGCTCAATCGGGCTAGTATAACACACCGAGAGTCGGCTCATACGGGTATTTCGTACATGGTTTCATTATAGTGCTTGGAGGTTCGTGTTACTCGTAAGAGTAACACTCGGTCGTCATGCCACACCGATAATGAGTATTGGAAATACAAGGCTGATTAGAGATTCACGAGGATGGGATTGTTGCCACATGCTCCAACCCTGGAGGAATTTCATGTATTCACGAGAATGGGATTGTTGCCACATGCTCAATTCTTGGTGAATTAAGTGAGGGAGTATCCAACACTTATTAATGGCTTTATCTTTTACAAGATGTCAGCGCATAATTTTTTCTGGTTTTTACAATTTTAACCTCAAATGAAAACCCACCATCAACATTAAGTCCCCGCCTAGCACACAATGGTTACACTATTGTGGGGTAGGCATAAGATGGTGACGATTAAAGATAAAACTTTATGAGACAAAGTTAGATGTTACCGGGGGAGAGACGGGTCATCCTGTCCTTGGAGTATGTCACGTTCAAAAGGCATCTAGGAGAGCATTCCCCTAGTATGATGTCGGTCTTGCTCGCCTTCGGTCGACCTTGCTATGTCCGCTTCGGTCGAGGGCCCACCCGTGCTTGCTCCGTTTGAATGTCGGTCTTGCGGATCGACCTTGTTATGCCCGATTAGGTCGAGGGCTATTGCGCCGCTTCGCTCGATCGTGGGGTTGTGCCTAATCGACCGACCGCTTTGCGCCGCTTCGTTTGTGGGGCTACTGCGCCCGTTTGATCGAACGTGGGCTTGAATTTCGTGAGCATGATTCCCATGACATAAGAGAACCGTGTTGTGCAAATAAATATGGTCCCGCCATATATGCTTGATTGAACGTGGGTCCCATATCGTGTATGCCCTGATCGAATGTCACCTTTATACCAGACCTCGTGCCCTTGACCAACAGGTCTTGAAACTTAAGCAATACCTGGGACTTGTGACTTGATCAATACGAGACTTGAAGCTTGAGCAATACCGGACTTGAAGCTTGAGCAATAGCGGACTTGTGACTCGATCAACACCGGACTTGAAACTTGAGTGATACGTGACTTGATCAATACTAGGTCTTGAGACTTGATCAACACCGGACTTGTGACTTGATCAACACCGGTGTTTGGACCCAATACCAGCCTTGTATACTCCAAAGTGAATGTGTGTTGTCGTATGTGACTACACATCTCACGCGTTTTATACAAATCTTGCTCCTGTCTTTTATTGTAGAATGAAGAAAAGAACTCTGTTGAGATGTCTTGGGGATAATGTTGGTGCCAAGTCGGGAGGTGTTGAAAGCTTCAAATATATGCCGAACATTGATGATGAGTTGTTCATCATGCCCTTGAAAATATCCGTACCACAGGATAACCCTCCTCCTATCGACTTCAGGGTTTTTCATGCTCCGTTGGGTCCTCATGAAGGATGGATGAGACGTATGTTGAGCAATGAGTACATCAAAGATAACTTGACCAGAGCGCAGATTATTGATGTAGCTTGAGTGTTGAAACGCCTCGAGAGGATGTTAAAGTGGCTTCAGTGCGAACATTGAGGTGGATCCTTGAGAGAGTGTTGAAGCAGGATTCTCGGGCGAACGTGGGTCCGGAGAGAGCGTTGAGGCGGCTCTTGAATAGACCATTGAAGCGCCTTACGCTAGAGGGAGCGTTGAAGTGTTTCCCTCTTGATTCGATTTACCCTTGCGAATTCCATGCTTCTTGGTGACCATCTCTCTCATGTTGAAGAATTCCTTGGACCGACGGTGAAGGAACTTCATGCCGAGCCTCGGATCCCCAAGCGTGGTTTACATGGTTTGTTCGTAGTGGTTGTTGTCGAGCCGGATATGGAATATCTTGGACATTGTTTCATCATTGTGGGAGCCGTGCATGTGGTACTGGAGTTGGAGTTGACGGACGCGCAGATGTTGTATCTCGGTGGTTTTCCTCTTGCTTCTTCGAGGAACCGCTTACGAGAAAGTGAAGGTTGTATTTGTTGGTGAGATATATGCCCCTACAAACATTATGAGGCTCTTCACACGGCAGAGCTGTTTCTTTCTATCGGGGCATATGTTGTCGTAGATGAGCGTTCAACGGCTCAGAGGATGACCAAAAGCGCGGATTCTCCAACATAGCATGATAGACATGTACCACTTGTCCGATAAAGTGACTCGCCGGATCTTGTTCCATATGACGCGTGGACATCGTTATCTTCTTGAGGTGCTCCCTTGAGGTATCGGCTTTGCATCATGCTCATACATCCTCATCTGGTTGTAGCCGCTACATCCATCCATGGAGGAGAACATGCCATGTCCGCTGGTTGCATCTACTAATATGTCGATGTTAGGTAGAGGAGGATCATTTTTGAGCAAAGACTGTTCAAGTCTCTCAAGTCTATGTAGCACCCGATCTATCCATTTTCCTCGTGTCCGAACTATAATCTGTTTAACCGACTTGGATCTAGGTATGACATGTAGATGATGGGTGACCAATTTTCATCTAAATCCAAGCATTTCTTCATATCTCCAAGCGAATATGTCCCTGGTACTCTTTGAGAAGTTCCACGAGCTTCGTGCATTTATCCGTACACAAGGTTGAGCTGATGGAGATAGGCCTAGGAGATTCCTCAACGATTTCAATCTCATCGGTTGTGGAGTTGGTGCCATCTTGCAGCTGTTGTGGAGCATCTAGCACTTGTTCTTGTGGTTCGTTGATGTTGTAGCATTCCATTGGGTGGAGAGACTGGGTAACAGTGTCCCCTGCTAGTTGATAATGGCAGTGGCGGTATACTGTTTTCCCATTCTGGTCACGACTCGCCACAAAAGTTCGTTCCCTCTTCGTGTGAACGTGGGTCGTGGATTCACAGGATGGAGAAGAATGCTTCGTCAGCAAAGATGCATCGTGGGTACTAGCCTTCAATGATGCAAGCGGTCTTCTTCCGAATTGACGCCCACGTGGGGAGTGGGATGCAACGAACTTGTCTGATTCTTTCGGCGGAGCTTCTCCCGTATGTGCTGGTTTGGTTTCCCTCGAAGTCCGTCATTGTGGTAGGCTTCCGTAAGCTGCAGGCTCCATTTCTTTATTCGGTAGACGTTGTGGTACCCCGAACAAGTCTTTTCCTCTGTGGAGTTGCCTCGAGTCTTCGTTGTCGGCTGGACCATGTTGTTCGTCTCTCCTGAGTCCCCTGTGATTACGCGCTCTTTCTGCATCTCCACGGGTAAAGGTGTGACTTCTGACTAATGATCCAGCGTTTCTTACACTGTTTGAGTAGATGCCTGCCGACCCTTCTTGTAATTGCGCTGTTATATCATTCAAAAGGCGGAATGTCTCGCTTTGTCTTCTAGCGATACCGGCTTGATTTGCCAAGACATCCTCCAGCATTCTAGCTACACTTCCCATGACATCTGAACTACCTGTGGTCTCCGAGTGAGGATACATCGTGAGATGAAAACCGAAGAATTGAGAATTCAATTTTTTGCAACCGAGATATCAACCTCCAACTGTGGTCGCCAATTGTTTATGGGTGAAAATTATTCCTGCTGGTTTTGGTAATTTGGGGTGTGTGGATGAGGAATGAATCTAAACCCTAAACAAATGCACTGTGCGGTGAGTGCTTGTAGATTCGGAAATCAATCTGTGCAAGTCCGGCCTAAACCAAGAAATGGCCATTCCCGGACTTGTTTCGGTCACAAAGTGAAGGAGATGGGGTTGATCTTAGGGAGGGAAGCGAAGAAGGTGTTGAGATTGTGAAGGTGTTGGCTATGAATGACTTATATCAGAAAAGTCGAATCGGCTTGCGGAGTAAGCAATCAGTCCGGTGTTTGAATACGATTGTATAAACACTTGCCTCTGTTGTCCTGGACTTGTTTTGTTTCTCTTGTCTCCTGTTTTTCTCTGTTGTTTGGAAATAGGGCGGAGAACCTATTTATACAAGTCATTGAGTCTTATTCACGTCTCTCGTGGGAAGTGGAGGAAGTGGAGTGATGGAGTAGTGGAGTTGTGCGTTGGTGATACACGACCAGCCTTTCCCACTTCTCCTGTTCATCTCTAACCGTCTATGACTTCCTAACACGTTCTTGTGATGGCGCGTTGCACGCTGCACGCTGCACGCTGTAAAACGCCAGACCATACATGCGTGCAGATGGCGCGTTGCACGCTGCACGGTGCGCAGGCATCACTCTTCAGCTTGGTCGAAACCAAGCATGGGATACAACTTTGGCCTAACCGACCATACATGCGTGCAGATGGCATGATGGTGTAGGCGCCTATACCCCATTACCTCATGAAAGTATGATCTGGGTCACTCAATTCATCCGGTGAAATCGAGTGGTCGAGATCGATTTGCGACAAAAAACTAGTGTCGCAAGGGCCGCACGTCACGCCCTCTTGGGCGCACGTTCCAAGACGACCAATCTTGGTCGGTCTTGGCCGATTGGCCTGGTGTGAGGGTGATAGGCTGGTGTTTATGCCTATACCTGAATATCCCATGAAAACGTGATCTGAGCCATCCAAATCGTCCGGCGAAGTTGAGTGGTCGAGATCGGTTGCGGTTTGGGAGGTGTGACCATGCTAGTTTGAGCGTGCGTTTGGATTAGCCGGGCATGATATGCCTTGGCCGATCGGGTTAGGGAATAGATGGGTCCACGGTGGTCATCTTTGGTATGACCAGGACTGCTTAATCTAATCTTGGACCCTCCATTTATGCCGGAGAAGATGGACGCTCGTGATGCTCAAAACCCTAATCTTGGGTTTCAAAGCCGCGCGTCATCTCTCGTTTGGGCGACGATTTTGTCACGACCAAACATGGTTGGTCTTGACCGATTGGTCAAGTGTGTAGGCGGGCCCGCGGTGATCGTGTTGACATGCTCGGGCCCTTTGAATCTACATCTACACCCTCCATCTATACCCTGCGAAGATGGATGGTTGAGCATTGTTTTGCGACACATGTAATATGCCGCAAACCCTAATTTAGGGTTTTCAAGTCCATAATGCTTGGTATGAACGTTTTTTGGCAAGCTAGGCCAATGGCCGACCGTGCGGGTTCCGCATTGGTTCCGATGGATATTCCATACCGCTTGGGGTGATGGAATTGATCGGGTCATCCAATCATGCTTATGGAGTTGGATGATTTTGCGATCATATCCGGACCGATACTGGTCAATCCGGATGCTCAATCGGGCTAGTATAACACACCGAGAGGGGCTCAATCGGGCTAGTATAACACACCGAGAGTCACCATGTACGGGTATTTCGTACATGGTTTCATTATAGTGCTTGGAGGTTCGTGTTACTCGTAAGAGTAACACTCGGTCGTCATGCCACATCGATAATGAGTCTTTGGAAATACAAGGCCGATTAGAAATTCACGGGATGGGATTGTTGCCACATGCTCCAACCTGGAGGAATTTCATGTATTCACAGAATGGGATTGTTGCCACATGCTCCATTCTTGGTGAATTAAGTGAGGGAGTATCCAACACTTATTAATGGCTTTATCTTTTACAAGATGTCAGCGCATAATTTTTTTTTCGAATTTTACAATTTTAACCTCAAATGAAAACCCACCATCAACACTAGGAATTAAAAATCTTAATTCCATAGAGTTCATTTGCCTCGTTCGGTTCAAGGAATTGGGCGCATTCCCTAGGACTTCAATTCCTTGAAACCAACATGATGTAAGAGTTTATGCTATTGTCTGTTGGTTTGCAACAGTGAAGAGTCGAGATCGAGAGAAGTTTCAGTGAGACTCGGTGAAGGAAAGCTGGAAAAAAGATGGAAAAAAAGATGGAAAAAAAGAAGAGAAAAAGGCAACATGAGTTTTTACGTTTAGGTACCTAAACGTAAAATAAGAAGTAAAAAAGTAGACAAGCTCAGGAGAATTTACGGTTGGCTCCAACCCAACCGTAGAATGAAGAGAAAACCATCGTGAAAAAAAAAACAAGAAAAAGAAAGTATTTTCACGAAACTGACAATTGTGTGGAGAATAGTAGGAACTGACAAGCCATTTACGTTATGGGATGGACTTTTGGATATTTTGGGCATTCTTTAGGAAGCTACTTTCGTCGGGATTCGCACGGACGCTCCTACTTTTGGAACCCTATTTAAAGAAAATTTTCACTTATATCTTTTGATCATTAGTTTTGCACACAAGAAGCGAAGAAAATGAGATTTGGAGTTGGGATTTCTTCCATAATTTCTAGGGTTTGCTTTATTTTTCATGGATTTTGAGAAATACATGATGAATTAAACATTTATTATCGGTAAGAGATGCAGTCCTAAGTTGGAAAACAAGTTATTTAATTGAAGTATGCATTCTTATTCATTCATAATTTCTTATTCTTATTCTTATTCTTATTATCGCTTACGTTCTACTATTTATAACTCCACGTATGATTGATTGCTAGTTTGTTTAAGTTGCAAATTAAATGAGCATGTATTCATATATATTGCTAGACTAGGGTTTGAGATACAGAATTGTTGAGTAATCCTTGTTATGAGTAGCATAACATAGTTGTTAATGATGGGATGTTACCATGCAATTACGTATGGAAGCGTAACCTAAGTTAAATTTGTGTGGCTCTTGCGCCAGATTACTTAGAAAACCTCAACTCATAAATATTAGTGCTTTTATTAGGTTAAACTATAGTGGCTTTTGCGTCAAGTTATTTAGTGAAAAGTATTCAAAGAGTGGCTTTTGCGCCTTTGATGATAATAGTTTTGTCAGAGTAAGCCTGCGATAAGACGCTCTAAGGTCATTGATATTGAGAGAAAATGAATGTTGAGTTTGATGCAGTCGATAACATGTTGGAGATGGAAGATGAAACTCTAACCAACACTCTTTATCTCTAATATTCGTACTATTTTATTGCTTTAGTATATTTTAGTTATAATCACAATCAAAAACTCTTGTTCCCATAAGTAATCAAAATAAATTGACAACCCATATCTCCCTGAGGATCAAACTTGTTTTTCTTCCTATACTCTTATCTATAATTGTGAGTGAAAAGAACTTAAAATATTTTTTCCTGGCTGACAACCAACCAACTATCAGACTTTAAATTGGATGTAGTTAGGACCGAATCGACACTACGAGAAATTAAGCTTCAGTCGTTCTCATTATGTCTCTTGGATGTCGCAGAACCCTACACACTTAATTCTCCTATGAGACGACCTTTGTAAGCCTATAAGTTGCTTCAACCTAAGTGAAATTTTTTAACTAATCTGCCTCTAACCGATGCAGTCTGAAAAAACGGGGTACAACAACCACACCCAATATTTCGTTTGGCAATATGAATAGACAAACTCCAATATACTTTCAAGAGAATCAACTAGACAGTCAGACTCAATCTAGAGAAAAGTATATCAAAGAGTTTTATATCTCTATCTCTCAATTCAATCTGCAATCATCAAATAGGAATTTGCGAGCACGGTTGAATATAAGAGAAGTAATTTGAACGGCACCAAAGACCAATGTTCAAGGATCAATCAATTCAATCAACAACCAAAGGTTCGATTTACCAATTGATCGATTCAACGCACAACCTGTGATATTTCAATTATATAACAAAATATAATGAGGAAAAGAAATAACACAGACACCAGAATTTTGTTAACGAGGAAAACCGCAAATGCAGAAAAACCCCGAGACCTAGTCCAGCTTTGAACACCACATTGTATTAAGCCTCTACAGACACTAGCCTACTACCAATGAACTTTGGACTGGACTGTAGTTGAACCCTAATCAATCTCACACTGATTCAAGGTACAATTGCGCTCCTTACGTCTCTGATCCCAGCAGGATACTATGCACTTGATTCACTTAGCTGATCTTACCCACAACCAAGAGTTGTTACGACCCAAAGTCGAAGACCTGATAAACAAATCTATCTCACACAGAAAAGTCTATTGAAATAGATAAATCTGTCTCCCATAAAAATACCTACGAATTTTGTTCCGTCTTTTGATAAATCAAGGTGCACAGGAACCAATTGATAAACCTGACTTATATTCCTGAAGAACAACCTAGTATTATCAATCACCTCACACTAATCTTAATCGTATGGTAGCGAAACAAGATATTGTGGAATCACAAACGATGAGACAAAGATGTTTGTGACTACTTTTAATCTTACCTATCGGAGATAAATCTCAAGCAAATCTTAGCAAAGATAATACTCAATCACGATAGTAGAAGTAAGATCAGAACACGCAACTACAGAAAAAATAGTTGGGCCTGGCTTCACAATTCCAATGAGGTCTTTAAGTCGTTAACCTATAGGGTCTCGAGAAAAACCTAAGGTTAAAAGAGAATCGACTCTAGCTTATGCAACTAGTATCACATAGGAGGTGTGGGGATTAGGTTTCCCAGTTGCTAGAGTTTTTCTTTATATAGTTTTCAAATCAGGGTTTGCAATCTAAGTTACCTTGGTAACAAAGCATTCAATATTCACCGTTAGATAAAAACCTGATTAGACTCAAGCTAATATCTTTCAACCATTAGATCAAACTTAGCTTGTTATACACAAATGAAATGTACCTTCATTTAGGTTTATGTAATCGTACCTAAACGTGTACACCATGTTGGCTCAACAGTAGTTAACCGAGGTTATCTATATGAACACTCTCATATCAACCTTATTCATCTTAACCATAACTAGTTCAAATGAAACTAGTCAAAGAGTTGTTCAATTGCTATATTCTCATATACAAGAATACAATCAAAGCAAAATCGGTTTGATTCACTCGAATCAATTCATGAACATTATAGCCACGGTTTGCAAAGAATGCATTCCTTAATATATAAATATATTAGTTCATGTACCAACCGATTTTAGAACTTTAACCACTCAAGTATGCAAACGTGTTCGCATACTTAAGTAGCTGGTCTGAGTATGGGTTCGCCACTATGCAAACGGGTACTCATACTTAAGTACACTTTCAAAACCCAGCGTAAATTCCCGGACCTATACCTCATGCAAGTACGCGTACCGGTATGTGTACTTGGTACACGGAATTTCACAACTTTAAGTACGCATACGGGTATGCATACTTTAGTTCCGGTCATGGATCACATACATGCAAGAATGCACACTATGTTTATAATACAATAGTTCTAAACTCTATTTCAATCATTGAAACTTTCTTAGAGGATGACAACAGCCGTTTTCGCACACTATTAGCATCAAAGCAATTTTCAAGTTATTGAAATAATAATAATGAAACATTCCAAGTCTACATCAAATGATTGTATCACACAAACCATGTAAGATGTTACTCGGCGATTTTCACATGATCATCTTTTGACTTTCGTCAAGAATATAAGATGAACTTCGTTGAAGCGAAAGCTTACCAACACATATTTCGAGAAATATGTAAGCGAGATAAACTCGGCTTGAAATCTCAAATGTGTATAATCGACAACTATATAGTAATACGACTTTTGTCTCAATATAAGAGATAGAGTAGAAATAGACTTTCCAAGTGATAGATGAGTTTTAGTCTCCACATACCTTTTGTTGATGAAGTTCCACAAGCTCTCCTTAGTAGTTCTTCGTCTTTAATTGATGAACGCCGTGAATTCTAATGCTCAACTACACAATCTATCCTAGTCTGAGACATCACTATTAGTAGACTAGAAATCAAGACTTATAGTTTTGATCACTAACATTTAAAAACAAGCTTGAGATAACAACGCTTGCGAGTTCGACCGAGCAGTGCTCTAAGACAGTCATTCCCCCATATAAACACAACTTGTATTCTATGTAATAGTGGTGAGGAATCTATAACCCATTTATTTATGACTTGTAACTTCGCAAAATAGGTTTGGATGCACCTAAACTTTAGTATGAAGTATGTGGTTGAAAACAACACTACATTTCATGATTGATTAAATTCTTGGTTTTCTAATACCAACAGAAATGGTTTTGTGATGCAGTGACCTCAGTTTTCTAGTACCATTACCTGGCACATCTGGAAATTGTCATGAACCTGGATGTGATTCACAATAATAATGGTTTAGATTTAATAGTAACCTCAATATCCTCACGGATCAAGCCTCCCGGTTCAGTGAACACGGTTTGATCGTTTGAAACGATCTGATTCTTTTCATTAATTTCTTAGATGATCCTCTCTCTTACAGACTCATGTGTTTATAAAGCTTCACTCAAAATACTACCCTAGATCTAACGGCTAAACACCCTCCAGGTGGTCACATCTCGACCATCTATTACAACCACATTGACTAACAACTAATCCCTTATTAAGCTAATTAACTCTCTAATTACATTTACTAACAACCAGCATAGAAAATTATATGCGCCACCTCTTCTTCCACAATAGGTAAATGACATTCCCTCCCCCCTTTAGAATATCCTTTTCCTCAAGGATCATGAGTTGAGTCGCAACGTGGATACACAAAACATGATATGCGCCACTTGGATAAAGTATTAACAGTAAATCTTGCAAGGATATAAGGAAGAATTGATGTGGATGCAGTGATACTTGGCATTTCATACCAACAAGCCACAAGAAAACTAGTCGCTATAATGTCACTAAGTATCCATATCATACTCGTGCACACTTCAGCATCAGGTCCAACACTCAATTGACCATTTCCATGTGAATTGTGATGCTCATACCGCCACTTTGTTACTCCCTCCAAGTCCACCAGGGCACTGAACACTTTTATTCTTGGCTTACACCAGTCAACAGGTCCACAATCTTCAGAACTTACAAGTGGTTGAGTAATGACAGAAACTCTCATTGAAAAATGAATCTGAATTATGGTTCCCTTGCTAGTAACTGCTGAATGCATGAATCAAAACTTTCACATCCTCGATTGTCTATTGCTCTTGTACGGTAGCCCATCCATAGAAGTGTTGCCCCTTCTTCAACTAGAGTAGGAGTAGAAGTATCAAAGATTCCCCCTTGGTGTACTATTCTCTTGAGATGCACAGTCCTTAATATCGCATCAGTATGTTGCTTGAGCTTCTTGACTGCCTTCCATTCTAAACCAATCACTGAACCTAACTCTCTTGAGTTTATTCCCTCTAGGAAATTATGTCTACTATGTGCAGAACTTCCAGCTTGGTATATACTCACAGCAACACCGTTTGAAACTTATGTAGTATTACGAGCTTTGTTGCCCCCAGGAATAAAAACTTCAGAAATAAAGGACGCGTCTTTGAACTGAGTACGAATTCCCATAAGTATACCATCAAGCTGATCTTCACCATTTGGTGCAATTTTCCACCTCAATAAAAATGTCGAAACCAATACAGGTGTGAAGTGAACTCTGGAAAATTCAACCTGAATTCTTGTCCTCCTCCCCAAGTATGTAGATTCACCACAAACTACCAACAATCCACAATAACATGCTGGAAAATATAGAGAGGTGGGATAAATAATTCAAAAAGCATAAAGAGTTACCTTATTACTCACCTGTCTAACTTTAGCTTGATTGGCTTTATAAAACTCATGTGAAGGACTTGGATAAACCCATCTCCAATTATAAACAAGTTTCCTCATATGTATGAGAGTTAGCAAGAGAAGGAAGAATGGATACAACAACAAGTCATCATAAGGGACCTTTTTAACAAGCTCATAAACTGACATACCAGTGTAAGCATCCCTTAAAACTGACCCACGAATCCTCTTTCCCGGATCGAATACTGAACAAGCAGAATTAAAGTGATGCTGAACAAAAAAACCACCATTCAAAGTCTCCATAACATTAGCATACCATTCACTAAGTAGTTCATGTAAAAAATAACATTTACTTAACTGAAAAATGATACCATTCACTAACATTTACTTTTGACAAATGATACCATTCACTAAGAAGCCCTGTAAAAAATAACATTCACTAAGTAGGTACAACATTTCCATTCATTTCTACCAATTTTTCCTCCATATGAAGGATCTCCTGTAATTGCAGAGTACGCACAAGAACTACTGGATGATACCATTTGTCATGAACCTGGATGTGATTCACAACAAGAATGGTTTAGACTTAATAGTAACCTCAAGATCCTCACGGATCAAGCCTCCCGGTTCAGTGAACACGGTTTGATCGATTGAAACGATCTGATTCTTTTCATTAATTTCTTAGATGATCCTCTCTCTTACAGACTCTTGTGTTTATAAAGCTTCACTCAAAATACTACCCTAGATCTAACGGCTAAAAACCCTCCAGGTGGTCACATCTCGACCATCTATTATAACCACATTAACTAACAACTAATCCCTGATTAAGCTAATTAACTCTCTAATTATATTTACTAACAAACAACACAGAACATGATATGTGTTGAGGGGTGAATTTAAGTTTAGGTTCTACCCGTCCTAGCTATTACACATGACCTCACAATTCCAATAATAGTAAGAGAGAGAGTTGTCTTTCCATTGTACATTGTCCTTTCTTTTATAGGTTTTCCTAAAATCCCCTCTTTTCACTACTTCATGACACATGTCCTAATACCTCTTAATTACCCTTAATTCCATTCTTTTAACATAACCCCTTCCTTCTTCATTAATTCCTCCTTTATCCTCCCATATTTCATGGGTATCTTCTATTTGGGCTTGGGTTTAGTCCCCAAGTCCTACATCTCAACCCAAGTTCACTTCTATTCTTAGGGGCATCTCCAACTTGTTAAGGGGTATTATTTTTCATGTATCAACATTAGTCCCCTGGTTATTGGTCCGATTATCAGATGATCCAATAGCCAAATCCTTTCGTGCTCCTATGTACCGTGTGTCATTGAGAGCAGGACAGTTGTTGGAGTATTTATGGCGTTCTCTCCTTTATATGGCAGCACCACTCTTCCAACCCAGTCAATTTTAGTCATCTTCATTTTTATTTTCTTGGCAAGCACTTTACGTAGATGGCTCACTCCCTTCACGGGTACGCGTTAACTCTGGTGCTAGTCCCCGCGTTAGTCTCGATGTTCAAGAAATTGGAACTGACGCGCCTGCTATTGGTGGAGGCTGAGGTTGAGGTGCTTTATGAACATAGGTTAGCTAAAAGGGATTTCGCCCGCGCTCAATTTACAGAGAGCTTTGAAGCGCGTCAGGCTGCTGAGGAGGCTGGTCGATTAACATCTGCAATTCAACATGCTCTGGATGATGCTGTCACGGCCCACAACGCTGCTGCTGCTGCGTTAGTCACCGAATCCTTGACGATGAGGGCAACCATTGAGTATGCTATCTCGATTGCCGTTCATATATCTCTCGGCCATCTTTGCTTCACGCCTTCTCGGGCACACTCTATCTTTGATTTGTTGTTTCTGCGCTTGTGAACCCGTCCTATCCCAGGGACGAGCTCGCGCGCTTATTAGTATTAAGGGAGGAGATAGGTGTACTGCAGGATTTCAGGCAAGCCCGTCGGGATAAGGCACGCCAAGACCGCGATGGACACGAGGATACTCTAGCGTTGGCCCAAGGGGCGAAGGCTAAAGGGAGAACTATTCAAGACATCTACAAACTGATAAGTGACGTAGATATTGCTCGTTGTCGCCTGTTGGTAGCTGGTTAGATTAAGCGCTAGCTTCGGGGACAGTTTCCTTTATATGCTATTTATTTCATGTACTTTGCTTGTTGGATTTTCCCTTCTCACCTTATATATATATTTCAATCTCTCTCCTTTCCTTTCCGTTATGTTATCGAATTTTCCTCTTTGATTGATTCCCTTTGACCCAACCTCATGGACGTTGCCACATTGGTCTTAGGCCTTGGTTCCTGAGTCTCTAATATCTATGTCGAGATTATCCTCTCTCTTAACCTTGTTTTGACACGTTTCTCAGCATGCAGAAGGGGTATGAGCAATTGCTTCGTATTTCATGCCCTCTTCCTTCGTATATGTATATAAATACCCCCATGTTATTCTCGTTTCTTAATCTTGTTTATCGTTACATCTACTATCATATATATATTTTGCTTGGTAAATCGCCATTATGGCTAACTCTCTTCACGGGTATGTGATGTCCTTAGCGCCCATTTCCATGTTAGTCTCGTCTTCGTTCAAACAAGACGAGTTGAAACGGATTCTGTTCGTAAATGCCGAGGTTGAGGAACTTCGGACACAGAGAAATATAAGCAGGGATGCTAAACGCGCGAATTTCAGAGTCCGGTACGAGGCGTATCAAACTTCTCAGACCGAGTCCCCCAGTCGGGTGTCATTGGAGATCCAACAGGCGCTGGACGAAGCTATCACCGCTCGCGACGCAGCCAGTCAGTTATTCACGGACTCTTTGATGATGGTGGCTACTATGGATCGTGCCATCTCTGATTGTCATCTTTGGGTCCCTTATCAGGGGGCCTCACCACTTCTCAGTCATACTCTGACTTTAGCGGCCGCGTCCACACTTGTACCTCAACATTACCTTGAGGACGAGTTGGCTCGTTTATTGATTTTGAAGGAAGAGGCGGGTCTGTTGTGGACGCTTAGGCTAATTCGTCAAGATAAGGCGCGCAAGGAGTACGATGAGCATGAAGATACTCTTTCAGTTGCTCGCGGGGCCGGTGTTGAAGATAACGTGATCCAGGACATTCTCAGGTTGGTGCATGAAGCCGATCAAGACCTTCGTTTGGCTGCTTCACAATGTGCAGATGGTCGCTTGATGGTGGAAGCCTTAGACGATGATATTGCTAGATGTCGAGCACTGATGGCTGGTTAAGTTTATCACTGTGGAGTGTCTTTTTAGTTTAAACGTCTTTTGTACTAGATTGGTGTGAATAAAGTATTTGTTTTCAATTTCTAGGGTGATGTTATTTGCTTGTATACGAGTATATCGTGCCTTCGGTCCGTCTGTGACTTGTTCTTCTGTTGCGGGGTTGTTGGGTAAGGTTTTTCATTAGTTGGGCGCGGTTATTCCTCCATTTCTCTCTCTCTGTCTCCCCCCCCCCCTTTTTTCATGTATCTATTCTCCCCCCCTTCCCCCCCCCCCCTTTTTTTAAAGGAGTTGGACGGGGCGGGCGTTGGTTAAACGCGCCTACTCCCCCCCTTTTTTATTTTCAAGGGAGAAGGGTAGGGCGGGCGTTGTTTAAACGCGTCTATTCCCACCTCTCTATTTTCAAGGGAGTTGGACGGGGTGGGCGTTGGTTAAACGCGCCTACTCCCTCCCTTTTTTATTTTAAAGGGAGAAGGGTAGGGCGGGCGTTGTTTAAACGTGCTTATTCCCCCGTTTTTTTATTTTTTATTTTCAAAGGAACCGGGTAGGGCGGGCGTTGGTTAAACACGCCTACTCTCCCCCCTTTTTATTATTTTCGAGGGATAAGGGTAGGGCGGGCGTTGGTTAAACGCGCCTACTCCCTCCATTTTTTTATTATTATTTTAAAGGGAGAAGGGTAGGGCGGGCGTTGGTTAAACGCGCCTATTCCCCCTATTTTTTTTTTTTAATTTTTCAAAGGAACCGGGTAGGGCGGGCGTTGTTTAAACGCGCCTATTCCCCCCTCTTTAAAGGAGTTGGTCGGAGCGGGCGTTGTTTAAACGCGCCTACTCCCTCTTTTTCTTTTTGTGCTTGTTGGTCGTTTGGATGCTTTTGGCATTCTTGGAACCTTTGTGGTCTCGTCAGTTGATTAGGCGCCTTGGGCGTTCCTGAGGTTTTTATGAAACTTGGCGGTCAATCAGGCGCCTTTGGCCGTCCTGAGATGACCGGTTGTCAGCCGAGCAAAAATAATTTCACTTTCTTACTCACTAAATATAAATGAAGTACAAGGTAAGGAAGAGTTCGTTTCCACGGAGAGGCAATTGTTGTTATGCGATTTTCAGTTTCTAAGGTAACCAAGGGGGGATTTTTGTTGTTTTAGCGAAATACTAAAGTAAAAATAAAATAAAGCAAAGCAAATAATTTGAATAATCAATAAGGAGAAGATATTGGTCACGGGATATTATCATTCACAAACATGTATTTTCATCAACGATTAGAATTGGTATTTTAATCTCTCATTTACTAAAAGTCCTAGGATACCTTGATCGCAAGTATATCCCGCTAATTCCCTGATTTCATCACAACCACATTAAAAGATGCATATGTGACTTCTTCCTAGAAAGCAACCTAAAGTGTAAAAGCACAATCAAGTTTAACTCCCTAAAAGCAATAAAAACTATGGAATAAGACTAATCAATGCAAACGAACGTGTAAAAGCACTATCCGTCTTAACAAAAGTTATGATTCACTTGCGACTAGTGGGATATATCACTACAAGCACTACCTACAATTATGCTACTTAGAATCAGAGATAAACAACTTTTTTGTATTGAAAACCCTAATATAGCTCTAGAGATGAATGCAAATCGGATTGATTCCGGACTCAACCTAACAAGTATTCAAATCATATAACACTATTAATTGTGAATCACAAACAATAAATTATTGAGACAAAACTAATTCATAGATTAAAATAACATGTTGAGAAATCAACTTTATCCCATAACCAATAATAATTGTTTAGCTACTCATAGCTATGGAGTTCATCATAAAAATATTAATTGAATAGAAGAAGATGAACAAAAGCAAACCCTAGAAGCGTAAACAAAAGCGGCTCTCTCCAAGTTCCAAGAATAATACGTGATCTCAAAAGTTGTAGGACTTCTCTTTTATAGCTCCTCTTGTTCCAAAATTAGGTCTAGTCTTCAAAGTCCATTAGATGAAAATCCACCAAGCCCATAAGTGAGAGAAACCCATGTAGAAAATATGCCCCAAAAATTGTCACCGGAAAACTGGTATTGTGGCCGGAAAATATATCTCAGGTGACCGGCAAAGTCCACCGGTCACCGGTCAATGAGTCAACTCGGTCGGGTCAACTCAGTCAAAGTCACTGAGTCAAACCGGGTCATATGAGTCAGGTGGTCTAGTCAGACCTGAGTCAGAGGCTAACTCAGCTGACTTGGTTCTAGCCTTCTAGGCCATTGCACAGGCCTGAGCTGTTGCACAATCATTGTGCTTCCAGCCATGATGGCCCTGTAGAAACCCATTTCTTCCCCTGACTCTCAATACCACAGCCATTCTCAAGCCTAACCCACTGCAATTCTTCATAACCTAACATCAAAAGCTCCAACCCATTATCTGTATCTCCAGTTGTGACTTGAATCAATTGAAACCATCTTCTCGACAACCACCAACACTTCATCTGTAATTCCCATCTGAATCTTCAATTACCATCTTTAACAGTGCAAATAACCGTCCAGATTCAGGCTCCGTGTTGCTTCTCTGCACCCATAGCTCTATCTGCAACTCTTGTTCAGCTCAACATCAGATAGCATCACTACCATCTGTAGCTCCCTTGCAAACTCCACCATTCCAGCAAACTGCAACTCAACCACTAAAACCTCCAATTGGAGCAGCTGCAATTGCATTTGCATCATTGCACAAAGACTCAAGCCAATACCCATACACCTTCTCAGCAGCAACATTATCTTGCAGTTCATAATAAACTTCAGCTCCATCCCCAGATTTGCATTTCATTGAGCCACAACACCATACTTAGCCTCAGCTTCACATCAACAGCAGCAGCTCAGCTGCCACCATTTCTTCCATCTGTGGTTGCACCTCAAATACCACCAACTTCAGTCCACATCCACTATTCAAACTGCACAGTTCCAGCTCCTTGACATTCATCTAGAGCATTCATTCTCAGCCAACACTAGCAGATCCATCATCACCATCTGTAAGTCAGACCTGCTCATACATTAAGCTTCTAATAACAACCTCCAGACCAGCCCCTCTCAGCTTTAAATGCAGCTGCAACTTTATGTACTCCTGCAACAGTTCAACACCACTAACTGAGCTCAAGCTTTAAACACCAGCACCATCTTCTTGTTTATCTGAGCAACACAACCTGCATCATCTCTCAATGCCACCTGAGACTCAGCCTGTAACATCTTCTTCATGGCAACATCAACACTGTCTCATGACCATCTTGAGCCACCACCATTGCAAACTCATTCATTCTGCAGGTTTATACATACATCTATAATGCTCAAGTCTTCCCTGCACTGCTCCAACTTCAACATAGCAAATAGCACCTCCTCAGGCCAACAATTCAACCCCATGCTAGCACCACTGCTTCCAAGTCAAACCATCAACATCTGTAGCTGTTCAACACCCTTCAAGCACCAACTTAACTCTTCGCTTGGTCTCAATCTGATCGGCACTCACCCATTTAGCATAAACCTTAACTGAGCTTCAAATCTCCTTAAAAATTGAACCCAAAACTTCTCTTATTCTACTGTAACTCCAAATCCCAGTTAAACCCATCATCTAGTTGTTCTTCTCGTTACAGATTTCCCAAAAAACTGTAATCATCACCAACATCTTCCACAAACCCTAGGTTCATTCATCAATCGAGAATAACAACAAAATCCAACAGAAACCCTAACTCTGAATCACCACAGAAGCAGAAACCCAATCTTAATTTCCTTCCCAATCTTCAAATGATGTCTCTCGATTCAGCAGCAAATCGATTCTCACTGTAGTCTTCAAATTCAACTCAGCAAAAACCCTTTTGACCATCAACAACATGCTCAAGATCTTACTACAACTCAATAAAACTCATCTCTCCCTTCTAGTTACTCAGTCTCTCTGTCGATCTCCATGGTTGCCTTCTCTCAGTTTCAGGCGGAGAAGAATAAATGAAAATGATTAGAGAAATTCTTTCTCTGATTTCTAGGGTCTCTGTAGGAATAACAAATGGATATACCCACTCAAGTGGAATGGATAGGGGGTTCCCAAAATGATTCTAGGCACCCATAAAGAGGATAAGGGCCAACCAACGATGTATTTTCCTTGCTTCTCTAGACTAAGCTGCAATAGTTGGCTTGTCTAGGCTCCGCTCCCAGTAGCAATTGCATATGAGATGACGCTTTTTCCCTTCTTGCTCAAAATAGATGATTTCTTTCTTTTCACTCCAAATGACTCCATTGTACCTGATAAACTCAAAACTGAACATAAGAGATGCAATTCACAATGATAATGGCAAACAAAGCGTAAATACTAGATATAAAATTAGGTGTTTACAACACCTATCATGAGACCTTTCATAAACTTGCCAGTCAATCAGGCGCCATTAGCATTCCTGAGACCTTTTGTGAATTTTGTCAGTCGATCAGGCGCCTTTGGCTGCCCTGAGACATTTTGTTAACTTGTCAGTCAATCAGGTGCCATTGGCATTCCTGAGACCTTTTGTGAATTTTGTCAGTCGATCAGGCGCCTTTGGCTGCCCTGAGACCTTTTGTGAACTTGTCAGTCAATCAGGCGCCATTAGCATTCCTGAGACCTTTTGTGAATTTTGTCAGTCGATGAGGCGCCTTTGGATGCCCTGAGACCTTTTGTGAACTTGTCAGTCAATCAGGCGCCATTAGCATTCCTGAGACCTTTTGTGAATTTTGTCAGTCGATCAGGCGCCTTTGGCTGCCCTGAGACCTTTTGTGAACTTGTCAGTCAATCAGGTGCCATTAGCATTCCTGAGACCTTTTGTGAATTTTGTCAGTCGATCAGGTGCCTTTGGCTGTCTTGAGACCTTTTGTGAATTTGTCAGTCGATCAGGCGCCTTTGGCTGCCCTGAGACCTTTTGTGCATGCGCCATTTTTCCAACTTACTTTATTGCTTAAAGCGAGCATTTACAAGGTAGGACTCAAGCGTAAAAAAATTTCAACCACTTGCCATTGATGGGTGTTTTGACCTTGGTCCCATTCATGCGCCGAAGCTTGTAGTATCCGCTTTCTGCTACTTTCCTTATTGTGAACGGGCCTTCCCAATTTGCTGAGAATTTGCCAGCACTAGCATTTCTCTGTACGTGCGGGGCGATTTTTAAGACTAGCTCATCAACCTTGAAGGTCCTCTCCTTTACACTCTGGTTGTAGTAGTTAGTTGCACGCTTCCTATAAGCTTCCGCGAACCTTTCTGTATGTGCTCTTCTTTCCTCTATTGTGTCTAAATGGGCAAAGCGGCTCACTTCATCTGGCGTGGTATGGCTAGCCATTGCCACTCTTGAAGATGGGATTGCTATCTCTGTGGGTAGGATTGCATCTTCTCCGTAGACCAGTGAGTAGGGATATGCGCCTGTAGAACTGCGCTTAGAAATCCTATACGCCCAGAGTGCCAACGGCAACTGCTCGTGCCACTCTCTATGGTGGTCATGCACTATTCTACTGAGGATGTGGATGAGCGTCTTATTTGTTGCCTCCGCTTTTCCATTCCCTTTGGGATAATAAGGGGTAGACGTGTGGAGCCTTACATTGTATTGGCGGAGTAAATCAATTACATCCTTGTTCACGAATAATTTCTCCTTATCTGCCCTGATTATCATGGGCGCGCCGAACCTGCAAATGATGTGTTCTTTGATAAATGCGGCTATTGTGGCACCTGCGTAATCTTTGAGGGGTATCGCCTCGACCCATTTCGACGCGTACTCGGTGGCGGTGATTATGTACTTATGTCGCTTTGAGGATGTTGGGTTGATTGGCCCTATAAGATCGAGCCCCCGGCTGTGGAACGGCCAGGTGTTACTATGCTATGCAATAGTGCGTGGGGGGCTTGGATCAAGTTCTCATGTGTCTGGCACTGCAAGCATCTTCGGGCGTGTTCTGCGGTATCACTTTCCATGGTCGGCCAGTAAAACCCTCCTTCGTAGAGTTGCAGGAACAACTTCTGCATCCCCTGGTGCTCTGCATCGTGGGATCGGGTCATGACTTCTATGGCTTCCTGATTTGATAGGCATCGCAGCGCGGCATTACCGTAACTTTTTCGATAGAGAATGCCTTCATGCATGAAGAAATACGCTGCCTTCTTTTGTATTTTTAAAGCCATTTGTTTGTCACCAGGCAGCTTTCCGTGTTGGATGAAATCGATGTAAGGTTGTCTCCAGTCTACTTATTCGATTGTGCAGACCTCCGCGGGCTGTGGCGGGGCTTGGCAATCGGCACAACTATCTTAGAGTGTTGTTGCTTGAGCCGACATACTTGGCCAATATATACCCATCATTTGAAGCCTTCTGTATAGATGAATGACACCGGTCTGCCCACACCTTTCCGTGTGTAGTTCTCGGAGTAACTTCTCCGCCTCCCTTTTGTTTACATATCTTGCGAGGGATCCTCCGTCCGCCCTATAATACATCGCACCTTGGATCATCACAAACTGCTTTAAAGATTAAGTAGGAATCACTCGCTCTTCGTTCATCCGCATCAAGTATTCGATGTATGCCTTTCTCCAGTTGTCCGCCTCCTCGAAGGACAAGTCCTCTTTCCAAGTACTAGGCAGCCCTTTTCTTCGTACCGTAACTGTACCCTCTTCTTCGTTGTTTAATGATACCTTGCTTTCCAAGGTCGCCAGGGCGTCTGCGTGTTTATTTCTGCCTCTGCCAGTATGATCTAAAGTCGATCCCGTTTGACTCATTAGCCTCTGGGCCTCTTCCCGGTAGGGGGCCAGATGCGGCTCTTTGACGTGGAAATCTCCGTTCACTTGATTCGTAACAAGCCGGGAATCGCCTTTGACTTCAACGCCTCCAAGGTTAAGCTCTTTCGCCATTTGGAGTCCCAAAATTAGGGCTTCATACTCTGCCACATTATTACTGCATGGAAAATCCAGTTTGAAAGAGTATGAGAGTAGTTCTCCCCGCGGGGCTTCGAAGACTACTCCTGCTCTTCCCACGGACCCGTAAGAGGATCCGTCAAAGAACATGGTCTAAGGCTTGTCAACATCCGCGGCCGCGACCTTTCCAGGTATGTATTCGTGTACTTCATCGTCTCCTGCTCCTGGGAACATGGCCATGAGGTCGGCTATTGCTTGTCCCCTTACAGCGTTCGGTCGCTGGTACTTGAGCTCGAATTCCGACATCCATCGGGCATTTCTCCCTGTAAGGACAGGCTTCGAAGCCAGGTACGCTATCGGGTTCGCTGCTGCCACCACAATGGTTTCATGTGTTAGGAGGTAGGGGCGCAGCTTTTGAGTCGCGTATATGAAGGCCAAACATGCTTGCTCTACACGCGAGTATCTTAATTCTGCATCTCGTAGGACCCGACTCACGTAATAGATAGGTGACAGCTCAGTTCCCCCCATGTCTTGCGCGAGAACTGCGCCGATTTCTGAGCTGGTAAATGCCGTGTAGAGATAAAGAGGGACTCCGCGTATCGGAGGTCTAAGAATCTTAGGGCTGACAAGACACTTCTTTAACTTTTCAAAGGCGACACACTGTACCTCTCCCCATACGAAGGGTATACCTTTTTTCATCAAGGGAAGGAACGCAGTCATCAGCTGTGCTAAACCAGGCACGAAGCGTCGTATGTACGATATTCGTCCTATAAAAGCTTGCAACTCTTTGGTGTTCGCCGGCGGTGCCATTGTTGTGATTGCTTCGACTTTGCTCGGGTCTACTTGAATTCCATCATTAGTCACTACAAAGCCCAAGAATTTCCCGGATGTGACCCCAAAGGCGCACTTGAGAGGATTCATCTTGAGTTTGAATTTCCTGTATCTCTCAAAGGCCGTCTTTAGGTGAGAGATGTGATCCTTCCTCTTATGTCTTGACTACAATGTCGTCAACATATACTTCTACCGTATGGTGCAGCAGGTCGTGGAAGATGGATGTCGTGGCACCGGCGTTCTTCAATCCAAACGGCATTACTACGTAGTAGAAGTTGCCGTATGGGGTTTGGAAGGCGGTTTTCTTTGCATTTGCAGGGTCCATCTTTACTTGGTTATATCCGCTGAATCCATCCATGAAAGAATATCTCTTATTTTTCCCGGTCGCGTCCAGCGTCATGTCGATGTTTGGCAGCAGGAAATCGTCCTTTGGGCAAGCTCGGTTCAGGTCTCTATAGTCTACACAACACCTAACCTTTGCATTTTTCTTGGTTACTGGCACGATGTTATCCAACCAAGTGGGGTGTTGTATTGGCTTAATGAATTTCTCATTTATCGCGAGGGCGGTAGCCCTAGGAAACTCACGGCTTCTCTGCTTCACGGGATTGAATTCAGGCGATACTCCTAGATTATGTACCACAAGGTCGCTATCTAAACCCGGAATTTCATCAGAGTCATAAGCGAAGACGTACTTGTATTCTTTAAGTAACGCGATCAATGCGGCCCTTTCCTCTTGGTCCAGATTCTTACTTATCATGATGGAGCGCTTGTCTTCTCGTGTTCCTATGTTGATTTCTTCCATTTCATCCACGGTGAGGTCTTTTGGCGTTCGTTCCTCATTGGTTCCCGTAGTGACGCTTGCCAACTGCTCGCGCAATTCTTGGTCATCAATCGTGCTGTAGGGAAGCTCGGACAAGCTTTGTTCTGTGCTTTCATCGGGAACCCCCGCTTCACTCATCAACTCGCCAGCGTGGTTTTGCTCATTTGCGGGTATTCCCTCGGCTAATTGCTATAATCGGTAAACATGTCCACCATCGGGCCTAGAGAAGCGTTGGAAACTGGGTTGCTCATCTTGCTTCCTTTTTCTTTCCGTTGGTAATACCATCCTTAACGGACTGAACACGGATTTGGTGGGTTCCGTTTTAATTTCGTCTCCCCACTTCGGCAACGGGGTGAGTCGAGATTCAGGCACTTCGTCCTCTTCTTTTGGCTCATCATAGAAAATTGCATCCGCCATATATGCTTCCGCTGGGTCGAAAGGGTTGCTTGTGGCGGTAATTCGGTACTGCTTGCCTCCTATGTTAGTTTTTACACATTTATGGTACGTCGACGCGACTACTTTGTGGTTGAGTAACCAGCCTCGCCCTAGTAGCACATGGAAGGTAGTGTCATCTTCTAGAACATAAAAAGGGGTGGTCCCTCGGATAGGACCAACCTTCATTGCTAGGTTTATGATTCCAATAGCTGTTTGGGCGTGGCCTCCAAACCCTTTTACTGTGGTGACCCACATTCTTATCGCGGACCGTTGTATGCCTAAAATATCGAGCATATGCATCTAAATCAGGTTCAAGAATGCGCCCCCGTCAACAGAAGCTCTTTTTAGCGGCTGTCTGTTGATATACACGGTGAGATATAGAGGCCTGAGGTGCTCTCCCGGGTAACAAATATCTTCGTTGGTGAATACGATCGTCGCCCATAGGGCCTCCCTGCTGCTATGGCCTTAGACGTTTCCTTTGTTTGATCTTCGCTGAAGCCGAGCGAATCGAAGAACTGTTGAGCCAATACTGTCTTAGCAAATTGATGAGCCACGTCGTTTGTGTTAGCAAAAGTAGAATTCTCCATATCCACCTCGCATGCTTCTCCTTCATCCTCGGTCCAGGGCCTCCAGGCATCTCCGTCATGGGAAAGCATCATTACTTGATGTGGGGCGGTTTTGCCAACTTCCGCTTTGTTCATTTCAATCTCGCCTATTTCTAGCTTCTTCTGAAACATCCTTCGCAGGTTGAAGCAGTCGCTTGTAGGGTATCCTCCGATGAAAGTGACAATAGCGCGCATCATTTTTGTCAAGAGTGCTAGGATCCACTTTTGTCGGGGGCAATTGGGTTTCCTTGTTTGCTACCCATTGTTCTAATAATCCGACAATTTGTTCCTTATTGCAAGGCAGAGGTGGCAGGAGCGCTTGTGTTCCCCAACCCTCGCGATTATTATTTGCACGGGTATTTCTTGGCATAGTCGATACAGTGTTAACCGAGTTTCGCCAAACATAATCCGAGCTTGGTTCTTCAATGCAATCGGCGATCCTTGCGGCTGCCTCCTCCAGTTCTACAAATGTGGGGAAGCGAGAGTTTACCAAATTCTTTTTGAAAGATGGAGTCATCCCCCGGACGCAAATTTCCACTAACGCCTCTTCTTTAACATCTTCATGGCAATCGAGAGTGAGAAGGCGGAATTTAGCGATGTATTTTTCTATCTCCTCGCCTATGCGCTGATTGCACTTGCTCAAATCTATGGTTGTGACTTTCCTTTTTGCTGAATAGAATTTTCTGAGAAAAAGCGATGACATGGCTAACCATGAATGGACGCTCCCTGGCTTGAGGTTGTCGTACCAGGTGAACGCCGTATCAGTCAGTGATTTTGGAAACTCTCTCAGACATAGCTTCCTATCTGCCATGCGATCATTCATTGTAGACAGAAATCGACTGAGGTGCTCTCTCGCGTTGCCTTGGCCATTGTAGACCTTGAATTTTGGTGAAGTATAATCTTCAGGGTACTGATATTTCATGATTTTAGAGGAGTAAGGACTCGCCATGAAGTTATAATTGTCTTGTTTAACGATTTTGTAATTTAATTCTAGGTATTTTGCAATCGCCTCTTGTGTCATAGTCGTAGGCTCGTTTTCCACTTCCTCTACATCTTCTGCTGTTTCTTTAGCATTTTTCCTTGCACTGACCGCCTTCATGAGATTTCTCAACTCTCGTTCTTTACGTACGTGCTCTTCTAGTTCTTTTTGCATCTCCTCGAGGGAAAGCTGAGTGAGCGGCGCTTCCTCGCTCTCGTGCTTCTTATCTTCTTCGTGCGTGATGTTTGATTTTCTCGCCTGCGTGATTGGGTCTGATACTATACCTACTCTCTCTCCTTCTGGGTTAATTGGGGGTGTGTTTAGGTTTCCTGTCGCGCCTGAGATAGCGCCTTATGTGTGTGTCATCGTAAGCGAGGCACGAGCCTCCGGGTGTGGTCGCCAAATGTTGAGGGGTGAATTTCAGTTTAGGTTCTACCCGTCCTAGCTATTACACATGACCTCACAATTCCAATAATAGTAAGAGAGAGATTTGTCTTTCCATTGTACCTTGTCCTTTCTTTTATAGGCTTTCCTAAAAGCCCCCCCTTTTCACTACTTCATGACACATGTCCTAATACCTCTTAATTACCCTTAATGCTATTTTTTTAACATAACCTCTTCCTTCTTCATTAATTCCTCCTTTATCCTCCCATCTTTCATGGTATCTTCTATTTGGGCTTGAGTTTAGTCCCCAAGTCTTACATCTCAACCCAAGTTCACTTCTCTTCTTAGGGGCATCTCCAACTTGGGGTATTATTTTTCATGTATCAACAATATGCGCCACCTCTTCTTCCACAATAGGTACATGACATAAATCCAAACATAATTGGGTCTTCAGAAAGGAAAAACAAAATAACGTGGTTACGACAAATACGATAGTTAAATTCATAAACAACATTTCTACTATAACAGCCTCAAGCTACAATATCCTTCAAACTTTATATTAAAACCCGATGACTGTCTTAATATATGTACAACAACAAATAAAAACATTGAAACAAAAATGGCTTATAAATTAAGTATAACCCTGACCATGATGAACCCTATATATTCTTCTGGTATTGGTATAACTTTTACTGATTTTACAGGCTACACAATTGAAGTAAGGGGAGCTACCTACGACTGCAATACTAGAGAAAAATTAGAAAGAAAAGGAGCATAAACAGTTTTCCAACGGGCAACGGAATGGAAGGGTCGTGAGGCGGCTTTCCAGAGTGATTCAATGCCTGCTTTGATGCTGCTTAAAGGAATGTAATGGAAGCTAGGAAACTTAGATACTCAATTAGTAATGACTTCCAAAGCACCAATCTGGAAGCCATAAACTTTAAAATTTCAGAATTAGATTTAATGTAATGTGGCCAGCTAATACAACAACCTATTGTAATATTTTCAATCTCCAAAACAGTTGGAAAGGAGAGGAGTTAGGAAATCTATTGATATATTTTTTTTTTAATTCCCAGTAATTTAACAAAAATATATCATGTTCCAATCATGGTTAGATATATATATACATATTTATTTATTTTTGCTAGGTCATGGTTAGATACTCTATATTTGTATTGTTAGGAAAAACAAGTTGTATATTTAGACTCACGTTAACGGAAAGTCAATTGTCCAAGACTTAAAAATCAGCTTTCATTAGATTTAATGTAATGTGGGTCCTTCACGGTAAATTTGGTTTTGGGTTGGTTCTTGCTAAACAAACACAACAACCTATTGTAATATTTTCAATCTCCAAAACAGTTGGAAAGGAGAGGAGTTAGATGAGAAAAAGATATTAACCGGATAACATTAATTGATATATATTTTTTTTTTAATTCCCAGTGAGGCGAGAATTTAACAAAAATATATCATGTTCCAATCATGGTTAGATATATATATACATATGGGGTTAATAAACAACGACATTTTTTATTTATTTTTGCTAGGTCATGGTTAGATATCTCTATATTTGTATTGTTAGGTTAATCAATAAACATTCTCAATTAAAACAAGTTGTATATTTGGGAAAACCCTCTTACTACATAACTCAAAGTCAATTGTCCAAGACTTAAAAATCAGCTTTCCTCAAACCATACTTTCCGAATTATAACAAAAATCTTAAATTAATTTCCATTAATTCTTTTCTTTCTTTTTTTGTTTTACTTTTCCACAAGGGTCCCTGGAATTTCTGGTATTTTTCAAAGATATTCACTCTCTCTTCTGCTGATATTGTTGTTGTGCTTAGTTCAGTCTTCATCACTATCATTTTCCCAGAGTTTGTTTGATTTCTGCCCCCTAATATTAACTAAACTAGGGTTTCTTCCACTCCATTCTTGTTCCTTTCGTAATTTCTTCCATTATCAGTATCGATATAGAAGTTATTTTCTAGGTCTTCAATCAATTGATTGATTGGTTCTGAGAATCTTGCAAGAAAGGAATACTCATTTAAAACTTAGAGTTTTTGGGTTGCATATATAAGTTTCGTATCTATGTTAAGATGGCTTCATCTAATAATACTAAGAGACGGAAGGGTTTGATCAGTGAGGAGGATATTGCATCGCTTTTAAAAAGGTAATTTTTTTATTATATTGTTTATTTCCTGGGATTTAATAGGTTTTAGTTGATTATGAACATTTTTATGATTTGAGTTGTTTTGAAATAGATTGAAATTACTTGTATTATATGCATTTGATGAATGTTGATTGTTTTAGACCAATTCGTGTTTTATCGGATTCTTTTATATGTATATAATCGATGGAATTGCGATTGTTCTTATACTAACAACGGTAATTGTGACATTTATATCTACGGTGGCCTCACAGGTATAGTGCACCAACAATACTAGCTGTACTTAAGGAAGTTGCTCAGTTTCCTGATGTGAAGATCGATTGGAATGTGTTGGTCAAGAAGTCGACCACTGGTATTTCAAATGCCTGGGAATATCAGATGCTATGGAGACATTTGGCCTATTGCGGTGTACTGCCAGAAACAGTAGAAGAAAAACCCGAGCCATTGGTTAGTCTCATAATTTTTGTAAATTTTTATTTCTTTGGTATTGTCTTTGGCTGGTTGTGCACACCAGAAGCTAAACGCCGATCTCGCTGCATATGATTAACTAGATACAATCATTAAGTAATCTTTTTGCTTATTAGGTTTACGGTTTGACATCATTGAACAAGTTTTATCCGCAGAAGACAAACACTTTTTCAGTATTGTTTGTTGTTTGGAGTGGGGCATTAAGCGGGATAGTGGGGGTTGAAAGTATGTCAGACGTGGCAGGGTGTGGTGGAGCCACAATGCCAGATAACCTCTCCCATATATCACATACATGTAAACCTTAAATATTTAACTAATTGGAAGATAGATCCCTGGTCTCACTAGTAGTTTGTTAGAACTTAATTCTCCGTTTATTTAGATTAGCTCAACATATAAGCTGAAAGAAACCCAACTATTTACAACTTGAGCTAAATGGACCTTCCTGTCCAAACGTGTTTTGAGGTACTTCTAAGCCTTGGCAGAGCGGCCTAAGCAGAAGAGTTGCGTTTTACCGATTAGGCAGACCCTTACAGAGCATAAGTTTTTCGATATCTGATATAACTCAATGGATAGAGACTAAGAAGAAACTAAGAGTTGATAAAGTGTAATCTGGTAGTCCCAAAAAGTTGCGGTTCTTCATCCTTGTCATATGAATTTTGTGTCTGAAAGATTTAAGGGTAGATCATTTTGGAGTTACAAAATCGGATGTATCATACATCTAAGGTTAGTGTTTGTTTCTGTCTATAATAGAAGATATAATCTGCATCTCATGTCTCATGTGATTTGGTTGGCAATGTGGATGATTTCGGAACACCTGAATGTTGCACCAACTTTCGGACTTAAAATTCAATATCTTTATTACGGCAATGAATTTCGTTTTGAAGAATTATCTACTTACAGGATGATGATAGTGACTTGGAGTATGAGTTGGAAACTTTTCCTCCTGCTAGCGACGAAGCATCATTAGAGGCCGCCGCTTGTGTTAAGGTAAGAAACATTTTCTATATATTGAAGGAAATTATTTGTTATTATTTATTAAGTCCTTATGAATTATGTTTCATGTTATAACCCTAATGCATCTCTGGGGCATTGTTTATCTATTTCTGCTGGTTAGTGGTTTTATGCTATTTTTATGGGTTCAGTTAGTCCGCCAGTATGTCTATTTTGTCGCCTGGAAGCTGAAATTCTCAATGTTAGATAAACAATGAGCCGTTTTTTTGTTGTGGAATTTAAATTCTCTCCTCAAAGTTTTAGGGAATAGATTTTACCTAAAATCTGGATCGAAGTCTATAAGGTGGTAAATTCTACGATTATATAACTTTGGGTGTGAATGACCCAGCTAGGAATTCCTCGGCACTTTGGTGCTAATTCCTGCTTATTCCCATGCAGCATACATTATCTTAAAATGACTCGATTCATGCTCTTTTTCTAATAATTCTTTTGCTGCTTTGACGTTTACCAATTGTTTGTTTGGTTAGGTGCTGCTTGCTTCTGGTTTGCCAGATGATGCAGGAGGTCCTGCAACTGTAGAAGCTCCACTGACTATAAATATACCTAGTTGGCAGGATTCTAAAAGTCCATCAGATAATCCCCAGCCATCCGGAATAAATATTACTTTTCCAGTTTCTGTACAAAAACAATCGTCGCCTGCAGTGACGACAACGGCTGAAGGATTATTGGAAGGAACTGGGCCAAATGCTGGCAGCCAGCCTGCAAGAAGAAAAAGGAAACCCTGGACGCTAGAGGAGGATAATGAACTCATTGCTGCTGTGAAGAAATTAGGTGAAAGGAATTGGGCTAACATTCTCAAGGCAGATTTCAAGGGTGATAGGACTGCTTCGCAATTATCTCAGGTTTCCTTGCACTCTCATTGGAGATCTCAACTGATCTTCTCTTTGCGTCAATATGTATAGGGTAGGAGTTTTAATGCATAATTCCTCAAAGCATGAATAATAGCTTGAACTGGTATTTCTCATAACGTAGAGTTGTATTAGAGCCCCCTATGATCCGAAAACCACCATTTAAGCATGGTTTATGATTTCGTGTCGTAAAATGAGAATGAATAAGCATAGGAGAATCACTTCAAAGAATATTGCTGTGAGACTATTAGGGCAGGTTGTGGCTGTTCATCTTGATTAACCGTTGTCATCTAGTCTGGGAAGGATGTCTGGGTCTCGCCCAGATGGCCCGGTTTCAAATCCCGGCAACGGAATCAGCAGTCTCATTACTTTTTACCAGTACTGATCTCAGTTGATTGTGAATCAAAAAATCTTGTCTGAAACTTGGTCCTTCTTTACCTTCTTCACTTATTGCTTTATATATCAACCAGTATCAGAATTCTACCTTTAGAACTGCATAACAACCAATTCACATTTCCTTCTATTTTCCTTTATTTGTAATGTACTTGTTGGTATTTGCAGAGGTGGTCCATCATAAGGAAGAGAAACAATGCTAACTTAGAAACAGTTGGAGGGTCTGGCAGCCAATCTGAACTCACAGAGCAACAGCTTGCTACCCGCAGAGCAGTTTCGATTGCTCTTAATATGCCCATGAATAGTAGCTTATCGGCAGCATGTGCAGTTGGTACGGTGATCCTTTTTCTCTCCCATTTAAAATAAGAAATAAAGACATAAAATGGTCAACATATTACCGTGTGTTAAGTTGATAGAGTGCAACCAGTATATACTCTAGTGAATTATATCAAACTGAATCGTGTATTTGATACAATTTCCTTTCATAGCTTTGAACATGTTGAAAAGCTCAGTTTTATGCAATACATCCATTATAAAGAAAAGCTCTCAAGTTACCTGTTTTTATTGCAAACTGAAATAGATCCACCAAATTTGTTGGTTTCTGCTTGTTTTGCAGAAGCGGCTACAGGCAGCAGTCAACAAATCCCTCTCCAGACAGCTCTATCCCTACCGAAAGGAACATCAAGTGTCACGACAAAACCTCGGGGAACCACTAAAAAAGCAGCTTCTGTGGTCCCGAATCCGATGATACAAGCAGCTGCTGTTGCTGCTGGAGCCCGTATTGCCACTCCTTCGACTGCCAAATCACTGCTTAAAGCTGCACAATCCAAAAGTGCTGTTCATATAAGTACCACTGGGAAACCATCAATACCAGGTGTAACACCACCATTGACACCTAATCACTCGGGCACTCGGTCTAATGTACATTATATTTGCACAGGTTTATCACCTGCAATGAAAGATAAGGTTCCTTCTGTCAGTGCGGTCACTTCTGCGTCTACATTATGTGGGACGACCGCCGCAGGCAAGAAAACAAACGGTGTTACGAGTGTGGGAGTGGGAAACTCGTCCAAGGAAGAAAAGGTTCAGAGCTCTCCCAATGAAGATGAGGTTAAGAACTCACCAAAGGAAGTAGTTAAAACCTCATCCATCGACAGCGAGATCAAGAATTCATCTAATGAAGAAGGGATTAAGAACTCGTCTCACGAACAACCGGTTAAGCCTGAAGAGATGGAAATTGATTGTTCAGCAGATATAGCCAAGGATGGGAAACAAGAGGATCAGGCAGCTTTGCCAGATTCAGATATGGTTATTGAAGATCTAATGACGCAGAATCTTAGTAAGTTACCAGATGAGGAAGCTGCCGTCAGTGACCCAATGCAGCTGGACAATCATCACATCGAAAACGAAAAAGAGAATACGATGAATTCGCCTGCAGCAGCCAACTAAGGTTTGTATTTGACTATTGTTAATATAAATCTCATGAAAACTAGACCATTAGTTCAATTAGCAGAGAGGAGTTCAGAAATTGGACGAAGAAGAAGGAAGCAGAAGCGGGGAAAGCACTGGCTGTGTGTTTCTGTGTGATTTTAAGGTAGAAACTTGAATCATGGTCCGTTTTAGAGGTCATAGTGTTTCTGCAATTAAGTGATCTCTTTTTCTTCGCAGCTTATATTTCTCTATCCAATTTTGCATATATTTCTTTCTCTCCAATTTCTCTGGGTTTGAATCTGTACAAAATTGTGTACAGGACTGACTTTTAAGACTTTGTAGGTAGGGAACCAAATGAAGTATCTTACTTTGACATGTCATGTGGCTTACCCGATTCTATTTGTCTAGTTCATCTTTATCATATACCATGACCCTCCTACTAAACCTAGTATCGTGTAATTGCACCGATTTAGTTCCAAAACGTGGTTCAAAACCACTGAAAACCGTGTCTTGGCTCGTGGTATGGCCCAGTCACAATGATGTATTAACCAATAAGAAAATTGATAAGGGAATGTATTTTTTGCTAATGGAAGAGGGATCCTAGTGACCGATAAAAAGAACGCCGTTCAAATAGGTGACCTATAAATGGTAGTAAGAAGTAGTCTCGAAGTCGTAATAGCGCTATAAGGGATAGGCCGCTAGTTCTCTCATTCTGGGTACTAACAAGTAATCTCATAAGTGAAGCCCTTCCTTCTAGGATATAGGGTTTCCACTGTTGACCATCTAAGGTGTGAATGAACTATCAGACTGAATGTATCATGGTTAAAAACTCCCATTTCTTAATAATATGAGAAAGAAGGACTCAATTAAATCGATGCTTGTTACGACTTCATTCTAGTCACTAGTTAACTTGTAAGAACTATCTTAAATCTAGCCTTCCAGAGATCCAAGTCACGTTGAATTGGCTCGCCTGCCAATTCTCTTTTGATCGACCCTTAGGAATAGGAAGAAAGCATCACTTAAATTTTCTTCATATCTTCCTGAAGGAACGCATCTTTTATCAGGGGCGTAAATAATACCCGAAAAAACTCGGCCTGCCTGTACCCGCCTGAGCTTGCCTGTACCCGAATGAGCCCAAAGCCTGTTGCAGCCTGGGCCGCCTGGCCTGATTAGTATAAATGGGCGGGCTCGGTTTTTTTCTAAAATTTAATAGTCTGGTCTGGTACCTGCCCGAACAGCCCGGCCTGCTATCCGTTTAAATTTTTTTAAGGGTTTTTGTTCTAATGTTAGAGCAAATTGTTGTGTATTTTAGTTATATTTTGGATTAAAATTCTTATTTTCATTTCTATTTTACATTTAGAAGATTAATTATTTAAAATTATATTAATCTATAGTTCATTCGATCTCCAAATTATAAATAGAAGTTAAATCGGTTATTACAGAATTTTTAAAATTAAAAAAACCCGAAGCCTGCCTGACCTGGCCTGCTTATAGAATGGCCTTTGGGCAAGTTTTGGGCCTCAAAATAAGTGTTTCTACCTGGCCAGCCCGGCCTGACGGGCTTTTTGGGTAGCTGATTATGAGGCATGTCAGCGGCCCGGCTCTTTGTAGGAAACAATTTGGGCTACCCGGCCTGGCCTGGCCCAATTTACACCATCTTTTATAACTACTGCAAAAATCCAACTAACACCGGCCGTACAAAAAAGGAAATAGGGTTGTTTTCGAGGTAAATGGCGGTTATATTGGTAATTGATTCGAGAACTACTTCCTGGCAGTCTTTAGATGGCGGTTATATAGGTAATTGATACGAGAGTTAACGTAATTGATTCGAGAGCTACTTCATATGTTTCAAAAGAAAAATATAGGCAAGGTTTCCATATATAGGGTACGCTAAAAAGGGCTTCGAGCCAAATAGACAACTGGAAAGAATAATCCTATCATTGCGGCTGAGATCGGATGGGCTTATAAAGGGTGGTGCGGGCCAAATCTGATTTTAAGAAAAATGCTTTGCAGATCGGTGATACAACTCAGTAAAAAAAAATAACCCCTTTCCCTTTCTTATTTCTTTAACAAATCATTCATTCCATGATTACTAATTTATTTTTTCTTTATTTCACTTAATCGAATCTCTCTTACCAAAATTTTAGAAGTGATTCATTGATTAGTTTCAGATTAGGGTTTTTAAAAATTCTAGTTTAACTAATTTTTTTTCAAGAAATCTTTACCATCTCTTTCATGTCTCCTAACTAAACATGTTTCTTCCCTAATGTGTTTACAGATTGTTATCTCCTTAATGGCGTTTGCCTTTTTGAAAGTTGTGATTACAGCCTTTGCTCTGTTAGCTAAGATGCTTTTTGAAGCCAAGGTGTTTCCACTGTTTCTTCATTATGAGAGTTACCAACTCAGTCAGAACCGATCCATTACACGGGAAAAGGGCGAATGATTAGGAAATTCAAATTTCAAAAATGTAACTACAAGTTTGGAAACATATACCTAATTTCTCTCCGCGGGATTATAGCTATACTGAATATTTTTGTCAACGGAGTATCTTGCCAAAACCAATATATATTTTCTCACCAAAATTTGCGCATGGAAGGTTCTTTATATGGTAAGCAAAACACTAAGTCTTGTTATCATATCATTAAGAGCATCTCCAACGGAGTATGGATATGTATCCCAAGTGGACAAACAAAAAAAACAGATTTTAGATGTATGGCCCACAAAAATTTAAGATACATATTATGGTTTTGAAAACCAACTCCAGTGGAGTTCGGATATTTGAGATATGTATCCAGATGGCATTTATCCTAAAAAGAAAAAAATCAAATAAAAAAAAATTGACGAATTTTTTTGGAGCGAACTGTTTTTTGTTTTGTTTTGGAGGCAAATGGTTCCGCCAAAATAAAAATATTGAAAAGTCCCGCCCCAAAATATAGGTAACTTCCTGGATCTATTTTGATTATATATCTCAAAATCTAGACTCAAGTTTTAGCATATTAAGGTTACTGTTGCAAAGTCATACATCTTCTCCATAAAAGGTACGCCTGGATTACCTTCTTCTGAATTTTATTGATTGATTTGCATGAACTATATTCTAATCGGAGAGCCAAAGATAGTAACAGCACCATTCGTTGATTAATTTGTTACTTGTTATTATTATCATGATTCAGTATTTATATTTAGGTTTGATGTAGACTTGCTTATGCTTTGATATTTTTGGATTTCACTGTTAACTTCATAAGCATGTGGTGAGTTCAACTTTTAGAAGGAAAAAGAAAAAAAAAACAAAACCTTTGATTTTGTTTTATATTAATCATGATTTGTGTTATCCTTCACTGCAGCTTAGTTACTATCTTTTTTGATGGATTCCGAAAACAACCATGTGTTTGAACCGCAACAATCTGATGTGATCAACGTAGACAACTATGCTGAGCAGTCCCTTTCTGAAGGTCCAAAAACGAATTTACAAACTCCTTATGCTAACCTGATTATGCATTCAAATCATTTTAACCCTTCCCAACCATTTCATACCCATTATGGTTTACAAAGAGTGAATGCACCGATTCCTACCCCTCAACAATTTTATGAATCTGGATTTTCATATCAAAATCATTTGAATGCTCATATGATGCCATTTGGTCCCAATATTGCTAGTGGATCCCCTGCACCGTTACAGGGAGTTATGCAAGCTCCCATTTCTCCCAGTACCCAAACATCTAATCCTCCGAAAGCATCTAAAAGAAAAGGTAAAGCAACAAAGAATGCGAATAATACTGAGCCAAAGCAGTCATCTGAACGCCGTCGTAACACTAATTGGACAATTGAAGAAGATGTTGCTTTAACGAGGGCGTATCTTTATGTTACTAGTGATGCAATAGTAGGAACTGAGCAAAAGCGTGATAGAATGTGGGAAAATATTTTAGATGTTTGGAAGACCAAGTTGGTGAATCATGATGAAAAACGGGGAATCAGTGGTTTAAAAAACCATTGGCAAACTATACAAGCATGCGTCACCAAATTTCATGGAATATACGAAGGACTGGAGAGGGCACCACCAAGTGGACTTACATATATTATTTCTCAAACAGTGCAATTATTGCATCACAAAAGTACTTCAAGCATTCAATAGCAGTGCTTTCACCAATCTGTATATACTCATCAAGGATATCAGCTGCTTGACCATACGCAAGCATCCGTACAGCTGCTATCATTTTTTGTAAGGGACTCAACCCATACCTCCTGGCTGCATCAACCCTTTGTGTAAAGTATTTATTATATTTTTCAATTTCGCCTAAGATGTATGTGAACAGATTAATATCCATTCGAAATCTACGACGGAAATGCTCAGGTGTATACTTAGATTTCCTGCCATTAAAATAATCTCTAACAATTAAGTTATGTCGAGCTCTTCTATCACGACGAATGGTTTGCCTCCCAAAAGTAGATCCTCCGTGAGGTCTTTTAGTAAAGAGCATGGTTCTAGCAAATACAAGTGAAGAATACAGCATCATTGTATCAAACAAACGTTGATTCATTTCATAAGGGTTGAAGCTATCATCAAAGTCCAATAAGCGTTGGGTGAGAGCATGGGCATCATCATCTTCATCAGAGTCCATCAAACCTGAAGGAAGTTGGCTTCACAAACACCTAATTAATAAGCAAAAAAAAATTCCAAATGTTTGAGATCTAATGCAAATATTGTTGTCTAAAGAACTAGATTTTTAGGCCTCCAAATCACTTGATTATCAGCAAAAATAATTGTTAGTAGGAATAGACATTTGAGCTTGACATATTAGTAGTTCCAGTAATTGTTTTCATTGCTTACTATAATTCAACTACTTTACACAAGGTCTCACCAGTTTGTGAATAAAGTACAATTATTAGTATTATTGATACCACTGTGAAGTCTAATGAGGGAGATGTTCAAAAGATTGATAAACTTTGTATGTGGGAAGATTTTCTAACCATAGAATTTTTTTCTTTTAATTAACCTTACTGGTGTGAAGAAAGAACCAATCCACTACGCCCTACCACTCCGACAGTATAAACCTTCTCGCTAATGCAATCAGAACATAGGATCTCAAATCAAGATTAAAACCTAGCTATTGATTCCTCAAGAACTCTCACACCCAAAATGCTAAAACCAGACAAGAGATGAAGTAAGAAAAAAATACCTTAATTCCGCTGAAATCACATACACAGACTGAAGAAAAAACCCCAAATATCTGCTATGGACTGCAATCTTCGGAGGAAGCACTTTTTTTTTTTTTGTTAATGGAAGAAAGGGGAAGAAAAAAAGAAGACGACCCTGTAAAACCGAAAATAAATATTCGGAACACAAATCCGGAAAATATTAAAAAAAAAAAATTACGGCAATTGGTGACGTGGGTATGGATGAGAGTCTCTAAAAATAGATACTCTCATTGAAACTCTAAACTCCAGGTCATCCAAAATATTAACCATACAATCACGGTTGGAGAAGTTTTTTTCTCCCGGAGTCTCTAAATTCCTACGTGTCATCAATTTTTTTAGATACCCATACTCCATTGGAGATGCTCTAAGAACGCGAAAGTTGAAGAAAGGGGAAAAATCATCTCAGAAAAGAAAAGTACTATGGCTGGAAGAAATGAAGAACAAGTTATTGACTTAGCTGAAAAGTTTAAGCAAACAACTCTTGCATTGGAGGAGGATTCTGAAACACCAAGCCAGTTAACTGAAGATGAAATCAATGCAGTTGTGGGTGAATGGGAAAACAGCCTCATTGGCATGATCATAATTGAAGAAGTTTAATGGGTTTCAAAGCAATGGAACATCACATCAAATTTACTTGGTCATTTATACCTGAAAGAGAAGTCAAAGTGGTAGAGATAGACAAGAACATAATGGTCTTCAAGCTCAATGATGAAGACACTAAGAAGAAGGTCTATATAACTAGACCTTGGAGCATAAACATAAATCTTGTTATCCTACATGATTACAACTCAGAAACCATTTATTAGGAACTTGATTGGGATCATCAATATTTCTGGATTCAACGGAAGAAACTTCTTCCAGAACACATGAATGTTATCTCAGTGACAAAAATAGGAAAACTGATGGGAGAAGTAATAGCTATTGAACCAAAAGATGCAATTCCAGTAGATAAAGATGGAGTTAAAGTTTGTGTCCTCATTGACATAAATGACCCACTAAGAAGATGAGAAATGACAAAAACTGATGTTGGGTACACAAGATGGATCAGATTCTTTTATAAAAAGCAGCCCCATAATATCTGTCCTAGCTGTTATATCATTAAACATACCAAAGGAGCATGTGGAACAACAGCTTATTTTCTTACAAAAGCTCATAGAAAACCATACTTTTTTGTCATAACTAATGGCTCTGGAAAGAAGAAAGTAGGAGAAGGTAGTGAGGGTGTGATTCCCAGAATGCAGAAGAAGAATGAAAATAAGAAAACCCAATTTGTTCCACCAAAAGATGGTGTTCTCATTGTGCTAAGGATTGAACAACCAACTCGGGAAAAAGATGGTAATGACACATCAAGATTGGGGAAAAGGATCAGAATTGCAGAATCTCAAGATAATATAGAAACTCTCAGCATCAACCTTCACTATGAAAACCAGAACAACTCTCATGATGGGAAACAATTGGAAGCACAAGCTGCAGACAAAATCATAACCAAGGAGAAACAATTCAATAACACTAAAGGGGAGTCCAAGGTAACAAACAAAACTCTTTCCTTTTTAATTCTTTGTTCACAAAATTGTTTACTTGCTTGCAATTGCCTTACTACTTTAAACTTACATTCAAAAATGAAAATCATTTCATGGAATGTTTGTGGTTTTGGAAATAAGGATACCAGAAATCATCTAAGTATGCTCCTAAAATCTCAGAACCCGGACATTATTTTCTTATCTGAAACCAAAAATCATGAAAAAAGAATGAAATACCTTCTAGCCAGATATAAATATCCCAATGTTATCTTTCTTAACCCTATTGGGTTGTCAAGTGGATTATGTCTTCTCTGGAAAGACAATATAAACTTGCAAATTATTGATAAACAGTTTAACATGATAAACTGTTTGGTAAAACTTGATAGTCACAGTACTCTAGTCACTTGTCTTTATGGAGCTCTTAATGATAGTGATAGAAATAGACAATGGGGTCACTTGAATGATATTAGGCATGCTTATACGAATCCCTGGATTGTAATAGGTGACTTAAATTTCATTCTTCATATTGATGAAAAGGAAGGTGGGAATCATCCTAGCCAAAATGATTTGGATGCCAATAACCTTCTCCTGCACAATAATAATTTACTCAGTATGCAGTATATAGGGAATCCCTTTACTTGGACAAATAGGAGGAATGGAAATGAAATGATTTTAGAGAGACTTGATGGGGCTTTGGTTTCTTTTGACATGAAGAATTTATATCATGATGCAGCTTTGTACCACATGACTGTTTTAGGCAGTGATCACAGTCCTATAATGTTGCTTACTAGCAAAATAGGAAACAATACTAAAAAAACCATTTAGAGTTAATAGGACTTGGTTTAAAGATTCCAGCTGCTCCGATCTCATAAAAGCTGAATGGAATTGTAAAACTAATGGTTATGCTGCTTTTCAATTAGCTCATTGCCTTAAAAATACTAAGTATGGTCTTAAAAATTGGAATTATCATCATTTTGGTAACATAAACATTCAAATAATGAATCTAGAATCCCAACTTGCTGATCTCACTAGAAATAGCAACCATCCCAATAACAACATAGTCAATGAGTTAACTCAGAGATTTAAGTATTGGTATGATATTGAAGCATATTTTTTGAGACAAAAGGTTAAAGATGATCTTTTATTACAGGATGATAGGAACACTGCCTGAAAAGATGAGGGTACCCAAATATACCTCAATCTAAAACTTTTCCACCTATAAGTCATTTCTCCGAAAGTGATTGTCTATGGACTGAGTCGAGACAATACAAATAATCGGTTTACACTTCGTGTGATCGTCCATGGATACGAGATCGAGACAATATGACAATAAGATAACTTGTGTGATTGACTATGGATACAAGATCGAGACAATACAACAACGAAGTATGTTTACTTGATAAAAGGTTCGGACTTAACCAAACACAATAAGATTGCTATCAAGTAAACATGAATTAACGTTTGTGTATTTTACTTCTAATTATAATAAAACAATTATAATTGCGGAAATAAAAAAGTAAAAGACACAGCAAGATTTTGTTAACGAGGAAACCACAAATGCAGAAAAACCCCGGGACCTTGTCCAGAATTGAATACTCTCAGGATTAAGCCGTTATACAAAATCTGAACCAACTTCATATAGTTGAGACCAAGCAACTAAACCTATAGTTCACCTAGTTCCGTCTGTATCCCTGCGCCTCCAACTTGCAGTAAGCCACGCACTTGGAACAATTCCTTTGGTTCGTATTCCAAACAGTAAAGGAACAACAAATCTGTTCGGTAACAACTCTTTTCAAACAACGTGATATGAGTTCGACAAAAGGCTCTTTCATTTATCCCAATAAACTCCTTTGTCAGGTCCTTAGATCTATCTTATCAACAATTACCAAAGTAATTGTTAAGATTTTGCAATCAATACTTTTAATCACAAAGAAACGTATTTATGTCGATCTACTCAACTAATCAATCAAGGTTATCAAAGATAAACTAATCAATCAAACAAGTTATCACAAAGATTATGAACCCAAATCAGAAATCTTTTTCATCTTCAAATCTTCTTAGATCTTCAATAAACACCTACACACAATCAACTTGAATCTCTTGTGATCAATCACATACAGAACGGAGTCTGCTAACAATAGATTATCACAAGACGTCTTTAGATCTACAAACAGTCTAAAGATCCCCGTCGAAACTTCGATCTAGTTTGAGTGAATCTTATATCAAAAGAGAAGATTCTCAAGCATAAACAAACTAGGTGCAATCAAAGTTCAACAACCGTTAGTCAATCAAATCAATCGAAAACTAATAATAAACTGCAATTATCTAGTTTCCCACCAACGGTACTAATAGAGCTTCTCAATCCCAAAGAAGTCTTTAAACTGAGCGGATGTAAGAGATTTCGCCTAATTAGGTTACTTTCCTCTCTGAACAGGCGGCTCCACTAGTAACAACACATGTAGGTAGTTTTACTGGCTCTGAGGATTAGTTTGCTCGAAATGCAAACTTCAATATTTATAGACCAAGGAAGTTTGGACACCAAGGAATTTCCAAAACCGAAAATATTCTCAAGATATGCAATATATTCCAAATTCGGTTTCCATAATTCTTGGAAATGCTTTGTCCAAATATTGACCGAAATCTCAGTAGAAAATCTCCAATTAGTAAATGAACATTACCAATTTTTATTTTATAAGGATATGCATTTTAATTGCTGGAAATTAAAAGCATATAAAACTAAAAACCTTAATTAAAAGATTCTCAATTTATTTCGATCATGGATTCTCCTTTAGCTATTAAGGAATATCTTTGAACAATAAAAGATAAGCGTTATTGCACATGTTCAAAGTATGTCGACATCTTTACTTTGTAAGTCCTTTTTCATACTTACAGTCTTGGAACCGATTTGCCACACTTCCAAACGAGTTTAGAATTGGTTCATCTGACTTCCAAGAACTATGTGATTGATTATCCTATCAAATCAACAAACATGGGTTTCACGGTTCTACCAAAACAAGTTTCGGTTCTACCTCCATGTGGGTACTAGAATTAGTCATGCTAGTTACCAAAACTTGGTTGACTAGTAACTAGGATTGGTTCCCACATATATATGGTATCTAATTTGTATTTGGTGCACATGTCCATAGGATCGGTTCCCAATAACTAAAAACGTGTTGTACATGTTCATAGGATCGGGACCCAATAACTAGAAATTTGCTGCACCTCTTACAAGGATCAATTCCCTTTTTGTGATCGGTTCCACCTATTACTAGGATCGGTTCCCCAATGACTAGAGTTGGTCATACCAATTACAACAAATCGATCATACCATCTCAGGTGATTACTTAAGATCGGTTTCACTAATAAAAGTCATACCAATACAAAAGTCAGGCCTTGTGAATAGTTTTACCAAGACACATAAACAAGTTATGAGCGGTTATACTAAACACACATATTGGTAGTTCAAAAGATATGCAATGAATAACAATACCAATAAGCCTAGCGATTTCCCTTTCGATTCACAAAACAAGTTTATGAATGTACTTCCTTTAAATGAATGTAAAACATTATTTCCTAGGATGAAATCTTCACCTCATACCCATACATAATCATAATAATATTAAAACGATTATGTCGATGTCTTATATACGAAGTTCAAAAGATAAGCGTTATACTTCGTATTGTATTCCTTAATACTACGTATAACTAGAGTATAATCATTCATAGCTTCGCAGTTATGTTTTCAATATGCACGAATTGAAAGATACGTTAGGGAATGAAACAGTTCAAGTCAAATATTACTAACCTCAAGTGGAAGGATGATGTCGTCGTTGTAGCTCCTTACTTATTCACATTCTTCAAGTCTTCACGATATTTTCAATACTTGTAATGTCTCATATCCTAATACTTTCAAGTTAACTTACAAATGATGAAAAGGAGAGATATCAAATAAAGTTGACTCTAGTACATAATCAAGCAACAAAATCTCGTAATAACTCACAAAATCTCCGTAATAAATAAAATATTTTCTTACGGGAATATTTCTTTTATTGACTCTATCTCAGCGGTTCTCGTGTAACTGTTGTTTTATCCAACAAGCAATGATCCGTCCCTTGTTGATCGATTCTAACCCATATACCCTTCCTGTTTTGTCGAATCAAGACTATCCCAGCCAAAACTAGCGATTGAATCTCGCTATAATTCCTCCAAATCCGAAACAGAAGTTATGCAGGTGATAAATATTTGAAAGTGACTTTCCCGCCAAAAACAAATTCCCGTGAAGAAGAAGATGGTTGCCCCATAACCAAAACTGGGGCGCGAATAGCAGGTGCCCAACTGAGGTGCCCCTTAACCAAAATGAGGGTGCCTTTAGTACTTTTCTCCGGGGGTCCAAATAACACTTTTTGAGCAACTTTTTCCGCACAAGTGTATTTCTCCAAAAACACCTACACACACATAAAAACACCAAAATTAGTACAGAAATCGAGACCAACAATAGAGGCAATGAGGACAATTCAGACACAAAAATGTGTCTATCAAATACCCCCAAACTTATTATTTGCTAGTCCCGAGCAAATTTATTCTCGAAAATAAAATTCATTTGAACCCCTAGGTGGCCCTAGTGGCGGAGTGTTGTCTCGGAGGGTTTACCAGAGGTGTACCCACAAAACCTTTACTCCGGACCTAGCTACCTACGCGGAACCTTGGAAAGCACTAAAGAATCTCCTTGGTTGGCATACTTATTGACTACACGAGTTTGCACTCAAGCATACTAAAATTCATATATAAGTCACGAGCTCTACTCGAGATAGTTTCACTATGGACATCAATATAACGGAGTCAAAACTAATCACATGGATAGATCAAGAAGATGGATATAGAGAAAAAACATAGATGGTTTTGATGTTTATTAAGTGAATAGTGTTTCCCATACAAGGCCTCCGCCAAAATGAACCTATCCTAATTCGAGATACCGGTCGACTAATATCAACACACCGGCATATACAAGGGAACCCGGTGGTCGATAATCCTAACTCTAGGTCAACACAACTGCATATACAAGGGTTCCAGTGGTCGACTTTATTGAATTTATTAGGTTGGTCGATGGTCCGGTCTCAATTTCTCTTTCTTTTTTTTTTTTTTTTTTTTTTTTTTTTTTTTTTTGGTATCTCAATCACTCTATTTCACTCTAGCATTGGTAACAACTTGATTCGTGGGCCCCACCTAATCACTTAGAGAAACATAGTTTAAAAACAAAACAAAATAAAAACGAAGTGAAAAGGACTCAACGAGATATGGTGAAACTATCATGTTATTTCTAACACCCGAGCTCGTGCTTTTTTTTTTATGAATAGACTCTTTAGATGTTTCCATCTAATCGATTGGTTCCTCAACTCCTACAACCAAAATGCTTCCATCCACTTAGATTGGTTAGTGCCATCCTTAATAAGCATAAATTTCTAGGCTGGAGTTTATCAATGCAACTAAAAAGTTTCTCCCTACCCCCAAACTTAAATCTAACATTGTCCTCAATGTTCTAAAGATGAAATTAAAAACATGAACAAGGAGAAACTGTTACCATTTGAAGCAAAAGAGTTAAGGAAAGATATTACCGTGTTGCATGAGCATGGGTTACCTCCCAAGAAGTGCTAAGTTTAAAGTCTTGGCCCAGACATTGGAAGAGATTAGTCACCTCGAAGAATCATAAAGCAAAGTGTTTAATTAACTGCGGGTCATCTAGATCAAAAAGTGCTAACCACAAGAAGAGGAGACTGCAATAGACCAGGAAAATATCCAACAGACCCTTATCTATTTTTAAGACCACTACATCTAGTTGTGGTTCAGGTTCAGGCTCTATAAAAGGGTCTAGATAAAAAAAAATTCATAGGTTGCGTTTCCTCATAAGTTGGATCCGAATGTTCAGGTTCTAGAGTCTGGAAAAACTCAAATAAAAACTTAGAAGCACATAATAATAACCTGAATAATTGAGGATCCTCTAAGTCAATCAGTTTTGACTTACTCAGCTGACCACAATAAGATTGGTGGTCTTCCTTAAGCAAATGTGTCGACCCTAATATCCTAAAGAAATTAGGTTTAGTCTCAAAACTTAATAATTGACACATTTGTAACTCATATGTTCCCACAATTGAAAGGAAAGTTTTTGGTGGGAAAACAAAGTCAAATTTGGTATCATAGCCTGGGTTAACCACATCAACCGAGAGGATGGGTTTCTAACAACCGAACTTCTTCCTGGACATTATTAGGTTCGGAGAGCTAGCATGAAGGTAATCGGCACAATGGTTGAGGCACATATATCAAGTCCCAAGTGAGGGATCTCCTGTAAGAGCTAAAGGTAAGGCACAAGGAGAATGATAATCACCCCCAAACTTAGAATTTTGGGTGTCTCTAGATAGACTAGCTACAATTTCCCTAATTTCTAGATCATCAAAATCCGAAAATGGTCAATTGCTTCATGTAGATTATACTGGGTGATGCATCCTCACTCATATTTAAAAGCTCTACGAGTTCATCTTCTTCGTCTAAGACTATTGTTTCTAAATCCTTGGACTCTAAAATATTCTGATAAACCCACCCAAACCATTATCGACTTCGTAAACAGGGAAGTACTACATCGTCTAAAATAGTATCTCTAGTCAAATCCTTGTCCTTTTGAATAGGTGAATAATTGTTAAAATTATTAGGATCCGAACAAAAAATAACTCTATTATTATAAAGCTCAATTGGAGTAGCAAATTCCCGATCACTATGCCTATTTGTTTCCAATTCTTCATCAACACTATCCTCATCATAATCATTATTATAATAACATGAAAATGGTTGAACCTCATCTAAACAAGTAGTGTTACCAATTCTAACCTCACCATCTTGATTATGTGAATAACTATCTTCATTCTCAAAGGTATTATTGGATACACTATATTGAAAATTCAAGTTATTTCGAGCAATACTTTCGTTCGTCTCTAACTCAAGTCTACGTGTCGACTCGGCTAGCCTCTCAAGGGTTTCCTCCAAAGAAAGTTCCCTTAGTGCTGGATCTAAGTTTTGAGTTAAATGAGTTTTGGTTCACTAAAATATGACAACCAAACTTGACATACCAACGCTTGGTGGGTTCAACCGAGCTTTGCTCTAACACTGCCTACTTTCACAAAAAATCCAATTTTAGAAGACAAAAAACTCAGATAGAATCTGTAAGGACCCTCAAGCTCGTCAACGCTATTTGACATATCAAGTATCGGTCTAGCGATGATTAACTGCTTTTTTCCAACAGCAATGATCCGTCCCTTGTTGATCGATTTTAGAATCAAGACGCGATTGAAGTGACTCGATTAGTTTGGTACGAACGTTAATTAATAGAAATTAATCTAACAACGATTTAGATACGAAACTAGTATCGTTAGATAGGTCTCGAAAAGTTATGTGAAATGGGCTACTCGAACGTGTCATTCGAATACCATACGAAGAAGAAATCATCCGATTAGCTAGAAGGACAAAATAGACTTTTGCAGTGGACCGACCTGGCTGCCCATATCCAAGTGATGGGTGCCTTTATCATTTTTTGTTGGTCTTATCTGACTAAACCGCGAAGATATTCATTCTATTTTCTTCTTCTTCTCTTTCCTTCTTCTCCTTCTGTTCTTCTTCTCTGCGAGTGTTTGAAGGATCAAACGGGAGCTTTGTGATCGGTCGGAGGTGTAGAAGATCATGGAGTTACTGATAGTGATGATGTTGTTGTCTGTTGTTGATTCAGACTCGAAGGAGAAAGTAAATTAAAAGTTAGGGTTTCTGAGTTTTGGTTTTGATTGAAGATTCTTGAGATTTGAGGATGGAATCAAGTAATTAAGAGGGGTTTCTGTTTAAATTAAAGTCGTGAAGTTGTTTTGAGGATGAGTCAATGAATTAGGGTTTCTCAAAATGAACTGGAAGTTCGATTTATGGATGCTTAAGAAGGACTGAAGTTTGGGTTTTCACTGATTGAGGAACGGGGTGGAGTTAATTAGATGTTGGATCTTTAATTCCAGTTTAATTATGAATTTGAGAACTAGGGTTTGTCCTATTCTTCCCCAAATCGTGAAATTAGGGTTCTTGAGTCTCAACTACAAATAAAGAAGATGTAATTGAAGGTTACGAAGAAAATTAAAGGATGGGTTTGTTAGATTTGAAGTTTTGGTTGATGCTCTAAGTTGAATTAGAGAAAAGAAGATTTTGGAATTGAATTATGGTTCAGTTGAGAACTGATAATGATGGATGAACTGAACTGAAGCAAGGTGAAGAGGAATTTGATTTCAATTGCTTCAACAAGATTAACTTGAGGTAATTGTTTTACTTAACTGATTTGAAAGAATTATTCATATTCATTGTAGAGTATTTATGAATGTTTATGAAATTAAGAATTGGGTTGATATGAAATGGAATTAATCTGATTGTGTAGATTGAGCTGAAATAAATGTATGTGGATATACAGATAGTTTATTGTGATTAATTGAACAAGAGAATGGTGTTGGTGAACTGTGGTAATGTTGTTAGTATTTATTTGTTGAGTGTTGTGTGGATTGAAGTTCTGTTGTATGGTTGATTGAGGTGTTAAGAACTGTGCTGGGGAAAGAAAATTGGAAATGGTGTTGGTGTTGGTGTTGCAGATGTAAATGATTATTGAGTTATAAGTTGTAGTGGTGTTGTTGAAGTTGTAGGGGATATCAGTGGCTGGTGGAGGTTTAGAAACTACAAGGGTTGGTGTTGTTTGTGTGTTTGAGAGTTTGCAAGCAGGGAAGATGTAACTGATATGGTAGTTGTAGGATTATAGTTAGTGCTTGCTGTGAAAAGCTTAAAGCTGCAATTGCAAGTAATTAGAGTTTAAAATTGTACTAATTGAAATTTGAAGTTTATTTGAATGATTCAATGAATGTATAATTTTAGTTTGGTAGAATTGAAATATAGTTAAGAGTTTCGGTATTGCACCATGATGGTGCATTAGTGATCTTTTGCCTGAGCAATGGCTCTGGCCTGTGCAAGAGTTTTTGGCCTTGTGCCATTCAGCCTAGTCAGGTATCTGACTCTAGCTGACTTAGTCCATCTGACTGAGTCGAATCAGTTTGACTCACTGAGTCACTAGATCTGAGTCAATGACGAGTTGACTCGTGTGACCTTTGACGTTGACCAGTCGGACCAAGACCTTATAATGGACAGGTTTAGTGGGTCGTGTTGGATCAGGCCCATGGGCTTGGGCTTAGGATCAGTTTTCTTGATTAGACCTTTTGGACCCTTCATGGTTCGAATTAGCCTTTGGCTTCTTCTACAAGAACCCTCATTTACATGAAAATTTTGGGGCATACATACTTATTATGCCATCCAATGCAAGATGATAATGGGGTTTCCTAGTGATGCTTAAGTTACTATAATACCCTTATATAGTTTAAATTACATTATTACCCTTCCACTAAATTAAATTCTAATCCTAAACCCTCCCACTAATTAACTGTTACCCACTTAATTACTTCACTAATTAACCGTTACCCACTAATTAACCATTACTTAATTATTTTTTTATTATTTTTTATAAAACTTAAACTCTTATTCCTTCTTATTCTCTCTTCTTATTCCCTTTTATTCTCCCTCTTTAAGAAGAACAACCCAACTCTTCTCAAAAATCAAAATCGTAGCATCTTAATCTAGGGTTTTTGGAAAAGATGGAGTTGAAAAGGATAGTGGATTAATTGGTGTTGGAGAGCGAGAGATAGACCCTGATTCTTTAAAATTGCACATTGAAAGGTATTTACCACAAACCCATAACTTGTTTTTATTCGTATTTGATTGATAAAATGAGATGTATTGGAAAATCTTCGTCATTTTGGTAGTTACAGAGTCGTGTTCGGCTGAAATGTATCAGCCGAACTTAATTTTTTTTCTTCAGAAGAGAAGGTTAAATTTGAAAAATGTTTTACATTGAATATCGGATCAGCCGAACCTTAATGTTCGGCTGATAATTTTTTTTGCTTTTTTTAGCCGAACTTCAATACTGATAGTCGTTAATCCATTTTATTGTGTTCGAATCAGTTTGATAAATATCGGGTGTGCCGAACTTTATTATGTGTATGGGTGTGTCATTTTGAAAACTTGTCCATCTATGGGTTACTTATCACCTTGTCTAACTTGATTTTTCTTCTCAAAATTGATCCATGTCGTTTTAGGGCTTTGGATATATTTTTTATGATGTGAAAGATAATATGAATGATAAAATGTGGTGTAAAGAGATGATAAAGATTGAAAGATCTCTTCTTAGGGATTTTCTTATATAAAGCTCTCAAAGTTAGGCTTTAGAATCCTTCCGAAACCGTTTCTCTGTAAACACTTCGAAAATCTTGATTTGTAGGCTTTATAAAGATTGAATGATAAGAGATGATATAAAGATCTCTTCTTAGGGTTTCGGAAGGATTCTAAAGCCTAACTTTGAGAGCTTTATATAAGAGATGATATAAAGAGATGATAAGTGTTAGCCGAACTTATCTCCGTAAACACTTCAAAAATCTTGATTTGTAGGCTCCAGGTTCGGCTAACTCGTGATGATGAGTTATCAGCCGAACTTATCTCTGTATCAAGTTTTAAAATTTTATTTTGGCCATAACTTCTTCGTCCGATGTCGGAATGGCCCCATTCTTTTTGCGTTGTTTTCGTCTTTTCATTCTCTTAAAGATGACGATAATATCTCATTGATTTGAATGAGTTTAATTTGGACCTTGATATTCTCCATTAGTAGACTTCACTTTCTTTTAGTCGATTCATCCAAACAAAGGTTGCACAATAGAAAACAAACGTAATGAAAAGTAATATGCAAGAATAATATCTAAAGAAAGGATTGAATTGACACTATAAAAATGTAAATTATGCACCTATGAAAAATACAGAAACATGTTCGGCTGATCAAGAAAGCACATTTATAAGCCAAACTTCTAACTTGTAAGTTGAACATCTACCAGTTAGGTTCGGCTAGTAACTAATAGCCGAACTGTTCATCATAAGTAGGTTCAGCTGATAATTGTAAGACGAACCCAACATTGGACAACCGGACTTCTTGTAAAAATTCAATCTTTTGGATAATTCAACCTGCAAATGGATATTAAACATCATCTTCCACATTTATCAACAATCACAAAGATCTCAAAAAGAAAAAATAAGGGTTTTTTTCTTTCCACTTTATCTTCTTCTTCTTCTTCTACTTCTATAATAACCCAATCAATCTCTCTAAAAGAAAATTACTCTCCTAAATTAACACTAACACTAACTCTAATCATTAACAACTAACACTTATTAAACACTAATCATTTAAGGGTATTTTGCCTTTATGAAAAATGGATGGATAGGGGTACTCTAGAAACACTATTTCCAACCCTGCTTTTGTCCTATTCAATATGCCCCAAAAAATTTCAGTATGCCTCAAATGACGGTTCTTCTACAAAGTTGTAGATACTCATAAGACTTAGATAATAGACTATAGAACCAACCTAATTGAATTATTAAACCTTATATTTGCTAAAGATAGATAAATAAAAGGTGTAGAACCTTAAATGGGCCTAGAATCATTAGATAGAATTGTATGATTCTTGTGTGAGCCATTTTGGATAGATTCTTAGAGTTCTTGTGTGATTAACAGTTAGTCTTTATTAACAACGATCGATTCAAAGGATGAACCAGTGGATCGTGGATCTCGAGGTAGGCGTGGCTTGTCATCAAAAGAGGTGGGAATTTACATTTAACTCTTTGTGACCATTGTTGTTTTCTTTTACAAAAGTTTATGTTTAACAAGTCACTCGTTATCTGATTGTGTATTCTATGCATTGTCTGATTTTAAATTCCGAAAGTTCTGTTATTTCTTTTAATCTTTCCATGGTTTGGAAAGGAATTGTAATGCTTTGTTTGTCTTTATGAATGTTTAGGAAATAAGAATTTCCATTTGAATGCTTGGAAAACAAGATTTCCATATGTGGTATATAGGATACTGCTCCTTCATTTATACCTACTTACTTTCAGCTTTTATGATATGGCTAGGGCGATACACCGCAATATTACATACTGAGTGTGGTTAGCACAAATATTATACATTGTTTGCAGAAGGAGTTAGTTCCATATACATGATTATTTATTTCTGTGAATTTTTATTTTTTATTTTTTATTTTTTATTTTTTTCTGTGAATTGGTTGTCTTTAATGTTTGGGAAAAACATGTATTATTTTTCAGATCATTCCAGTGATTACTTGAAAGTTAAATGTTATTTATATTGGCACCCCTTTTAGGGATGATGTGCTCACCCATTCCCACTTTCAATTTCAGAGACAGATCAGAGTTGCGCAGCGAAAGCTTCGAGGAGTTGAGTCTCTTAGTTGGTTAACTTATGTTATGTTTATTATGTTGCATATTTTATTTGTAAATTAAATGATTGTTGTATATGTATCATTTGAGAGGAGTTTTTGTATATATATATATATATATATATATTTCAGAGCGGGGCTAGTTTTTGGGTTAAGTTTTGTAGCATATTTCTTAATTGAATGCTTAAGTATATGATTTAGATTCTTAGTGCCTCTGTATTTAGTTAATCTCTTGGATTAGTCAGCTGCTAGCTTTGAGGGCGCTACAGAATCCCTGCAAAATAATATGGGTTTTTGGCTTGATGATAGGAGTGACATTGAAAGTGAATTACTCAGAAACTTTAGTTCAATGAGTAAAACCAATTATACCCCTACTCCTGGTATGTTTCTAGATAAAGTTAATGGTTGTATTAATGATGCTGATAATGATATGCTGACTGCTTTGCCTACTGCAGATAAAGTCAAAAGAAATGTCTTTGACATGAAACCATGGACCACACCAAGACCAGATGGTTTCCCACCAGGATTTTATCAACTCATGTGGGAAACAGTTGGTAATGATGTAGTCAAAATGGTTCAAGCTTTCTTTCATAGTCACCACATGCTAAAAGAGCTTAATCACAACTTTACTACTCACATTCCAAAGCATAAATCACCTAAAACTGCTATTGATTTCAGACCCAATAGTCTTTGCAATGTCTCTTATAAGATAATTTCTAAACTTCTTGCCTCTAGACTGAAATGTGTTTTGCATAAGATAATATCTCCTGCTCAAACAGCTTTTTTGTCTGGAAGACTTATTCATGATAACATTACAATTGCTCATGAATTGATTCATAGCAAGAAAAAGACAAAAGGTAAAGATGGTTGTCTAGCAATAAAATTAGACATGTCAAAAGCTTTTGACCGAGTAGAATGGAATTTTCTCATAGCTAGTCTTCAAAAATTGGGTTTCTCTAATAGTTAGTGTAACATGATTGAGCAATGTATTAGCACCGTCACTACTTCTATTCTCCTTAATGGATCTCCAAGTGATGTTTACAAACCTCAAAAGGGTCTTAGACATGGAGACACCTTATCCCCTTATTTGTTTATTTTGTGCTTGGAATCTTTCTCTAGAAGTCTACAACATGCTGAACAAAATGATCTCATTCATGGATTTAAAGCAAATAAGAATTGTCCTGCTATTTCTCACTTATTCTTTGCTGATGATTGTCTTATTTTCATAAAGGCTAGAACTAAATATGCTAGAAAATTGGCTTCTCTTATAGAGCAATTCAGTAAATTCTCTAGTCAAGCAGTTAACTTTGACAAGTCAGCTATATCTTTTAGCTATAAGGTGCCAGGAAATGTGAAAAATTAAATTGCCAATATCCTTAGAATAAGAAGAATGTCCCTGCAGGAAAAATATTTAGGAGTCCATCTCCTCTTGTAAAAGAGAAAATATGATTCTTTTGTACATCTCCTTGACAACTATAGAGGTACGTAGATTGGATATATGGAAATCCATTTTTCTAGCTCCACCAGGTAGAACTGTAATGGACCAAGCAATCTTAGGTAGTCTTGCTAGTCATCACTTAACAGTCTTTCCTATGCCTAAAGAGCTAATTGATCAAATGGATAGTATTCTGGTGGGGAAAGAAAGAAAATGAAATAGGTTGTTTTCTAAAAGGCTGGTATGATAGCTCTCTCCCAAAAGAACTTCGTGGGTTAAATATTAGGAAAACTAATATTCTTAATCTAGCCATGCTTACTAAATTAGCTTGGAGACTGGTAACATCTCCTGATGAGCCATGGGCAATTATTTTAAGAGAAAAGTATTTTGCTAACTTGAATCCTTTGATTGACAGTGTAGATAAACAAGGATCCTGGATCTGGAATAGAATCTGCACAGGTTTGAGTATAGTTAAACACTATTATGTTTGGGAAATTGGAGATGGTTCATTAGTGCACATTTGGAAAGATATCTAGATTCCAAATATGTACAAACCACGTCCATCTCATATGAGCTCTTCTGGTATGACTTATATTAATCAATTAATTGATCGTGTTACTAAGGAGTAGAAGGTAGATATTTTAAATGCTCTTTTTGATGACAACATTGTTAGAGACATTACTAGTTTAAGAATTCCTTATGTTGGTCAAGACAAAATTAGATGAGAACCATCTAATAATGGAAAATTTTCTATCATGTCTGCTTATAGGGTCATCCTAAATGAGCAGCTGAGTGTGAAGCCTACTAAAAATAATTTGAACATTAACTGGACACTTTTTTGGAGGCACAAGTTACCTCCTAGGATTCAGCACTTTATATGGAAATTTTTGCATAAATGTCTGTCAACTAAGTCTAAGTTGTCTAGAGTTACCAAATACCATGATAGCCAATGCTCTATGTGCAATATGTCAGAAGAAACTCCACAACATCTTTTCTGAGACTGCCCTGTTATCTCCTCTGTATGGAGTACTGTGAACAGTAGATTTCCATATATATTTCAGCATAAAGACTTATATGATTGGATTTGCAGTTTCTTTATCTTATCTAATGTTCCAGTTTAAAGAGATTTCAAGCTCTATGAGATTGCATGTTTCACGATTTGGATGATATTGAAGGCAAGATGTGCAAAAGTGTTTGATAATAAGTCTATAAATGTTATGGAAATAACTAACAATTTTAATGCAGATAGAGGATTGGAATAGGGCTAATCTGCTAAGTACATCCAACTCTGAGATGACCATTCATACCTTGCATACTTGGAAACCTCCAACAAATGGAGTAGTAAAAATTAACTTTGATGCGTCTTATATTGACAGAAACTCATTGTCAGGTTGGGGACTAATATCTAGAGATGTTGCAGGTAATAACAATGGACTGCGAGGAGTTGCATGCAACGCAATAGATCCGGAGCAAGCTGAGGCACAAGCTCATCTGGAGGCAGTATTGTGGGCAAATCATCAAGGGTGGAGGTCAATAGAACTGGAAGAAGACAGCATAAATGTTATAGCAACTCTGAATGGGAAGTCCGATTCATTATAATGGACATTACTCAATTTAGTTTACGATGCTCAAGTTATTTTAAACTCTTTAGATTCTTGGAGTTGCAATTATGTGCACAGAGATCGATGCAAATCACTTGGCTGATTCTCTGGCAAAATTTGCAAGATCTCAATCTCTTTGTTTTAACTGGTTAATAATAGTCCAAACTGGACTCAAGTCCTCATTCAACAGGACAAGAACTCTATGTAACTTTCAAGCATTAATATACTTATCTTTTCTATTAAAAAAAGAAAGAAGAGATCGGCAGGGCTTTGGGCTCACTAAAGTCCAAAACCGGGTCACGGAATAGTAATCCCTATAACCCCGTATTCTAATATTTTTTGTAATACCTAATGTACTTTCGGTTTGATTAGTGTTAATTATAGTGATTAACTAACCTAATCACCATTAGTGTATGTATTAGACTAATCAAGTGATTAATCGGTTGAAAATCAAAACTTGTTTTTTCTTTTTTTCCTTGGTTTTGAAGAAGGATGATTTTGATGATTTTTTTTGAAGAACTTTAGAGAAAAATGATGAAACCCATGGTCAAAATACTCAGGAAAACCATATAATCAACTCCCAATAACAATTTTATTGATTTAAATCAGTTTAAATTTGGAAAAATTCTGGGTTTGTTGATGTTACGGATGGGATAATTAGTCGAACAAGCCGTAAATGCCATTAACAATTAGGAATGGATGGACTCCAAGCCGTAATATCAATAACACGGTTGGAAGAATAAGAACTCGGGGTCGTAGTGATATATAACGGCTGGGAAGTGAAGAACTTCTAGTTATTTGGTCCAGAATCACATGAATCTTTTTACGGCGAGGTTAAGAGGTTTTAGAAGGTAGCTTTCCCATCCGTGATTAAATATGTAGGTTGAGAAATTTAGAGTTTCGACTTGAATACATACTACGATTGAAAGGTAATAATACTTACATTAATTAGACCACATTACAACCCATTACATACTTACTAGATCCGCATTACAAAGCTGGTTTTAATAACATCCCTTACGATGTATTAAGAAGTCTTTGATCATGGCGATTAAAGATTCGTAGTTGAAATTATAACCTTTCCATTTTCTTCATTCCTTCTTGTTAGAGCACTGCTCGGTCAAACTCGCAAGCGTTGCTATCTCAAGCTTGTTTGACAAGTTTAGTTGTCAAAACTATAAGTCTTGATTTCTAGTCTACGTATAGCTATGTCTTGGACTAGGATAGAATGTGTAGTTGATCTTTATACTTCACGGCGTTCATCGATTGAAGACGAAGATCTACTAAGGAGAGCTTGGAGGAACTTCATCAACAAAAGGTAACTAGGGGTTTGGAATAGCAATTATTGTGATTACACATAGCTATTGCCAACGTTTTCATCTTGCAATGTTTTAGATTTATTTATTTAAATTCTAAGTTATTTGGAAGATGATTTTGCAGTATTAATCTTTATTGGTTTTATATATTGCAAAATTTGGTATCAGATATGTTTGTGTTTACGTCCGTGAACTATGATTATCTCATATATGCTCAAAATTTAAGTCTATTATATGTCTTTATGCAAATATTGATAAAAGATAGAATGAACTTTTGAATATTCCGCAGTATTGATCTTTCCTTTATCCACTTCTATGTGAAAGTATTGTACGGCTCCGTAAGTTTTCTTATGATGAGCATTTCCGATTAAATTAATCATTGAGGTTCCTTTATGGTTAATTTGATTAAGTTTTTTTGATAATTTGTTAATGTCCAAAAGAAATCCTTCTTTTCTTGTAAAATTAAGGTCACTATTGTTGTTCTTTCGGGAATGACAATCAATGGGGGGGGCAGTTCTTAATTGAACTTGTGATTAATTGCCAAATCTTTTTGGGGAGTGCGGTTGTGTAATATTGTAGGAGTTATCTTGTATCTATATAAACTCCTTGATGAATACACTAAGTTTCGACTATGTAAAATCATCGAAAAAAAAGTTGATATGTTCTCTTTTAGTCATGAAGTATCTCTTTGAGAATTTCATTATGATCCCATTAGTTTTCGTACCTTTGCCAATTTATATTGACAAAAAGGGGGAGAATTATTTTGTAGTTCACACTACATATACAGTTTACGGATCATTATGTAAGGGGGATTGTTTTCATTGTGAGATGAAGTTTTGACTAAGGGGGAGTGATACATATCACCATAGTATTATTGTCAAAGTTGTGATACAATTGAACTTTGATGTTGTGTAATAATACCATGACAATGTATAACATTGATTGAGAACAACTGTTTTCTTATTGTTATGTCTACGGATCTTCAACAACTATGATGCTGAGTTGAACACGTTTAGAATCATTGGAGTACTTGGAAGTGATGAAGATTTCGAGTAATATTGAAGAACCAAGGAAATCAAGCATTTGGATGAGAAGCTACAAGGTTCTATTTATTTTTGCAATCCATATATATTGATAGTTTTGTCACTAAAATTGACAAAGGTGGAGATTGTTAGAGTACTGCTCGGTCGAACTCGCAAGCGTTGCTATCTCAAGCTTGTTTTTCAAGTTTAGTTGTCAAAACTATAAGTCTTGATTTCTAGTCTACGTATAGCTATGTCCTGGAGTAGGATAGAATGTGTAGTTGAGCTTTAGACTTCACGCCATCATCGATTGAAGACGAAGATCTACTGAGGAGAGCTTGGAGGAACTTCATCAACAAAAAGGTATGTGGAGACTTGAACTCATCTATCACACATAAGTTTATTTCTTTCTATCTCCTATTGAGACTAAGTCGTATAGCTATATAGACTTTAAATTATACACATTTGATATTTCGAGCTAATTTTAACTCGCTTACATATTTCTCGAAATATGTGTTGGTAAGCTTTTGCTTTAACCAAGTTCATCTTTTATTCTTGACGAAAGTCAAAAGATGATCATGTGAAAATCGCTCGGTAACATCTTATATGATTTGTGTGAGACGGTCATTTGATGTAGACTCAGAATGTTTCGTATTGATCATTTGATCACTTGAAAATTGCTTTGAAGCTAATAGTTTGTGTGAGACAGCTATTCTCGTCTTCTAAGAATGTTTCAATGATTGAAATGGGAGTTTAGAACAATTAACCATTGATTGGATATAGCACAGTATGCGTACTTGTATGCTAACTGTTGCAAGTGTATTCCAAGTCCGGGAATTTAGTATGCATACCTGTATGCGTACTGATTCAACAGTTGAAGTCCCGGAACTATAGTATGCGTACACGTTTGCATACTGATTTCAACTGAGTTCGATCATGAACGACAGTATGCGTACACGTTTGCATACTGGCGAAATAAACCAAGTCGGGGAACTAAAGTATGCGTACACGTTTGCATACTTGAGTGGGTTAAGTTCTAAAATTGGTTAAGTATGTTTACATACTCATGAACAAATACATTTATATAATAAGGAATGCAATCTTTGCAAACCGTGGATATAATGTTCATGAGTTGATTCGAGTCAATCAAAACCGATTTTGCTTCAATTGTGTCTTGTATACTTCTATGAGAATATAAACAATTGAACAACTCTATAACTAGTTTCACTTGAGTCATTTGAACTAGTTGTGTTAAGATGAACAAGGTTGATATGAAAGTGTTCATATGGCTAACTTCTGTTAACTATTGTTGAGCCAACTAAGTGTACACGTTTATGTACGGTTATCCATATCTAAATGAAGGTACATTTCATTTGTGTGTAACAAGATAAGACCATCTAACAGTGGAGAGATATTGCTCTGGTTTGAAGCAAACTTAGCTTAACTCTTATATCAGGTGTTCATCTAACGGTGAATATTGATTGCTTTGTTTCTAAGTTATCAAAACCTGATTTGAAGACTATACAAGAGAAAACTCTAGCAAATGGGAAACTTAATCCCCACACCTCATGTGTAATACTAGTTGCGACTAGAGTCAATTCTTCTTTAACCTAGGTTTTTCCTAAAATCATTATAGGTTAACGACTTGAAGACTTCACTGGGATTCTGAAGCCAGACCCAACTATTTTCTTTGTAGTTGCGTGTTCTGATCTTACTTGTTCTATCGTATTGAGTACTATCTTCTCTAAGATTTTCTCGAGATTTATCTCCGATGGGTAAGATATAAAAGTATTCACAAACACCTTTGTCTCATCGTTTGTGATTCTACAATAACTTGTTCTACTACCATATAGTTAAGTTATTGAAAGGTGATTGATATTTCTAGGCTGTTCTTCGGGAATATAAGTCTGGTATATCAATTGGTTCATGTGCACCTTGATTTATCAAAAGACGGAACAAAACCTTGTAGGTATTTCTGTGGGAGACAAATTTATCTATCTAAATAGACTTTTCTGTAGGAGAAAAATTTGTTTATTAAGTTTTCGAATTTGGTTCGTAGCAACTCATAGTTGTGGGTGAGATCAGCTAAGGGAATCAAGTGCGTAGAGTCCTGTTGGGATTCAGAGGCGTAAGGAACGCGACTGTACCTTAATCAGTGTGAGATTGGTTAGGGCTCAACTACATTCCAAAGATCATAGTTGTGGGTGAGAAGTTAACTTGTAGTAGCCTAGAGTCTGTAGCGGATTAATACAGTGTGGTGTTCAAAGCTGGACTAGGTCCGGGGGTTTTTCTGCATTTGCGGTTTCCTCGTTAACAAAATTTCTGGTATCTGTGTTATTTCTTTTTAGCATTATATTTGTTTTTATAATTGAAATATCACAGGTTGTGCGTAAGTTCAATCAATTTGTGAATCCGACCTTTTGGTTGTTGATTGAATTGATTGACACTTGGATTTTGGTTTTTGATATTGTCCAAGTTATTTCTTATATTAATCAGGCTCACGGATTTCTATCTGTTTGATTTGCTGATTACATTAAGAATAGAGATATAACTCTTGGATATACTTTTCCTTGATTGAGTCTGACTGTCTAGTTGATTCTCTTGAAAGTATATTGGAGTTAGTCCATACAGATTGCCTAAACGAAATATTGGGTGTGGTTGTTATACCCCCGCTTTTTCACTTCTTAGCTTGAGCTACGACTTCATCATCAATTTCACCTCTAAGTCGAATTTGTTGGGAAATACAAAGTAAAGCCATATATTCTTCCACTTTTTTGCGTATGTCTCAAAATAGAAGATAGAATTCAACTCCTTCACGGTTATTTGCTACGTGTTTCACTATAAAAATTCTCAAAAATCTTACTCCAATGCGATTGAATGGCTAAACCACCTTTCCTTCGTTCTTCTCCCTTTTTTGGATAGTATAGTACAATTTTTTTGCAAATAGATAAGTCTTTATATCCAAAGTAAAGTTGGGTTTATCCGTTGAGTACATTGCATTGAGTTTATAGGGGTTTTGGTGGAGATTATTGATGTAGAAGGTGTGATTTTAGTTTGAAATGGGTGGTTATATGGAAGTGGAGTTATTTCTAGTATAAATAAGTGGTTGAACAACTAAAACCTTTTATAAGTCAGTCTTCTAATGGATATACTATTCAAAATTCAAAGAGTAGCCGATAGGATGTGGTACAAAAGGAAATTCTAGTATTTACGGCTAGGAAATCGATAAAATGATCAAGCCGTAAGTAAGTATAAACCTATAGGTTTTGGGGTATGTCAGATTCATGGCTAGTAATCCAAACCGTAAAAAAATTTGTTACTTTATGTCAGATTTACGGTTTGGATTCCTAATCGCGACGCAGACACGGGGCCTGGATATCTAGTCGTAACAATTCAAATATTTTTTGGTTTATCAGAGAAACCCACGGCTAGGTCATTCACAGCCGTAACACAGAGACAGTTAGGTTACCCAACCGTAGCAAGCATTACGGCCAGGAATTTCTAATCGGAACATGTGCCATTTTTTTTTTTGCCAAACTCAGAGACAGTTACGGTTAGAATTCCTAACCGTGAAACATTGTTTACGGATAGGAAACCCATCCGATGTCTAGAGGTATGTTTTAAGAGAACAATTATAGGCATTTACGACTAGGGTTTTTGAAGCATCGACCTATCCATAAGTGCTCAAAAATTTCCATAATGTTGATTATTTGATCAGTGTACTTATATTTAGACAAAAGGAAAGACTAACATTCATTCATACGTGCAAAGTAGTTATAAAAGTTCATCTGTCCAAATCCATAACCAAACAACGAAAATACTAAATGGACAAAGTCTTAGATAATAAAAATACATGAAGCAAAATACTAAAAAGTCGTTACATCTCCTTTAGGCATTCAATGGATTCCTCACGATCCAGACTCCGAACCTGATCCCCATGCCTCATCCGAATCCTCCTCCTCTTTCTCCTCTTCCACAACCTCTTTTACAACTTTAGCACTTTTACCTCGACCACATCCACCTTGAATTAGAGATTTTTTACCTCCACCGAGTCCACCTCGACCACTTGGACCTTTTCCAATTTTGTCACTTGTACCTCAACCACATCCACCTAGAAATGGACATTTTTTACCTCCACCGGGTCCTCCTCGACCACCTTTTCCTTGCCTTGATTTTACATGCTCATTGGAGGGAGTATCCGAGTCCTCATTAGATGAAGGATACCTAGCCTTCTTACTTTTCCTTAGTCGGTCCTCTTCATATGCATATAGACCTACTTTGTCAGGGTTTATTATGCCTTTAACTCGATTCTGGAGTCATCTTTGCTCAGGGATCGTTAACTTGTCACCCGCATTAATGTTACGGGTCAGATCCTCGACCACCCAATGAACTCGTTCAATCTTTTTTTTTTTCATATAAAATACACGAACCGTAATTATTCGTAGATAATTTAAAAAAAAAAAAACATACAAACATAAGATTAGTAGTATACGTACCACCATCTCCTTCCAATCACTTTCATCATTCCTTGATGTCTAACTCTCTCCCTTTTTATAGTGTTTCCTCGCTTTTGGATCCAAATTTTCCATATAAGGATGAGATCAATCTTGATATCATTCCATGTAACTCGCATCCGCATCGGAAGTGCCATGAGAAGCTTTAATCCCTGTTGTACTCATTTGGTTTACTTCTTCAGAGCGAGCATTCCAATGACCAATCATCGTTGATGGTTCATAGGGAGTTCTTCTCCTTATTTTCCATCAAAAGTAGTCGTAGGGAGTTTACCCTTATCAATAGCAGCAACACTTGTTTCGGCCAAGTTTTCCAACTCAAGATTTATAAATAGCCACTACTTTTGATGGATACTTCTTCTTTTCCTTATTTTCTTCCTCCACTACGACTTTACCCTTATCAATAGCAGCAACACTTGTTTCGGCCAAGTTTTCTCCTTGAATCTCCAGATTTGGTTCTTCAACAACCACAAGTGCACATCCAGCTTCTTCTTGAATCTCTTCTTCAGTTGTGTTACCAATGACAGGTCCTCCGAAATTCCTTTTATCTGCACCCAATGGTTTTCCGCGACGAGGGGCCGGAGATAGGTCATTAGAATGTGTTACTTTTTGTGTTCTCTTATTCTTATATTCATTTGCTCTGTTCCAATAGATGCATTTAACAAAGTTCAATACCAATCATACGGAAAATAGTGTTCAAATATTTACAAACAAGGGGGAAAATGGGGAAAAAGTTATCATTACGGCTGGGAAATTGTTACTCGACCAAACCGTAACAACACATACGGATGGGATGTTTATGTTTTCCAAGCCGTGAACAAGACCCACGGCTGGGAATTTTAACACGACCCAGCCGTAACAAAACTAATGGCTTGAAACATGTGTTAAGGCTTGGTTATTTACCATCGCGATTAAAAAAGCCTAGACGTAAACCTGACCGCTTATTTTTTTTTCTTCCAAACATAGGACAGATTATGGCTTGGAAAACCTAGACGTTTGAAATCAATTACGGCTAGGAAAATAAATTTCCAAGTCGTTTAAATCATTTCCTAGCCGATATCCATTATTTACGGCTGGGAAGTTAAGAACTCCCTTCCGTTAACGGTTTCAGAAACCGTTTTTTCGGACCTAAAATTTTCATATCGAACTAAATACTCAACCAAAGTCATAACTAAAGAGTTGGGTTTTCAGTTCATACTTTATGGCAGTCATATTATGAGAATTAGCGTCCTCTTCAACACCTTCATTCATTGATCATGGATTTTCAGGTTCATCTTCATTTGAAGATGACGATGGTGAATTCTTTGCTTCTCCATCAGTGGGTTTGGTTCGATTCTTCTTGTTGTCTTTAGTCTTCTTTCTCACCATCGTTTATAAGAAGAGTTTAATCGACGATGAAATTTTTGACGATGAATCGTCGTTGAAACGAAGAAAATGAGGAGAAAAATAACAACGGAAGAGGAGAAGACGAATTTTGATTTTTTTTTGATTTTTTTTTTGGGTTTTAAATTAGATTAGGTAGTTAATCAAAGGGAAATAAGGTCATATTTATTGGGAGTATTTTTGAACTTTTACAAGGATTTGGTCCCCCATATCCACATTTTGGTCACCACAATCTAGTGCAGACCCTATGATAGAGTTCGAAAAGACACTATTTTTGTGGAAAAGACGGAATAAGACGGGTATCAACTTTAGACGTGATTAGGTTATTTTTGTTGTTTTAGTTAAAAAATTTTAGATATTAAAATTTATATCATTCAAGACCTAATAAATACTCCAGCGTCCCTAAATAGATGACAAATTAATTTCTAAATTTTGTCCCACTAATAGTTGACCAATATCATTAAACAACGGGAGATTTAAACTATTTTTAAATTTTGTCCCACTAAAACTATTCTTTTAATTAATTATTGTTTATATAAGTAATAATATTCGTTACCTAGGTGTTTAAACTATTTTTCAATTGTATAAAGTTTGCGAAAATCCGTAATATAATTTGAGAGATTAATTATTTTGCCTCCTTGCCTTAAGAATTGTGCAAACTGAAATTGGCATCTAATAAACCTAGCAATTTTAGGGGCGACCCCGAAGGTATTAGGGGCGACTTTTTTATTCCTATCCCTTAGGTGTGGTTATGGGATGTCCTAGTATAGTTAGAAAATACCTATATTCCCTTTAATAATCGGTAGTTTAGTGGTTTTTTCAACCGATTATGACTGTGTTCTTCTCTTCTTTGCTTTCTTTTGAAAAAATTAAATTTGGGGCTACTATCACAATCGGTAGATAATAAACATCACGAAACTACCGATTGTGTAAATAGAGAAATTCAAAATTCCATTAGTTTTTGAAAATTTTGAATATGGGGCGACTATCATAATCGTTAGATAATGAACATCACGAAACTACCAATTGTACAATCGGTAGGAAATTAACATCAAGAAACTACCGATTGTGAAATTAAAGAAATGCAAAATTCCACTAGTTTTTGAAAATTTTGAATTTAGGGCTATTAGAGCACTGCTCGGTCGAACTCACAAGCGTTGCTATCTCAAGCTTGTTTGTCAAGTTTAGTTGCCAAAACTATAAGTCTTGATTTCTAGTCTACTTATAGCTGAGTCTCGGACTAGGATAGAAAGTGTAGTTGAGCTCTAGACTCAACGACGTTCATCATACAAGACGAAGAACTACTCAAGGAACTGGTGGAACTTCATCGACTAAAAGGTATGTGGAGACTTGAACTTATCTATCACTCAAAAGTCTATCTACTTTATCTCCTATATTGAGACAAAAGTCGTATTGCTATATAGACTTCGATTATACACATTTTCTATTTTGAGACGAGTTTATCTCGCTTATCTATTTCTCGAAATACGTGTTGGTAAGCTTTTGCTTTGGCCAAGTTCATCTTTACAAGTGACGAAAGTCATGTTGATTATTTCAATATCTTGAAAATTGCTTTGATGAAAAATAGTGTGTGAATAACCTCTATTTAACATCCTCTAAAAATATTTCAATGATTGAAATGAGAGTTTAGAATATATAACCATGGTTGGATATAAACATTGTGTGATAACTCATAGTCGATAACCGGAACTAAAGTATATATAACTCATGTTTACTTTTTTCATCAAAGCAAACATGAGTTACTTTAAAGATGTTAGCTGCTCAGGATAACCGGAACTAAAGTCCGCGTACTGCCGGAAGTTCACGTCCCGTGAATTTCTGCTGGAGTTTGTGAACTGAAAACAAACTCAATCCGGGTACTTAAGTCCGCGTACCGGTATGCGTACTTAAGTGGGTTATTTTCTAAAAACGGTTAATCGTGAACTAAGACATATATAAACTAAGCAATGCATATTTGCAAACCGTTGCTATAATGTTCATGAATCGATTCGAGTGAATCAAATCGTTTTTTCTTCGATTGTGTCTTATATACTTATATGAGATCTAAGCAATTGAACAACTCTCTAACTAGTTCTTTTGAGTCATTTGAACTAGTTATGGTGAAGATGAATAAGGTTGATATGAAAGTGCTCATATTGCTAACCATTTGGTTAACTAATGTTGAACCAACTAGGTGTACACGTTTAGGAAAGGTTACACAAACCTAAATGAACGTGCATTTCATTTGTGTATAACAAGCTAAGTTCGATCTAACGGTTGAAAGATATTAGCTTGAATCTAATCAGGTTTTCATCTAACGGTTAATATTGAATGCTTTGTTACCAAGGTAACTTATATTGCAAACCCTGATATAAAGGAGAACTCTAGCAACTGGGAAACCTAATCCCCACACCTCCTGTGTGATACTAGTTGTATAAGCTAGAGTCGATTCTCCTTTAACCTTAGGTATCTACTGAGACCCTGTAGGTTAACGACTTGAAGATTTCATTGGGATTGTGAAGCCAGACCCAACTATTTTCTCTGTTTCTATCGTATTGAGTACAATTGTAAAATTGGCTCGATATTAATTTCTCCGATAGGCAAGATAGAAAAGTATTCACAAACATCTTCGTCTCATCGTTTGTGATTCCATAATATCTTGTTTCGCTAGTCGATTAAGATTATTGTGAGGTGATTGATATTTCTAGGCCGTTCTTCGGGAATATAAGTCCGGTATATCAATTGGTTCCTGTTCACCTTGATTTATCAAAAGACGGAACAAAACTCGTAGGTATTTCTGTGGGAGACAGATTTATCCATTCCTGTAGACTTTTCTGTGTGATACAGATTTGTTTATTAAAGTCTTCGACTTTGGGTCGTAGCAACTCTTAGTTGTGGGTGAGATCAGCTGAGGGAATCAAGTGCGTAGTATCCTGCTGGGATCAGAGATGTAAGGAGCGCAACTGTACCTTGGATCAGTGTGAGATTGATTGGGGTTCAACTACAGTCCGGACCGAAGTTAGTTTGTAGTAGGCTAGTGTCTGTAGCGGCTTAATACAGTGTGTGTTCAATCTGGACTAGGTCCCGTGGTTTTTCTGCATTTGCGGTTTTCCTCGTTAACAAAATTCTGGTGTCTGTGTTATTTCTTTTCCGCATTATATTGAAATATCACAGGTTGTGCGTTGAATCGATCAATTGGTAAATCCAACCGTTGGTTGTTGATTGAAATTGATTGATACTTGAATATTGGTCTTTGGTACCGTTCAAGTTAATTTCTCTTGTATTCAATTAGACTCACAGATTTCTATTTGCTTGAGTAAGTATTGAATTGAGAAATTGAGATATAACTCTTTGATATACTTTTTATTAAGATTACTGTCTAGTTGATTCTCTTAAAAGTATATTGGAGTTAGTCCATACAGATTGCTAAGCGAATTATTGGGTGAGGTTGTTGTACCCCCACTTTTTCAAGGGCTACTACCATAATCGGTAGATAATGAACATCGCGAAACTATCGATTGTACAATCGGTAGGCAATTAACATCAATAAACTACCGATTGTAAAAATAAAGAAATGCAAAATTCCACTAGTTTTTGAAAATTTTGAATTTGGGGCTATTACCACAATCGGTAGGCAATTAACATCACGAAACTACCGATTGTATAATCGGTAGATAACAAGCATTACGAAACTACTAATTGTGATAATAGAGAAATGTAAAATTCCACTAGTTTTTGAAAATTTTGAATTTAGGGCTACTACCACAATCGGTAGGCAATTAACATCAATAAACTACCGATTGTATAATCGGTAGATAACAAACATTACGAAACTACTGATTGTGAAAATAGAGAAATACAAAATTCCACTGGTTTTTGAAAATTTTGAATTTGGGGCTACTACAACAATCGGTAGATAATGAATATCAAGAAACTACCGATTGTACAATCGGTAGATAATAAACATCACGAAACTACCGATTGTGAAAATAGAGAAATTCAAAATTCCACTGGTTTTTGAAAATTTTGAATTTGGGGCTACTACCACAATCGGTAGATAATGAACATCACGAGACTACCGATTAAACAATCGGTAGATAATGAACATCACAAGACTACCGATTATGCTTACTTATTTGAACAGAAAGGTATAATCGGTAGATAAAGTACTCTATTATCTACCGATTCTGAGAAGGAGTTAACAATGATTCTGCTCTAGGAGAGTGGTTCTTAAGTTGTGTTTATGGCACTCCTTATGTCAAAGAACAACCTGCCCAATGGAGTTATATCAAAAACCTTAGTACTTCTGTAAAAATTCCTTGGGTTCTTATTGGTGACCTCAATGTCACTATGAACTTGTCTGATAAAAATACTAGTTCTTCGATTACTTCTCCTGAAGTTTTAAACTACATTAGACAGTCAGATTTGCATGATATGAACTATATATGCAACCCATTTACTTGGACTAGTAACAGTCATGGCACAGGTAAATTTAAATCTAGAATTGATAGAGCTCTAGTTAATAGTGACTTCATTCTAAATTCCCCATGTTGCTACTCTTACTCATCTGGGACAACTTGGTTCCGATCATGCTCCTATTATGTTATCTCTTTATAACATTAACTTGTCTAAAGGAAGAAATTGGAAGTTCTTTGAGCACTGGCTACAAAATGAATCATGTGCTACTGAAATTATGAATGCTTGGAGTTCTGATATTACAGGTTCAGCAGCTTATATTTTATCTGATAAGCAAGCTAATACTAGACATGTCTTGTCCAAGTGGAGTAGGGCAAAATTCGGGCATATTCAGTCAAGGATCTCTGAACTTCAACATGAGTTATCTAAACTTCAATCAGCTGATATTCAAGGCAATCATACTTCTAAGGTAATTACTTTGGAGAAGCAAATAGAAGAACTAAATGAGATTCAAGCCAGCTCAAACAGACAGAAGGCAAGAGATAAATTCTACAATGACATGGATAAGAACTCAAAATATTTTCATATAAGAGCTAATCATAGAAGAGTGAGAAACGGAATTGACTCCCTTCAAGCTCCAGATAATTCTTGGTGTAAAGACAGATCTTCAATGAGCAATTGCTAGTAGACATTTTAGCAACATCAGTACTTCTTCTAATCCATCAGACATCCATCATTTTCTTCAGTACATACCTATCTGCATCAATGAGCAAGACAACAATGCTCTTATAGCCATTCCAGAGGAACAAGAAATCCATAAATCTCTTATGTCTATGGAACCATGGACTTCTCCTGGTCCAGATGGTTTTCCCCCAGGCTTCTATCAGTCTCAGTGGAAAGTAGTAAAAGAGGATGTTTGTAAAATGGTGCAAGCTTTTTTTCATTCTGGGTATATCTTGAAGAGGATAAATAATACTAGAGTTACTTTAATTCCTAAAGTCAAACCAGCAAAAAAAAACAGAATACTTCAGGCCTATTGCACTCTGCAACACAGTTTACAAAATAATATCTAAAGTCATTGCACTAAGAATGAAGAAACATATGGCTACCATTATCTCACCAATGCAATCAGCTTATGTTCCTGGGAGACTGATATCTGAAAATATTTGTCTAGTACAAGAACTGGTTCAAGCAATGAAGAAGAAAAAGGGAAGATCATGTAACTTGGCTTTGAAAATGGATATTTCTAAAGATTTTGATAGGTTAGAATGGGTTTTTCTGATTGAAGTTTTGAAGAAATTTGGATTATGTGACAAGTTCTGCCAATTGATATCTCAATGCATCTCAACAACTCAAATTTAAATCATGATTAATGGTACTCCTTCTCATTCTTTCAAGCCAACAAGAGGAATCAGGCAAGGGGACCCTCTGTCCCCTTATCTCTTTATTCTTGCCATGGAAGCTTTCTCAAGATACCTAAATCACTGTGAGACTACCAAACAATTGACAGTTGTAAAAAATTTCAAGATCTGCCCCTAAGATAAATCATCTTTTATTTGCAGATGATTGCATTTTATTCTGCAAGGCAAACCTTAATCAAACTAAGAAGTTGCTTGATACAATAGAAGAATTCAGTTTATGTTTAGGTCAACTGATAAATTTCAGCAAGAGTGCAGTATACTTCAGCAAAAATTTGGGTCCTTCTCATTGCCAAACCATAAGTGGTATCCTTCAAGTCAAACAGTTACAATTAAATGATGAGAAATATTTAGGTCTTCCTTTCTTCATTGGCGGAAATAGAAGAGTTCATTTTTCTATTCTTGAAGAAAAAATGGGTTCGAGATTAACTAAATGGAGGTGTATTAATATGTCTGAAGCAGCAAGGTCTTTCATGGTCAAAAATATTACGAATGCCATTCCAGTACATCATATGACAAGTTTTAAGTTACCAGATGCCACCATTCAAAAAATGAATTCAACTCAACAGAAATTCTGGAGGAAAAAGAAATCAAACAAAGGCAGACAATTAATCACTTGGAAGAAGATTAATATTTCAAAAGAGGATGGTGGTTTAGGTTTTAGAGATCTCCATCTATTTAACAGAGACTTATTGGCAAAATCAGCCTGGAGGTTATGTAATGACAGCACTTCAATATGTTCTCAATCCCTGCAAGCAAAGTACTTCCCAGATGGTGATATGTTTAATTTAAAGAAAAATTCTTCCACAACTTGGTCATGGTCTAGTATAAGCTCAGAGTTGGAGTTCATCAAGAAGTATAATGGCTGGAGTCTAGGAAATGGCAGGAAAATTCAAATATGGAAACACACTTGGGTACAAGGTCTGTCAGTGCCTCCAACACCAAAACAGGATGCTTCTGATGCTGATCAATATAAGTTTGTATTCCAACTTCTTCTTAGGGGAACTACAAACTGGAACTATGATCTAATTCTCTCTCTCTTTGAAGATCACACAGCTAGATTGATTCTAAATATGACTGTCTTTCCAGACTATGAAGATAAAATGGTGTGGAATCTAGAAAAGAATGGCAAATTCACAGTGAAGTCTGCATATAGGAGAATGTATGAAGAGAAGAACTCAAACACTGCAACTCCTCCAAGAATGAAGACTATCTTCAAGAGATTGTGGAAACTTCCAGTTCTGCCAAGAATCAATCATTTCATCTGGAAGTGTGTGAAGAACATCCTCCCCACTAGAGACAAGCTATTTTATGTCATTCAAAATGGTGATTACAGTTGTCCTTTCTGCAACCAACACTTGGAATCTGACACTCATATTCTTCTGGAATGCAATCTGTCTAAGTTAGTCTGGTTTGGTTCTCTGGGTTTTCATACTCCAGATAACACCAATTTGCAGGACTGGATATGTAGTTTATTTGACAATCCACAAGCTGGTTTTATTACTGAAGATATGATGTGTAGAATATCAATTGTAGCCTGGTGTATCTGGTCTCAGAGATGTGACAAAATTTTCAAGGATTTACCAGCATCCCCTGATATCATCATCAACAAGTGCCGAAAGTTCTTAATTGAGTTTATTGAAATGTCGAAACGGAAACCTGCTAGCACTACTAGACAACCTAGACTGAACTAACATTGGACTCCCCCACCTAATAGAACTCTCACTATAAATTCTGATGGTTCTTTTAATAATTATCAAGGAGGCATTGGTCTAATTATTCGTGATTTTGCAGGTCGTCACAAAGGCTCACGGTTCATCTATCTAGCTAAAGCTGAAAGTCCAGAACATGCAGAGTGCAATGGTTTATGAGAGGCGATCAAGTGGGCTAAGGAGATGAATTTGCGAGAAGTGCACTTTGAATTGGACTCAAAGTTGGTAGTAGATGCAGTGAACAATGACTCTTTCAACATTGATTGGAGATTGCATAATCTCATTAGTGATATCAAGAATTTTTTTCAAGTTTATAGCTCCTGGCATTGTTATTATGTCCAAAAGGAGAAGAATAAAATAGCGGATAATTTGTCCAAGTTAGCTAGAGTAGATAAACTAAGCCAAACCTGGTTAGAATATCCTCCTAACCAGATTAAGAATATTCTTGAAGCTGAAGCTTCATATGTAATGGCTTAATCTTCAATATATTCATTTTTCAGTTTCAAAAAAAAAAAAAATCTACCGATTCTGAGACATTAATGGTGTTGAATGCATTCAATCATCTCTTTAATCAGTATTGAAACTTGAACATGATATTCTTCGTGATGTTTCTCACCTTTTTCTTCACACCCGTCCATGTTTGTTGTTGATTTGATAAAAAATGGTATTCTCCCTTTCTTTCTTTTTTTCTTCTTTTTTCTACTACTCAAAATATCTCAAAAAACATGATATTCTGAGACCTTATAAACAAAATATCTCAAAAAACAAATCCAAACACTACATATATATACACACTAACTACCAATTATAAAATTATAAACAAATCCAAATTATCTATATATACACTAATTAACTACCGATACTTGTGTTGGCTACCGATTAAAAGAGGAGACTTTGCAATTTAACTAGGATAGTGTTTATAAAGTTCACAGTTAATTCCCTCTCTTGTAGAGTCTGCATATTTATTTCCCTAATTGCTTGTAGAATAAGCAAAAGGATCAGCACACAATTTGTAACTGAGCCTTCGGCTCCAGATGGGCACACAAACAAGCAGACAAGCAGTGGGAAAATGAAGTTTTTTAGAAGATAGTGTAACTATAAACCCAAGCCTGGATCGCAGTTTTATATACAATCACAGAACTCCTATTAGGGTAATCCTAATAACAGTAGTGATCAGAATCTAGCAGAGGTCTCCTCCTAGCTTTAATTTAATCTAGGAGCATAAAGAGTTCCACAAACAGTAGCCTTCCTATGTTATTTATAACAGCATAAAGAGTTCTAAAAACTGAAAGACCCACTGAAACAGAATTACATAGTACACATACCATTTACCAACATAATGAGAACAAATAGCATGCTTCAAAGTACCTAGGTACTGATAATAAAGAATTTTTGACAGTATAACAAGCAAGGGAGAGAGTTCTACTTCAATAGTCCCGCTATCTCAAACCGAATCCTAAAAAGGAATAAGATAAACGAATCTATTTATCCTTTTTCAATAGGTTCTCTATGTTCTCATTGGTTCGATGGGGGCTGATGATAGTATGTCCAACAATGAGTTCTGGGGCTCCAACTCCTCATGCCACAACGGAAGGGTGTCCCCAGCATAGAAATTCCTTGTCACTCCCTCAGAGTTAATCTACAAACCCCAAAAAAGAAAAACATTAGATCCACCACTGGTCAATTTTACGCGGACAGAGAGTTCACAGCTGAAATGGATTCAGTTTTCCCTCAGTAATCTTGGAAGAAGCGAGAACTGTCAACTATACAAGGAAAACGGAACAACTCACAGTGACAGTACGAACAACACCTCCACTTGCACCATCACGAGCAATGGCAAGAGAGACAGCCTTTACCACTAGTTTCTGTAGTAAATATGCAAAGTTAAATACTGTACGAATAAATTGAATTACATCACTGATGCTTTTACAGAATAAAAAAACTACAAGAAAAGAAATGGCAGCTGTGTCAAGATTATGGGCCAGCACACGTTACAACTTTGATCTTCCATTTTCTCCTCTTTCTTTACTTTGTTGTATGTAAGCCTTGATGAATATCAAAAAGCTAAATGGTCTGCCGATGACCAATTTTTCGGATAATTTATAACTAAATATCAATTAAAAATTACAACATATTGGTAGAGTATCAAGCATATAGATTAACATTCATCAATTAGCATTACCTCAGCTTCATCCTTGGTCATCCCATCTTTCCATGCCTGATCAAAGAATCCATACAAATAACTGGAACCAGACCCTGAAGAACATGAAAGGATCACATGTCAGCATTAGTAGGAAACAACATAACAGCAGTAATATCAGTTACACCCATATCCAATCAAATCTCTTCTTGGCTAAACAGGCAATAATAATAACCACTATAACAGTCGGGTCGAAATAAGGTAAGAAAAGCATACCTCCAATAGCAAAAGGCTGCTCTACGATTGTCCCACCAAGAGGCACTCCATATATTTTACCTCCTTCATATTTGTCCCATCCACCAACAATCATACCGGTTTGAAGCATGTTCTGACGAGTACGTAACATGAAAAACATAAATCAGAAGCATACACACCCTATTGTAATGAGGAAAGGAAGATACCTAACTTGCAGGAAAATAGTATGATATTCCCACAAACGAAACAAAACAAAAGTACTGGAAGAAATATATGGATCCTTGAAGCCACAAAAGCTTCTTCAAGGGGATTATGTTCCAGCTGTGAGAGGTGCTCTATCAGCGCTTAAGATCCACCACCATTTGTTTTACAAGAACAGATGAAAAGCACATTGCAATCGCATATATTCACAATATCGCTAGCTTGCATGTTACGAATATATCATGTTTGCTTTATGCCTTTACCAAGAGCTATAAATTAGAAGGATTACACAAACATACTTTGTTACCATATGCCAGCAACCTAATCAAATTCGCCGCCACTTTTACAGTTGCAGGTTGCCCCTGTTGTATCCTGCGCCCATAAAAATGGATAAGTGAATGTAGTTCTTTATCAGTTATATTGTCTGCAGGAGAAGACTACAAAGAGAGACGCATAAAATATCGACATGTCGTATGCCTATCCACAGATGGGTCAGACCCCACATACCAACGTGTACGTGCAATATCAACGAAGATCATACACATTTGAATTCCTATGACCTGAATTCAAGACACTCTCTAGCTCGGTTCCATTGAATGCACCATATTGATTTATGGCCCGTTCACCACACACAATATTAGATGTAGACAAAACAACTCATTTTTGTTATGTGCTAGGTTAAGTAACAGTGATCAGGTAACAGAGTAATTCTTTATTTTTCTTCTGACATGAATAACTGCCTCCCAAGTCTGAAACCACAAGGCAGTAAAGGAAAAGGAAAAGACATGAAAGTAAAAAGAGAGAAACACATCCACTCACGTGTGCTGGTGAAGAAAGTGACGCACATAATCAGAAACAACTTGAGAGTCAGCAGCCTGTCATGATCGCAAGAAGTTAGCACGTAGCAACGGTAATAAAACACGCGCGAGAACTATCATCTTAATGAACAAAAAAGCCTAATACAAAGTTATAAACACAGCCCCGTTCAAATCAAAGGCATTTAAATACAAGAAAGGTTCAGTTATGTCAAAACCAGATTATTCTCACAATGCTAGAACATCAAATTATTTCCGTTTCACGATAAACACCTTCAATTCTATAATTAGCTAAAAAACTAAATTATATTCACCATCTCACTGTTACAAAGGATTGCATTTTATCTAAAAATTGCATCCCATGATTAATTATATGCATGTGTGCAAGCAATAATTAATCAATCTCATTTTGTGTATTAGAAAAAACGGACAAACATAGACACTAGTTACCTACCAAGTAAGAGACTAACATTTGTCACATTTCGAAACAAATTTTACAGAACATGCCCAAACAACATGGGAATTATGAAAGACAATATGTGGCATCAAAATAAAAGTCATGTGCCTACATTCAAAGGAACGAAAATTAGCCCATTATGTCAATTCCAACGGAACATTAAACCTAGGTTAATTCAGCCAATTGCCTTCCCCATCCTACCTATGCTTGGATATTAGGCCCGATGTTTTTGATGTGTTTATGCTTCTGTCAAGCTTTCACTGAATGATTACAAACTACCACATGATAAAGTTACATATTTTAATTTTAGCATAATTATTTTTTTTGGCTGTTTCCTGTGTAGTTAATGTCATCCGGCAGCCAAGGAAACCTAGCGCAAGGACTAGTCGAGGGAGGCAGACATCGTACTTACAGAGAGAGAAAGAGAGAGAGAGAGAATCTTATAATGAGTGCAACACTCTTCCATAATTTGGTATACAATATACTTCATATTGAGTTTTTAATACCATTACTCAGTCATTATTTTGGATCGCTCTCCTAAGTTAATAGAACACACACATGTTTATAACGTTATGCATTTGCATAGGGTAAAACTGGGGTATCTTATATCCTCAACAACCATGTCTATGCTTTGATTATGCTAATTCAGAGGCATAAACCCCAATCAGTTCCCTTCCGCTTCTCAAAAATATAGCTATACAACTACTTTCAATCACTACATCCATATGACTAAGCAATTCACAACAAAAGTGAAAAACTGAGTTACTGAAAGACCAAAGAACAAGTAATTGGCTAGCATGGTCATCTAACAATCTGTTAATACAGTTTAAAAGGAAGCACTGTATTAGCAACAATACACCAGTGTTTCTTTCTGATAGTGGATTAATCTGAAAATTTTCCTCTTTTTCATACCCCAATTTTCACAACTCCGATATATGTGTGCCAAACGTAACCATAAGATGAAACTTAAACCTAATTTATGAATGAAATGCTTAAAAAGCACAAATAATTGTAAGCAGAAGTAAAAAAGACGAAGATTCTTACTGATCCAGAACGACACAAGTAAACATTATCTGTAAGCTGTGTGATTTTGTCTGAGGCCCGATTAGCAACGTACATCCCTAAATAAATCGATCAACAAGAAATACACAAATCAATAAAAATACTCACAAGATGTATAAAAAGAGACAGAAACAAGAATCAAAGTAACACAGAATAGGGAGTCTCGCTTGGTAAAAAATTAAGTCAAAATAAAAAGCAAAAAACCCTAATTTTTTTACCTGTACTAGTTCTTGAATCTGCACCTAAAACAACACCGCCATCATAAGTGACTCCAATGATGGTAGTTCCCATTGAATGAGGAGCGTTTAAGTCGAGATCCATTGCAGAAGTTCTCAAGAGTAAACCCTAAAAATTGATTTGAAAAGAGTGTTCTGAAGCAACAAAAAAAAAAAAAAAAAGACAAAAGGTGTTTCTGAAGAGATGAATATTTTTCCACGGAATAGTGCTGAAATATAGAAGAGAAAGAGCGACTATGGGGCTTTAACCTCTTGCCCAAGACAAAGCCCAAAAGCATGGGCTTATATAGTGCAGAATCCACGTCCGAACCGCTGTTATAAAAAGAACCGTTTTTTTGGGACTACTCAAAAATGGTAGGGGACTACTTTATGATAGAAATGTCTACCCTATACTTATAAGGGGTGTCCTAAAGTGTGGAAATGACTAACCTACCCATCACCTATATATATAATCACCTCCTCCCATCACCACCACCTATATATATATAACCACCTCCTCCCATCACCATCGCCGCTCACCACCACCGACCACCACCACCACCGACCACCTCAAATCACCACCACCGCCACCTCTATATATAGCCTAATTTAAATCATTAACAAAACAAAATTAAAATCAAAATTATAACAAACCCATTACTTTTCATTCGTTTTCCGTTGAAAAAATGAGAAGTAATCATCAAAATGAGTTGAAAATGGCATAGAGAAGTTCGGCTAGGAATTATGTGAAAATTTTTGTCGAACTAGCCGAACTCAACTTTAATGGAGGTTTTTGTTTTCAGAGAAAAATTCGGTTACGTCGAAAAAAAAAAGGTCCAAGCGGAACTCATAGTTCGGTTACGTCGCAAAAAGTTCGGTTACATCGAAAAAAGTTCGGTTACATTGCAATTTTTTTCTCCAAACCAAACTTTTCTCTGAAAAACCTGCATATTGAGTTCGGTTACGTCGCAAATTTTTTTCCTAGACGAACTCCTAGTTCGGTTACGTCGCAGTTTTCTTCTCCTAACCGAACTTTTCTCTGAAAGAAAAAACTCCATTAAAGCTGAGTTCGACTACCTGTGTTTTCAGAAATATTAGTCGAACTACACTTGCAGATGAGTTCGGCTACCTGTTCTTGATTTTGTAGCCGAACTTTTTTAACCGAACCAAAATTAATTTGTAAATTGTTCATTTTTAGGAATGTTTTGGCCAATTCAAGCATCGTTAACTAAATTTGAAATTTCCATGAATACCCAAAACATCATACTCTTGTTGTGGCTCTTAAAGAAAAAGATCTTAACTTTTTTTCTTCCAAAACCCTCATTTTCATGATCACCTTCATCTACTCCCTCTCAATAATTCTTCTTTGAGGTGGTCGGTGGTGGTGGTGGTGGTGGTGGTCGGTGGTGATGGGAGTAGATGAGAGGGAGTTATATATAGAGGTGGCGGTTAAACAAAATCACCACCACCACCACCGACCACCTCAAATCACCACCACCGCCATCTACTCCCTCTCACTAATCCCTCAATAAGCCAATTTAATCCCACTAATCATTAAGTAACCTATTAATTACCGAGTGCAAGTTTAGTATTAAAAAAGACTTAGCTAAAGGGTGACTCATTATTACTTCTAATATCCACCCAAAAAAATGGAGAGTAGTCCCCCACCATTTTTGAGTAGTCCCCAAAAAACGGTTATATAAAAAAAGAACTATTTATTGGGGACCCTTCTTTTTTTGGGACCATGATTCTAATTTTGGCAAGACATTTGGAAGTAAACCAAAGCCACCCCTTATCCAAATATTTATATTAATACCAAAATTACCCTTTATATTAATTTAATATTTTTTTAATTTACTTTATAATTATTTTTTTAATAAAACAATAATTGTTATCGGTTCAGTTTCTCACAAATTACAAGAAGTGAAGTCTAGCCACTAGCTGGGCACCGACCCCGTTTTGAATGATTAACCATATTCTAAAGAATTGTTTAGTTAATAACGATGCTAGTTGTGGTCTAGGTAGTTTTATTTTTCATAGATTGAGTGTTGCTATTCAAAAAGGAGTTGGTGCCCAGCTTGTTGCTCGGCTGCTAACTAAAAACTCTGTTGTCTAAATTAGTTTAAAGAAATAATTACTTCGGCTAATGTCTACTATCAAAAAACTCAAAGACCCTCAGAGTGAGATGTTGTTACTTCGTAACTGCGTCGGTGTATCCAGATTATATTTTGCCATGCGTACCATCAACCCTGCAGCTCTTCAACATGCCTCAGACCTTTTTGATGATCACTTACTTAAGTATTTGAGGCTTTTAATCATGGGAGATGGTGCTGGTTTTGGTCCGTTGCAACTAGGGCTGCACAAGGTATGGGACGGTACGGGTTTTTGCCTAGATTAGTACCTGTACCTCCCTATGGCCGGTACCTGTATTTTGTACTTGTACCTAGTACCTGTGCAGTACGGGACGGGACCGGTACATGTACCTGTTTAACTCGGTACGGTACGGGACGGGACCTGTTCTTTACCTGGCTGCATACTGCATATGTAAAAAAAAAATACAGAAAATCTTGAAAGTTCTAAGTTTAAAAACTTTTACTGTTAAGACTTAAGAGTCTTAAGACCTGAATAAATTCATACATACTTTAAGAAAAATCTTTAAACTTCTAAGTTCAACAACATCAATTGTTTAAGAGTTCAAGTAGAAAAAACGGAAAGCAAAGCAAAAACAACATTTGTATAGTTCGGCTTTGGCAATTGACCACTTTCATAAGTTTTCTTTGCGACAAAAAAGAACTCCATCTCCGAGCATCAAGCATCCAAGACCTATGAAAGTTGAACCACACCTAATATGTCTGCAAATGAGTAGCATATATATAAATGGTATTACCAAAAGCATATATATATATATTCAACGGAAAATCAATTATCTAAACTACAAGGGGAAACCATACGACTGTTTAGCACGAAAATTTGATGGCTAATCAGCAAATTAGCCATCTGGATAGTGATTAATGAAAGCCAACCAATAAATATGACAAGGATTGACTCTCTATATAACTCCCTTTATGCCTTTGCAAAATCAAATCTCAAACTCATAAGCCTTTGGGTAATTCGTCATTAGCTCAAGTACAATTCCAATCGGGGAACACTTATTACTTACTTTCAAGTTTAGAGAGTAAAAGAACTTAAAGACAGAAGTCTAGTTAAGGCAGCAGCCATAGAAAGATTTCATAATGCTTTTCAAAACCCCAACACACCAGGCCACCAGGGCATGATTTTTGTACACCCACAGGCAAGTTTCGGAGCTAAAATTGAAACAAATTTTCACAAACCCTTGCAAGCATTCAACATGAATTATCCATCACCACCAGATGCATAAAAAATACCCCAAATTTCTAAAATTGAATCTCAAAGACGGGTACAAAATACATATATCTTATGCTTTAATATTTCTTGCATTAAGATACTCCATTGCACATATGCATCAATAGATTCAATAATGTTTACCAGTTATTGTTTGTTGTTGACCAAACAATCAGTCCATATGAAGTTATGAACCACAAATTTAAATTCCAAAACCCTAAAATCAAAAATCAAAAAATTACAATCGGTTTCAAATCTAAAGAAATCAACAAAAACTACATATAAATGAGCAAAAACTAATTAGTTTTCCAAAACCCTAACTATTATAGGTGTTATTAGTTATTACTTGTTATCTGTTGCAGACTTGCAGCAAAAAGAAAAGGAAGATTGTAAGATGGTGGCTGAGAAGTTGATGGTGAATCTGGTGATGATGATTAGAAGATGGTGGGAACGATGCTCTCTTCTCTTCTCTGAGAGGAAAGCCTGAGACAGAGAGAGGGAAGAAAAAGAAGGAAGCGAGGAGACACGAGAAATGGAGGAGAATACGATAGAAAAGGGTATAACCCTACTATCAATGGCCCGGATTTAATCCCTAATATTAACGGATAAATATCTTCGGTACCACGGGACGGGACGGGACGGGAATAGCCTAGGACCGTTACTTGTACCTACTATAGGCCCGATGCATCGATTTTTTGGTACTTGTACCTGTCCCATCTGACTACGGTTCCGGGACGGTACCTGTACGGTTCCTTCGATTCCGGTACGGTTCCATGGGACGGGACGGTTCCTGTGCAGCCCTAGTTGCAACAGAGATTAGCTACCCTACCCATCAAAGATGGTGGCCTCGGTATATACACCATGTCAGACACTCGCGCATATTGTTATCTTGCTTCTCAGAGTCAGACTACTTTGGTGGAAAGTGATTCTTGGTAGCTTATTCTCAACCGATAATGGTACTGCTTATCAGTTGGATCTTCAGAATTTCATTCAGGTATGTGGTTTGCCTTCCACTTATTGCGTCGATGACACTGCCCCCCTTCCATGCACTCCTTGGCAATCACTTATTTTGATGCAGTTAAGAAGCAAATCCCTGTCCAATTTACACTTTCTGCAAGAGATTCCATACTACGACAATGTGACCATGTGAAACATGCTCAAGATTATCTTTTGGCTGCTCCCATCAGTGGTTTGGATCAATGTCTCGGGCCTAGATAGTTTAGAGCAGTAGTTTGCTACCGCCTTGGCATTCCTTTGTTTGTTGAAGACGGGTTGTGTTCTTGTTGTAATAAACCTATGGACTTTTTGGTGATCATGCACTTCATTGTGCTAAGGACGTCGGAATTAAGTTTCGTCATGACTTGGTTCGCGACATAACTGTGAATATCTGCTACAAAGCTGGTGTTCCTGCGCGTAAAGAAGTGGCCTTGGGGTTGTTGTCAGATGATAACAAGAATTTACGCCCAGCGGATATTCTAGTGCTCAACTGGGAAAACGACCAAGACGTGTGTATGGATGTTACAGGTGTGTCACCCTTCACTGGCAATGGAGTTTGTGCCTTCGTCCCAGGCCAGGCTATTTCAAAAGCAATTTCACACAAGTGTACTAAATACTTGAATGAATGTGCTTCGCATGGTTATGGTCTTGGTGTTTTAGCTTTCACCACTTTAGGTGAACTCAGCAAGGATTTTGTTTGTTTTTTAAGCGTCTAAAGAATTGTTTATAAAATTTATTTATTTTTAATTATTTGACTTTTTTTAATATTTTTAAATTTTAAACTTTTTTATATATATTTTTGAAAAAAAAAATTATTTTTTTTTCTTCTTTTAGGTTTGAGTATTAATCATCCAAATTCAAAATGGAGCAGTAAATGTCTTACAAATCCATTACTCTTGATTCATTTTTGATTGAAAGAATTGAATAGTAATCATCAAAATAGGGTGAAGATGGAAATTACAATATTAATCATTATTCATGAAGAACACTTCGGCTAATATATTTTTTTTTTCTTTTAGCCAAACTTTTCAATATGCGGAGTTTGGTTAGTTCGCAAAAAAAAAAAATCGCTAACCGAACTCTTCTCTGTAAACCCATATGCTTAGTTCGGTTAGTTCGCAAAAAAAAAAAAGATTTCCTTAACCGAACTCTTCTCTGTAAACCCATATGTTTAGTTCGGTTAGCTCGCAAAATTTTTTCCCCTAACCGAACTTTTCTATTCATGTAGTTTGACTACTTTTTATTTAATTTTTCCTAGCCGAACTTAAGGTTCGGTTAGATTTATTTTTTTCTCTTAACCGAACCAAATACAAAAAAAAAAAAAAAATGAAAAAAAAATAGAAAAATTAAATAAAAATATATTTATTTATTTAATTAAGGGGCAACATAGTTATTTTACAAATTTAGAACACCCCTTATAATTGTAGGGTAGATGGGGTGAGTAAACCATGGTCCCCTCAAAAAAGCCATGGTCCCCAAAAAAAATTGTTCCATAAAAAGAACCGTTTTTTTTTTGCACCCTCCCTTTTTTATGGGGACCATCATTTCAATTTTGGGAGGTCTTTATGAAGTAAACCTAAGTCACCCCTTATGTAGATATTTATGGTAATACCAAAATTACCCTTTCTACTTAAGTTAGTGTAAAATTAGTTAGTTTAATGATTAAGTTAAAGAGTGAGGATCCATAGACACTCTTAGATGGACACTATCATACATAATTTGCGTAATTTCCTCCGCAAAACCCAAACGATAAAGAATTTAAATCTAATATTTTGGTGATACGTTTCTCTTGTAAGACTCTACTTTCCTACAAAAAAATGAACGCAATTTGAGATACCAAACCTCACTATCTACCAATCTTAATTTCAACTGTTAACTTTTAACGACTGATATTCAAAGGGGTAGAGATGGTGGTGTTATACGTCTCGAATTGTGTTCCTTTTTTGTAGGAATGTAGAGTCTCATAAGAGGAACATATCATCTAAATATTAGATCTAAATTCATTGTCGTTTGGGTTTTGCGGAGAAAATGACACAAATCATGTATGATAGTGCCCACGGATCCTCCCTCTAAGTTAAATTAATTAGTGATTGTGAGATTAAATCTAAAATTGTTTTTTTTAGAAGAATAATTATATTGAGAGAATAAGAAGAGGGTTTTAGATTTTTTTTATTTTTTTATTTTTTTATTTTTTTGAGATGGTTCATTTCGAAAATATGGTTTTGGGTACATAGGTATATTTTAAATTTAGTTAATGTTGTTTGGATTGGCCAAAACTTTTGAAAAAATGAAAATTTTAAAAACTGATTTTGGTTATGGCAATAAAGTTCGGCTACGACATCTGAAGAACAGGTAGCCGAACTCATCTGCAAGTGTAGTTCGGCTAATGTTTCTGAAAACACGGGTAGCCGAACTCAGCTTTAATGAGTTTTTTCTTTAAGAGAAAAGTTCGGTTAGGAGAAAAAAATTACGACGTAACTGAACTCAATATATAGGTTTTCAGAAAAAAGTTCGGTTATGTCAAAATAAATTGCCACATAACCGAACTAAAGTTCAGCTAGGAAAATAAAAGTTTGGCTAGGAAAATAAGAAGTTCGGCTAGGGCAAAAAAAGTTCGGCTAGGAATTTTTATTTTTGCGAAATAGTCGACATGTTTTTCATGTTCATCATTTCCATCAGGTTGGGCTAGTTCGACAAAGTTTTTTCACAAAATTTCTAGCCGGGCTTCTCTCTGCAACTTCAATTTTTATGATTACTACTCACTGCAACTTCAATTATTATCAATCACAAATGTATAAATAAGACATAGGTTAGTCGGAAAGTACCTCTAGGATATAATTTCGAAAAACCGGATTTAAAACGATTATGAAAAATGGAAGAGAAAACAAGAGGATAAGAGAAGAGTATAAAATGAAAATAGGTTAATAGAAAAATTATGTTTTTGTGTTTTTGTGTTTATGAATTATGTTTTTGTGTTTATGAATTATAGTTTTAATTAGGTTATTAGGTTTAGGAGGGATATGTTATTAGGTTAGTCATAATTTAAATAAGGATAAAGGATAAATTAGTCATTTCCTAACTTTATAAGTGTAGGGAAGATGGCCTAAGTAATCATGGTCCCCTCACAAAAATGAGGGGTGCCCAAAAAATCGTTCTAAAAAAGGAAGAAGATTTTTTTTTGAAGCATGAAAAAACAAAAAGAACGGCCTAGAAAGCTATTACACGACCACCAAAAAAGAAGAAGATGGTGTTTGAATTTGAGATCAAAAAGCAAATGAGAGGTCAGTTTTGATCCGAGAGGCCGATCCTACGGTCCGTATCATCCGAATGGACGACCAAGAAATTTTAGTAATGTTCTGTGTGGGTATGTGGGTCAACGAAACAAGGTAGGGTGATGCTTAAATCAGACAATTTTCTTTTTCCAGGTTTCTCTCCATAACTGCACAGAGAGGTTTCTTCTTCCACATATTCAATTCTTCTTTGGTTCCTCACATCTCTCAAACATCAATTACTTACACCACCACCAAAATCTATACATTCATATTCTTCTTCTTCTCGAGCATCAACATTGTGTCAATGAACCACAACACCTTCTTCTCATACTTGATAAAGTGCTTTGCGACATCTTCATCTTCTTTTTGTTGATTTCAGTTGAACTTGAAGAAATTTTCTAGGTAAAAAGAAATTTCAAAGATACTTTTTATTGACTACTTTGACCAGTCAGTAATTCGAATCAAAACCCGGGGTTTCATACAATTAAAAAAAATAATTTGTTTATTTCTAGAATTTTGTTAATTGAGTTTTTTTTTCCTTGTATATTTTTCCTGGCATTTTTAGGGGCGACCCCAAAAGAATTAGGGGCGACAAAAAAAGAGAAAAAAGGTCACCCAAGCGTAAATCTAAGCTACCCCTTATCTTCGATTTTTCGAAATGGCCAATATGCCCTTTTATAATCGGTAACAAATATAACAATCGGTAGTTAAACAATAATCGGTAGGTAAATATATACTAAGTAGTTCCCGATTAATGTGTGGATATTTAGGCTAATATGCCCTTTTATAATTGGTAGATAAATAGGGTGCATAACCTTCCGATTATTGGTTGCCACAAAACGATTTTTTTCTTAAATCCTTCATTTGATGAATTTTGAACTCTGCCATAATCGGTAGCTAATCTAACTTGTAAACTACCGATTATAAGTAGCCCCACATTCAACCTTTGCCAAATTCCATAGGTTATGAGGGTACAGAGCCAACCATAACCATTTGGTTTGTGATTTGGATGTAGCCATAATCGGAAGATAAATAGTTTGCATGACCTTACGATTATTGGTTGCCCCAAAACGAGATTTTTCTTAAATCCTTCATTTGATAAATTTTGAAGTCTACCAGAATCGGTAGATAATCTAACTTGTAAACCTACCGATTATAAGTATCCCCAGATTCAAACTTTGCCAAATTCCATAGGTTTTGAGGGTACAGAGCCAACCATAACCATTTGGATTGTGTTTTGGATGTAGCCATAATCGGAAGATAAATAGGTTGCATAACCTTCCGATTATTGGTTGCCCCAAAACGAGATTTTTTCTTAAATCCTTCATTTGATAAATTTTGAAATCTACCATAATCGGTAGATAATCTAACTTGTAAACCTACCGATTATAAGTAGCCCCAGATTCAAACTTTGCCAAATTCCATAGGTTTTGAGGGTACAAAGCCAACCATAACCATTTGGATTGTGTTTTGGATGTAGCCATAATCGAAAGATAAATAGGTTGCATAACCTTCCAATTATTGGTTGCCCCAAAACGATTTTTTTCTTATGAAATCTGCCATAATCGGTAGCTAATATAACTTGTAAACTACCGATTATAAGTAGCCCCAGATTCAACCTTTGCCAAATTCCTTAGGTTATGAGGGTACAGAGCCAACCATAACCATTTGGTTTGTGATTTGGATGTAGCCATAATCGGAAGATAAATAGTTTGCATGACCTTCCGATTATTGGTTGCCCTAAAACGAGATTTTGAATATACCAGAATCGTTAGATAATCTAACTTTAATACCTACCGATTATTACCTCGGTTTCAACCTTAGTCAAAATAGCCGTTGTAGTTTAAACCTAATTGATGAAATAGCCGTTGGATTTTTTTGGAAAAATAAAAAGAGTCGTTGATCCATAAACCTATATAAAGAAACTCATACCTATCAACCCATTTGCACCAAACTCTTTCCTCTCTTCAGTTCTAATTTTGAAAACAAAAACATGGATATTGTTTTTGCCGAAGAAGAAGATTGTGCTATTTATAGAGCGTACGTTGTGGTAACTACTCATGATCGTGTTCACAAGCTCCACAAATCGGAATCCGAAGAGCAGTTATGGAACCGTATTTTAATGGTATTTGAGGCGTTAGATGGTAATCTAATTTGAATATCATCCAATGACATTAAGATGAGAAAGAAGGCGCTCGATAAGGAGATTGACAAACTTGAAGATGAGGAACGATTTGTTAGGAACGCTTTTCCTTGGTGGACGTATGAAAAACGAGTAAGTATCTTTGTATCTCCGGCTCACATTAACATAAGTTAGTACTAACTTGTTACTCATTCGTAATTTCATAGAAATCTTGCTGATCGCCGGTATGTGGACCTCTACGGGAAATAATTTGAACATGAAGGATGTTACGAAATCAAGAGGGACAATTTCTATGGTCACTGGAAGTTATGATCTTTTTTAATACTTTTATGGTCAATTAGGAGTATGGATTTAGGTGCCTTTAACGTGATTGTAACGTTAAGGTCTTTTGAACTTTATGTAATGGATGTAATCGAACGCCTATTAATATAAGAATCCTCCCGATTAGACACAATCGGTAGTTTATTTGGTTAAACAAGCAATCGATTCCGATAATCAATTATTTTATGAGTTAACTATCTTTCCGATTATGGTGTTGTTTTGAAACAGAAAATAATATTTTTTTTAACATAGAATAATCGGAGGCACAATATAAACTATACCTACCGATTACAATAATTGTAATTCAAGAAGTGAGTTAAATTTCCGATTATCGTGTTGTTTGGTTCCAGGAAACAAAGTTCTCGTCACATACAATAATCGGAGGAGAAATATAAAGTAAATCTACCGATTATGACAATCGGAAACCTTTGAGTTAACTATCTTACCGAGTATGGTGTTGTTTGGATACAAAAAACATAGTTTTCTTCACATAGAATAATCGGAGGAAAAATATAAACTAAACCTACCAATTACCATAATTGAAAGTCAAGGAGTGAATTTACTTTCCGATTATGGTGTTGTTTGGATACAGAAAACAAAGTTTTCTTCACACAGAATAATCGAAGGAACAACTAAATTAGAAATCTTCCGATTCTGACAAAATATTTTGCAAAATCTCCAGAATCGGTAGATACATAATATACATAGCTCCCGATTCTGACAAAAAATTGCAAATCCCCAGAATCGGAAGATACATATATAAACTTAGCTTCTGATTGTGCTACAAAATTCAACAGTTTCATATGTCTTCATGTGAAAATTCAAAGTTTCATATCTCTTCATGTGATTCGCTTGCGAGTCATCGTTAAATGCATATAGATAGCAATAAAACCATTTATAATCCATAAAAGGAACCATTCACAAACCATAATGTACCAACTTATAATCCGACATAAACTTTGAAAACGACATAATCCGACATAAACAAAGTTATCCATAAAGTTAACAAAAAACATCGAGAGTTTACTTGTTCTTCCTTCCTTTGACTTTGCGACCTTTACCACCTCCACGACTTGGACCAACATCATCATTGGTTTCAACAACTTGATTGCTCGATGACGCCCGAGTTCTTTTGTTCACCTTCTTTGCAGGTTTCTTTTGCGATTTTCCCCCGAACTGAGATGCATACTCTTCATTGTCAACGTTATCAATTAACTCTTGGTGCTTTTTTATCTTCTCAATTGACACAGGCTCTCCGGACTTTATGCAATTAGTGCACCATTTGGATAAACTCTTGAACCTGCTCATCTGTTTTAAAATATAGCATACCATCAAACGGTTATTACTCTATTATGACCCATAATATTAAACTAAATTAATATAACAATACGTACCAATCTATCAAAACCCGGAGGTTTCTCTTTGAGGATACTCTTGTATGGAGCTGTGGGCTTTGCTTTAAGATCACGGATTACACGACTATGAGAAACTTTCCGGTATCAATCCATATAGTTGGGAGCATTTTCAAAACCTTGTTTGGCTGGCCTTCCTTGGTTGATCAAGTAATGCATCCTTCTATCCCAATGGAATTTACAGGATGGTTTACCCGAGTAAAACACCGTGATAAAATCTTTATCAGACTTGCATTGTTCTAGATCCAAAGAGAAATTTCCATGGATTTCCTCCTTTGGTATACCTTATACATAACCGTGTTGTCGCATCACTCTTGAGGCATTGTACATCACATATCCTGTGGGGTGTCACAACGGTCCAAAATAAAGGGCCAAATCGGACCGACCCGCGATATGTCCATTAGCTCGGTCTTCCTTGTATGGATCAAAGCATACGTCTTGGGGTTTTAGTGAGTCCAAAATCTCCCTCAAACGAATCAGCTGCCGCTCCTTTGTCCTAGAATGGTTGTCATAGAAAATGTACTTTGTTCCTCTAGGGTCACCTTTCGCCCACGCCGGGTTTTCAATGGCCAATCCCAAGATATGGAAGTGGTCATTGATCCATGTCTATAACCACATATTTGCAATTATTAGGAAATTGAATCTTCAATGGTAGAAAAATTAAAAAATAACCAAGTATATAGAGTTAATAAAAATACCTGTAGTAGACTCACGTTCCCGGCAATTTAGCTAATTCCAAGCCTCGACGCCTTTCTCAACTCTTCCATCAACCACGCATGGCAAGTCGTGCCCCAAGAGTACTCATGCACTTTATTGAGAGGATGCAGAAGTTGTAAAAGGTTGGAGTCGACCCGATTGCCACTGGTATTGGGGAAAATGACACATCCCAATACACATAGGAGATATGTGGTGGCCGCGTGGTTCACTTGCTCGTCAGTTAAAGTTCATTTCTCTTCTTTCTCCTTGGTGCCCTTGAACATATCCATCAGAGTACCCATGTTAAACTGTCTAGTTCTATAATTCATGCATCTATTGAACTCAATTTTTGTTGTTTCTGCATCCCAACCAAAACACTCATTAGTTAGAGTATAAATTTTGTCCCATTCCAACTGCTTTGTGTACTCAGCCCTGACACCTTTGCCATTGACAGGGAGTCTAAGAATCTGCACAACATCATATGGGGTAATCGTCATCTCCCCAAACGGCATATGGAAGGTGTCGGTCTCAGGATAAAGTCTCTCCACAAACGCCGATATAGCCACCTGGTCATGTTCCAACATAGGGTTCTCGGCAGCATCATCCAACCCCGAATTTGCAATAATAAACTCGAACCTTTCATATTCATCCTTCAAAGGACAATCCAGCATTTTAGTTGGTGCGGTGGTGGGTTTGAGTATATGAACCACATCAAAATGATACTATTAAACACATGACAAGTTAAAAAAATTTTAGAATAACCTAAAACTATAACCCTTAAAACTATTATGAAGAAAAAGATAATACATAAATAAAATGGATATGATTATTACCTTGGTTTCATATATTTCTTTGGCCCAGGAGTCTTTGTATCCCAATAAGAATTGTCCTCCATCCTCCGGCAGCCCAAGGATTACGCCTTTTGGAATATCCCTCACCTTAAGTTCTTGTGGGAGAAGGTGTTTCGCTTTCTTTCGAGGAGGATTTTTCTTTTCGGCTTCTCCTTCTTCTTGCGCACCGCTAGGTTTTCCTACTTCTGGTACTCTATCTTCCGGTGCTTCTAGTTGAATTTCAGCTTTTGATTGTGGAGCACTTGGTTGAACACCTTCTTGAACTGGTTCTGATTGAGGGGCAATTAGTTCAACACCTTGTTGACTTGCTTGTTGAGTTCCATCTTGAGCACTTGAAGTGGCTTTAGCAGTCCTAGCTCTCCTTGCACTGGCTGTCAAGTTCCTATGCCTTTCCTTCCTTGTACTATCTGAGACTATTGCATCTTTGGCTTTTTTACCTCGCCTATCCCTAAACAACAAAAGAAAGTACAATAGGTTAGTAAACATATGTTACCAAACTATACAATCGGAAGTTAATCTAAATCCAAAGTCCCGAATCTACATATTCGGTTGATTGAATTAACCATTAGCCTCCGATTATTCATAATCGGAAGTTTCATTTCACCATAAGCTGCCGAATACAGATAATCGGAAACAAAAGATAAGTTTTTGGTGTCCGAATACGTTTATCCTAAACATTATAATCGGAAGCTAGATTTCAACATAATCTTCCGAATACCCATAATTGAAAGTCAGAAGAGAGTCTACCCTACCGAATACATCACAATCGGAAGCCTTACAAAACTAATTTCTACCGAATATGCATCACTTTGTGTCCAGAAATTACTAAAGTGGTTGATCCTAAACAATCGAAATAAAATTACAAAACATATCACCCGACTACTGCGTCTCCGATACTTGTACTTCCCTAGTATATTCGGATGACAGAAACAGATTTAACTTTCGATTATGGTCGATTTAGGGCTCAGTACTGAAAAACGTTCTACAATCGGTAGGAAACCTAAATATTTACCACCCGAATATGACCAATATTTTTGTGGAATGAAGAATTCGACCACAATCGGAAGTTTAAAACAATAACTAAACTACCGAATTTAGGTTGAAATTGGTTTTATCGGTCAAACGATATAATCGGTAGGTAATACCATCTCATTAGCTACCGATTTTTAAGTATCCCCAAATTTCAATTAACCAAAATTCTATAAATTTTGAATTTGTCGACTTTCCTAATCGGTAGCTTAGACATTTTATTCTGTGTCCGATTATATAGTAGCCCCAAATTTCAATATGGCAAAATTCTTAAGATTTCTTATTTCTATAATTTAATAATAGGTAGTCTAGTAAGGTTCATGTTCCTACCAATTGTGATAGAAGGCAGACAAGCCTTTGGCACAAATTCATATCAATCGGTAATATTTTTGTGTTACTTAACTACCGATTTAATATAAACAATCGGACACAAAATAACTTCCGATTACTGAAGGGCATTAAAGAATTCTACTAGCCTTTAGGACATCCCTTAACGTTGTATATGGGTTGGGAATAAAAAAGTCGCCCCTAATTCTTTTGGGGTCGCCCCTAAAAATGCCAGGATATTTTTGGGTAATTGGATTTTTTTTTTTTATTTTATTTTTTTGATACTAAGCTTGATATCTTCAGTCTTAAACAGATCCTTCTCAATATTGTTGAAACTCATCACAAACATGCGACATTGATATATCATCTATAACCAAAGAAATCTGATTAAACTTGGAATCGGTATTAGGGAGTATGCTCGTAATGTCAACCGAAAAGTTACTATTATAGCCAATGAACATAATGAGAGTACTGTGAATTGTGTTCGGAAAATCAATCGTGATGTAGATGATGAAAATCCCGAAAAGTTTGAAAATATTGAAGATGATCTCTAAAAGAGATGACTTTATGTTTAATCTCACTTTAAGATTCAACCGTTGAATAAACTATTCAATTGTCGATTCACGTCAATGATTGTGTAAATTTATTTTCAAACTATCAATAATATGAATGATAATCTTTATTTTAAAAATATTATGTCACTCTTTTGATATTTATGATTTCATTGCTTGTTCCTATTTAACATCTCGTTGCTTTGCTTTCAGTCATGAGATTAATTGTTAGCTTTATTAAAAAAAAAAGTTTGGGTCTCATATTAGCATATTTCTTATGATTTCGTGACTTTTCGATTTAGCAGATTTCATATCTAACCTTTAGGGTTGCTTTATCAGATATTTATGTTTCATAAGTTGTGAAGTTAAATATGAAAGCTCTCTATACTACTATGATTTTACAATCCATAGTATGACCCTTGGGTCATCACACTTTTGTGTGAGGAGGGGACGTTGGCATGGCTAGTGTTATTTTAACACACTCACAGTCCGCCAGTTTGTTCGATCAGAACAGATCGTGGGATTGAGTTGTTGGTTTACCGAGATCTATTTTTGTTTTCATGTTTTAATGAGGTTTTCATTCATGTGGGGGATTATTGGAAAAGAATATATAAAAAATAATTTTTAAAAATTTTAAGAAAATAATAACTTCTTGTTTTCATTTGTGAATGAAAAACTTATTAGCCTGACATCGGGGAGTTCCTACTTCTTAAGTTGTTTTAAGAGACTATATAAACTTATTAGTCAAACATTGGGAAAATCCCCCTTATTAAGTTATACTAGGATATTATATAAACAAGCTTCTATGAACTTATAAAAATAATCCAAGGAAAAGTGAAAACGCAGGGGTACCAAGTACACCACCAACTTTTTTGTTCGGCAACCTGCGTGGACAAAACCTAATACAATTGCAAGTTGACCAACTAAATGATCCTTGATAATATGTATATAAAGTTTATATCTCTAACCTCTTCCCAATCAATATGTATATAGACAAGAGTCTGTGAACCTAATTTTTAAGAAGAGTACTTGGACGATCTCAAGAATCAATATCCAAGATCAATCTAGTCGTATACAAATAATCCAATCGAATCTGCCAAGTAATTAAAATTGTTATCTATCTTTCAAGATACGAATTCTACAAGAACGAGTCTCGTAATCGATCACAATTAGATGAACATATCTACTGAGATTGAATATGTATAACTTGCGTAAATCCAATTATAAAGATAAAAAACATAATATGGAAAAGGAAAAACACAAGACACCAGAAGTTTTGACGAGGAAACCGCAACTGAAAAAAAAAAAACCGGGACCTCGTCCAGATTTGAACACTAAACTGTATTAAGCTGCTACAAATACTAGCCTACTATCATACTTCATACTGGAATGTAGTTGAGACCGAATCCACCCTCTAAGCGATTCAGTCGTGCTCCTAAAGTCTCTTGAACCTCGCAAGGCTCTACGAAATTGATTCCCTTAGCTTACGTTCTTTACATCCTAAGAGTTCTTTCAGCCGGAGTGAAGACTTTTGATACCAATCTTGGAAATGCGGGGGTCTAACAACCACACCCAACAATTCGTTTGGAAATCTGAGAGGACTTACTCCAATACACTTTCTAGAGAATCAACTAGATAGTCAGACTCAATCTAGAGTAAAGTATATCAAAGAGTTTTAATATCTCTATTTCACAATGTAATCAGCAAATCAAACAGAGATAGAAATCATGAGCCTGATTATTATGTGAAATAAATTGAACGGTACCAAAGACCAATGTTCAAGTGTCAATTAATGTAAATCAACAACCAAGGTTGGATACTCTAATTGATTGATCCTAACGCACAACCTGTGATATTTCAATTATATAACAAAATATAATGCGGAAAAGAAATAACACAGACACGGAATTTTGTTAACGAGGAAACCGCAAATGCGAGAAAAACCCGGGACCTAGTCCAGATTGAACACCACATTGTATTAAGCCGCTACGGACACTAGCATACTACCAATTAACTTTGATTTGGGATGTAATTGAACCCTAATCATTCTCACACTGATTCAAGGTATAGTTGCGCTCCTTACGTCTACGATCCTAGCAGGATACTACACACTTGATTCCCTTAGTTGATCTCACCTACAACTAAGAGTTGCTACGACCCCAGTCGAAGACTTGATAGACAAATCTGTCTCACACGAGAAAAGTCTATAGGATTGAATAAATCTGTCTCCGGAGAAATACCCAAGAGTTTTTGTTAAGTCTTTTGATAAATCAAGGTGAACATGAACCAATCGATAACCTAGACTTATATTCCCGGAGAACAACCTAGAATTATCAATCACCTCACAATAATCTTAATCGACTAGCGAAAGAAGATATTGTGGAATCACAAACGATGAGACGAAGTTGTTTGTGATTAATTTTCTATCTTGCCTATCGGAGATATAAAATCTCGAGTCAATTATTCCAATTGTACTCAACACGATAGAAACAACAAGATTAGATCACGCAACTACAAGATAATAGTTGGGTCTGGCTTCACAATCCCAATGAAGTCTTCAAGTCGTTAACCTACAGGGTCTCGAGAAGAAACCTAAGGTTAAAGGAGAATCGACTCTAGTTATGCAACTAGTAACACACAAGAGGTGTGGGGATTAGGTTTCCCAGTTGCTAGATTTCTCCTTTATATAGTTTTCAAATCAGGGTTTGCAATCTAAGTTACCTTGGTAACAAAGCATTCAATATTCACCGTTAGATGAAAAACCTGATTCAACTAAGCTAATATCTTTCAACCGTTAGATCGAACATAGCTTGTTACATACAAATGAAATGTACCCTCATTTAGGTTTATGTAACCATACCTAAACGTGTACACCATGTTGGTTCACAAATAGTTAACCGAGGTTAGCCATATTATTACTTTCATATCAACCTTATTCATCTTAACCATAACTAGTTCAAATGACTTCAATGAAACTAGTTAAAGAGTTGTTCAATTGTTATATTCTCATGGAATTATACAAGAACACAATTGAAGCAAAATCGGTTGGATTCACTCGAATCAATACATGAACATTATAGCCACGGTTTGTAAAGATTGCATTCCTTATTGATAAATGTTTAGGTTCATGTACAACCGATTTTAGAAAAGTAACACACTTAAGTATGCGTACTGGTATGCGTTCTTAAGTAACCGGATTTGAGTTTGTTTTAGTTTTCAAACTCAGCAGAAATTCACGGACGTGAAATTTCCGCCAGTACGCGTACTTTAGGTAACGGGTGAGTTTGGTTTTGGTTTTCAAACTCGGCAGAAATTCACGGACGTGAACTTCCGCCAGTATGCGTACATGTACGCATACTTACCCAGTCTCCTACAACCTTTTTGTATACACATAAGTATGCATACTTTAGGTTCCCGGTTTTGGACTTATACACTAATGTGCAAACACACTATGATTATATCCAAAGATGGTTACAAGGTTATAAACTCTTTATTTCAATCATTGAAACATTCTTCGATAATGATAATAGCCGTTTTCACACACTATTAGCATCAAAGCAATTTTCAAGATATTGAAATAATCATTATCGAAACATTCCAAGCCTACATCAAATGATTGTATCACACAAACCATGTAAGATGTTACTCGGAAATTTTCTTCTGATATAAGATGAATTTGGTCGAACCGGAAGCTTACCAACACATATTTCGATAAATATGTAAGTGAGATATACTCAGCTCGAAATCTCAAATGTGTATAGATAAAACTATATCGTAACACAACTTATGTCTCAATATGGGAGATAGTAGAAATGGACTTTCCAAGTGATAGATGAGTTCAAGTCTCCACATACCTTTTGTCGAAGAAGTTCCACAAGCTCCCCTTAGTAGTTCTTCGTCTTCAAATGATGAACTCCGTGAAAACTAAGCTCAACTACACAATCTATGTCCTAGTCCGAGACATCTATAAATAGGATAGAAATCAAAACTTATAGTTTTGATCACTAACATTGACAAACATGCTTGAGATAACAACGCATGCGAGTTCGACCGGGCAGTGCTCTAACAATCTCCCCCTTTGTCAATTTTAGTGACAAAACTATTAATAAATATGGATTACAAAATAAATAGAAATTGTAGCTTCTCATCCAAATGCTTGATCTCCTTGGCATCTTCAACATGACTCAAAATCTTTGTCACTTCCAAGTATTTCATGATCCTAAAGGTTGTAAGTTCAGCATCATAGTTGTTGAAGATCCGTAGCGATAAGAATGAGAAAACAAAATGCTCTCGATCATTGTTATATAGTGTCATAGTATTATTACACATCATCAAAGTTTAATTGTATCACAACTTTGACAACAATACTATGGTGATATGTATCACTCCCCCTTAGCCAATACTTCATCTCAACATGAAAACCACTCCCCCTTACATAATGATCCGTAATCCATATGTATTTGTAGTATCACACTACACATTAGATCTTCCCTTTTTTGTCAATATAAATTGGCAAAGGTACGAAAACTAGTGGGATCCTCATGAAATTTTCACAAAGATACTTCATGACCAAAAGAGAATGCCATATCAACTTATTTAGATGCCATCATAAAGCCGAAGCTAAATGCATTCATCAAGGAGTTTGTAAAGATATAAGATAAACCCTTTAATATTCCACAACCGCACTCCCCACAAAGATTTGGCAATTAACCACAAGTTCAAAAAGAACTCTCCCCCATAAAATATCATTCCCAAAAGAACAACAAAGGCGACCTTGCTTTTAACAAGGAAAGAAGGATTTCTTTTGGATAAAATCAAATCACATGAAAACGTGAATTTGTATCAAAAAATTCAATTGAAATAACCACAAAAGAACCCATGGTTAATTCAATTGGAATACACAACTAGATTAACCACAAAAAGTGATCAATTCAATTGGCCATGCTCGACATAAGAGAACTTACGGAGCAAGAACTAAAATTACCAAAAGAGAATGATCAATTTAGTTGGTCATGCTCAAACATAAGGAACCTTACGGAGCAACACAGTATATGCACAAAAATGTGGATCGGAGATCGATCAATACTGCAGAATAAACAAGGATTCATTCTATTTTCCATCACTATTTGCACAATGACATATAATAGACTTAATTCCTGTAAACAAATGCTTTATCCTTTCTTCCATCAAAACAATGACATAAAAGGCTTTAATGAAAAGACGAGGGTACCCAAATATACCTCAAGCTAAAAAATTTCCTACCTATAAGTCCTTTCTCCGAAAGTGATTGTCTATGGACTGAGTCGAGACAATACAACTAATCGGTTCACACTTCGTGTGATCGTCTATGGATACGAGATCGATACAATACAACAAGGAAGTATGTTACTTGATAAAAAGGTTCGGACTTAACCAAACACAATAGGATTCGCTTATCAAGTAAATAGGAATTAACGTTTATGTAATTTACTTTAATTATAATAAAACAATTATAATGCGGAAATATAAAGTAAATGACGCATCAAGATTTTGTTAACGAGGAAACCGCAAATGCAGAAAAACTTCGGGACCTTGTCCAGAATTGAATACTCTCGGGATTAAGCCGCTACACAAAATTACACCTAACTTCGTATAGTTGAGACCAAGCAACTAAACCTATAGTTCACCTAGTTCCGTCTTTATTCCCACGCCTCCGACCTTAGTCACGTACTTGGAACAATTCCTTTGGTTCGTATTCCAAACAGTAAAGGAACAACAAATCTGTTTGGTATCAACTCTATTTAACCAAGTGATATGAGTTGGACAAAGGCTCTTCCGCTTATCTTAACATAAACTCCTTCGTCAGGTCCTTAGATCTATCCTATGTTCAATTACCGAAGTAATCGTTTAAGATTAAGCCAACAACACTATTAATCCAAAGAATTGTGTTGATGCCGATCTACTAAATTAATCAATCCAATCTATCACAAAGATAAACGGATTATTAATTGGATCCTCTTTTATCGAAACAAGTATTGTGCACACCAAAGATTATGAACCCACAAATCAAAAATCTTCAATATCTTCTTTGTCTTCAAATCTTCTTAGATCTTCAATAAACACTTGCACACAATCACTTGAATCTCTCGTGGTCAATCACGCACAGAACGGAGTCTGTTAACAATGGATTATCACAAGATCGTCTTTAGAACTAACAACGGTCTAAAGATCCTTGTCGAAACTCTGAACTAGTTTAAGTGAATCTTATATCAGAAGAGAAGATTCTCAAGCATAAAAAAACTAGGTGCAATCAAAGTTCAACCACCGTTAGTCAATCAAATCAAAGAAAACAAAAGATAAATCGCAATTATCTAGTTTCCCACCAACGGTACTCGTGAGAGCTTCTCAATCCCAAAGAAGACTTTAAAGCGAGCGTAGTAAGAGATTTCGCCTAATTAGGTTACTCTCCTCTCCGAATAGGTGGCTAAACCAGTAACAACACAACAAAGAGGAAGTCTGTTGTTATGAAGGATTAGTTTTCTAGAAAGGCAAACTTCAAGTATTTATAGACAAGGAAGTTTGGACACCAAGGAATTTCCAAAACCGAAAATATTCTCAAGATATTCATTAAAGCACAAATTTGGTTTCCATAATTCCTGGAAATGCTCTGTCCAAAAATAATGATCGAAATCTCTCGGAAAATCACTAATTAGTAAATGCACATTACTAATTCTTATTTCCCTACAAAATGAAGTTAAATACCTTAATTAAAAGATTCTTAACTTATTTATGTTTCGATCCTGGGATTCTCTTCCCTTAGCTATTAAGGAATAAATTCGAACAATTAAAGAAATAAACATTCACAACACGTGTTCAAAGTATGTCGACATCTTAACTTTGTAAGTTCTCTTTCACACTTACAACCTTGAAACCGATTTGCCACACTTCCAAACAAGTTTAGAATTGGTTCATCCCGACTTTCAAGAACGCGATTGATCAAATAACATTCAATCACAATCATGGGTTTAACGGTTCTACCAAAACAAGTTTCGGTTCTACCTTCCATGTGAGTACTAGTTTCATTGACTCTAATTCATTGCCTAATGTAGATTCCGAAAGTAATGGATGTAAATCTAAAGCATGGGACATCAAAACATTTATGCTAAGCATGACCCATCAATTGAAATCACAACCATTCAATGATAATCATAATTCAATTAAATAGCAGTGCAAATAGTCATAAAAAGAATTAATAGAATTACCACATTCATGAAATTTAGCTTCCTCCGTCGTCCCGGTGATGGGGGTCTAGCTCATCATGTTGGAAACACGCTCAAATGGTGATTTTATTGCTCAAAAATGGTTTACAAATGATGAACAAAGGAGAATAAGATGAAAATCGGGTTTGCAATGATTATAGATGTTGCAAACATCATTACAAAGAATGATAAAGATGAAATCTGCTTTGTTCTTTTAAGTCCGCCCTATAAACTCGACCCACGCGTGTGAAGTCTTTATTCTTTATTGAAGAACGACTGTCCTTGAGAGTCCATTTCTTCACGTTCTTGAGGTTCTTGGCAGCTGACGAATGCATTCTCTCGTAAATCGATTTTCTAAGCCGTGGTCGCTCAAACTATCCCCAAACTCTCCATAATCTTTCTATGACCTCCATGACTTCTTTTATACTCGATAAAAAGCGTGAAATCACGACAATAACTCCTCAAATTCTCTCATTACCTGGGAATAAAATATTTCCATTTTACGGGATTATTTCCTTCTTCATCTTATTCTTACGTTGCATGTAAGGCTAGCACACTCCGACCAGACCACAACACGTTCCATAAACATGTAGAAGGATTAATAATCACCGCAATCACACGAAATCCCGTGAACTCTTCACCCGTTGTCGTGCTGCCATGTATTCTTCCTCTGAGAATTTTAGCCAATTTGGATGAAGTGAAGACCCATACCGATCTGTTAGGCCCAAAGGAAGATACCCATTGATTCTCGGCCATTGAGTCTCACTTTGAAAATCCCTCAAAAATCCGAGCAAAAATCTGCCAAAGCGAGAACCCTTATTTTCCCGCCATTTCTCAAAATTTGAAATGAGGAAGAAGGTCACCCCTTATCCGGTGGTCGCCCCTTATCCGTTTTCGGGAGTCCGAATAACAAATGTCCTCAAGGGTGCTCGCATAATTTTTCGAGCCGATTTTTTCCAAAAATATTTATTTCCAAAAACACCTAAAAATACATAAAAACACTGATATTAGTACAAAATCGAGTTCCAACAATACCCCGATCGAGGACAATTCGGACACAAAAATGTGTCTATCAAATACCCAAACTTATTGTTGCTAGTCCCTCGAGCAAATTTATTCTAGAAAATAAAAATCATTTGAACCCCTAGGTGGCCCTAGTGGCGGAGTGTTGTCTCCAGGGAGGTTTTACCGGAGGTGTACCCACAAAACCTTTACTCCGGACCCTAGCTATCTCTGAGAACCTTGGAAGGCACTAAAGAATCTCCTTGGTTGGCATACTTATTGACTACGGGAGGAAGTACCCGATGCGAAATTCCAATTCTTTGTACTCCAGTTTGCACTCAAGCATACTAAAATTCATATATAAGTCACGAGCTCTACTCGAATAGTCGCACTATGGACATCAATACAGGAATCAAAACTAATCACATGGATAGATCAAGAAGATGGATATAGAGAAAAACATAGATGGTTTTGATGTTTACTAAGTGATTGGTGTTTCCCATATCTGTACGAAGGCCTCACTTAAAATGAACCTATCTAATGGTGAGATACTAGTCGACTAATATCAAACACCTTTGGCATATACAAGGGAACCAATGATTCGATAATCCTAACTCTAGGTCAACGCATTTGGCATATCAAGGGTTAGGTGGTCGACTTTATTGAATTTATTAGGTTGGTCGATGGTGGTCTCAATTTCTTTTTTCTTCTCTTTTTTTTTTTTTTTTCACTTTTTTTATTTTTCATCATTTTTTTTTTTTTTTTTTTTTTTTTTTTTTTTTTTTGGCATCTCAATCACTCTAATTCACCCTAGCATTGGTAACAACTTGAATCGTGGGACCCACCTAATCACTTAGAGAAACATAGTTTAAAAACAAAATAAAATAAAAAACAGTGAAAGGACTCAACGAGATTGGTGAAACTATCATGTTATTTCTAACACACGAGCTCGTGCTTTTATGAATAGACTCTTTAGATGTTGCCATCTAATCAGATTGGTTCCTCAACTCTCTGACAAAAATGCTTCCATCCACTTAGATTGGTTAGTGCCATCCTTAATAAGCATAAATTTCTAGGCTCTGGAGTTTATTTATTGCAACTAAAAAGTTTCTCCCATACCCCCAAACTTAAATCTAACATTGTCCTCAATGTTCTAAAGATGAAATTAAAAGCATGAACAATGAGAAACTTTTACCAATTGAAGAGAAGAGTAAGGAAAGATATTACCGTGTTGCATGAGCATGGGTTACCTCCCAAGAAGTGCTTAAGTTTAAAGTCTTGACCCGGACTAAGAAAGGATTAGTCACCTTATAGAATCATAGAAGTAATAAGCCGGAATAATCATGGATCACCAAAACCAAAAAGGGCTATCACAAGTAAAAGGAAACTGCAACTTGCCAAGAAAGTTAACAAATAAAAGCACACCCTTGTCTAGTTTCTGTATAAGACAACTACATCTAGTTGTGGTTGTGTTGAGTTCTATAACTGGGTCTAGATAACAAAATTTCATAGGTTGCGTTTCCTCATAAGTTGGATCAAGAATGTTCAGGTTCTAGAGTCAGGAAAAACTCAAATAAAAACTTAGAAGCACATAATAATAACTTTGAATAATTGAGGATCCTCTAAGTCAATCGGTTTTGACTTACTGGCCCGACCACAATAAGATTGGTGGTCTTCCTTAAGCAAATGTGCCGACCTAATATCCTAAAGTAATTAGGTTTAGTCTCAAAACTTAATAATCTGACACATTTGTAACTCGTATGTTCCCACAATTGAAAGAAAAGTTTTTGGTGGGAAAACAAAGTCAATTTTGGTATCATAGCCTCAGTTAACCACATCAACCAGAGGATGGGTTTCTAACAACTGAACTTCTTCCGGACATTATTAGGTTGGGAGAGCTAGCATGAAGGTAATCGGCACAATGGTTGAGGAACATATATCAAGTCCCAAGTGAAGGATTTCTGTAAGAGCTAAAGGTAAGGCACAAGGAGAATGATAATCACCCCAAACTTAGAATTTTTGGGTGTCTCTAGATAGACTAGCTACAATTTCCCTAATTTCTAGATCGTCAAAATCCTGAAAATGGTCAATTGCTTCATGTAGATTATACTCAGGTGATGCATCCTCACTCATATTTAAAAAGCTCTACGAGTTCATCTTCTTCGTCTAAGACTATTGTTTCTAAATCCTTGGACTCTAAAATAAGTATTCTCAAGATAAACCCATTCCTCTAAACCATTATCGACTTAGTGAAAATGGAAGTACTACATCGTCTAAAATAGTATCTCTAGTCAAATCCTTGTCCTTTTGAATAGGTGAATAATTGTTAAAATTATTAGGATCCGAACCAAAAATAACTCTATTATTATAAAGCTCAATTGGAGTAGCAAATTCCTCGATCACTATGCCTATTTGTTTCCAATTCTTCATCAACACTATCCTCATCATAATCATTATTATAATAACATGAAAATGGTTGAACCTCATCTAAACAAGTAGTGTTACCAATTCTAACCTCACCATCTTGATTATGTGAATAACTATCTTCATTCTCAAAGGTATTATTGGATACACTATATTGGAAATTCAAGTTATTTGAGCAATACTTTGTTCGTCTCTAACTCAAGTCTGCGTGGACTAAACTAGCCTCTCAAGGGTCTCCTCCAAAGAAAGTTCCTTAGTTTGGATCTAAGTTTTGAGTTAATCTATTGAGGATATCTTCTCTGATTGGTCGTTGTTGCGGTCCTTTCGTCCATAACTACGTTATTTACCTCTACCAACTTACATGTTGATTCAACTAACTTTTGTGTCGACTCGGCTAAACCCCTGAGGACTCTTCTAGAGAAGGAAGAGGAACATAAGGATCATAATAAGGACTACTTTTCAAAAAGTTTGATCGTATCCTCTAGAGACGAAGAACTATTACTATAATCTCCTTGCTCGAATGGACATCGATGCACATGTGGATAGTAATTGGGCTCACCATGGTATGACCCATAACCTTCAAAAGATTGGCGTTCCCAACCACTATTCACATTATGGTCATAAAAAGAGTGATGTCCATAATGTTCGATTGGATATTCATATTCATTGTGATGGCTATTATAATACCAGTTTGACATCCTAACCGCAAGGGAATTCTACACAAACACACAAACACAAACAAGGTGACCGAGCCAAAACAAACCTCACTGATTTCTAGAAAACAAAAAGCATGATGGCTCCACTTAGATTGTTCTAGACCAAAGCGTTCTAATCCTTCGAAAGGGAATTCGTTTACAATTTAAGCAAACCCCCTGGAATCAATCCGAGTTTAAGTAAGTTGAATAGAGGCGAGGGAAGGCTGGAGCTTTGATACCCAAGGCCTCACCGCAATTACAAGGCGGCGCAGTCACGCATTCAACTTCACGAAACCATCATGAACTTGAAGTATGCTTAAAGAGTAACCAATATTTTTGAATGACTTTCCTATTAAGCTGTTACTATCGGTCTCGTTCTAGTCAAAATTTTAGGCTTAGGTTCGTGTTTGGTTTCGTTTTCCTAAGGCGGGCAAGAAAGAACGGTGATGAAATCCGAACCCTTATCTTGTATGGCCGGGTCCTTGCCCCTTTACTAGGAAATTAAAACACTGGATTCGGTTCCTCGACATATATTCACACGAAATCATCCAAAGTAAACCCATTTGGCGGGGGATTCGCGGGTGTTTAGAATTCTTACCTCCCGTTCCGGACAGGGGATGAACCGTTGAAGTCGACTCGGGCCACGACTCTATGTCGTGTGCACGAACCCGAGGGGCCGAGACGATATCGTAATCGTCGTCCTTCCCCGTGCGCTTTTATATTTAAATAACCCTTCCTTAGGGTTTACAAAAAATGTCCAATCACCAAAAAATAAAGTCCAAAATTAAGAAGTCCAAAAAAAAAAAAAAAAAATTACAAAGATAATTACCTAATTACAGTTTCTAAAAATGAAAAAAATTAATTACACTATATACAAAATTTTCCTCTTCACTCCTTTGGATTTTCTCTCTTCTTTCTTTCTTTGGCTTCACTTTACTTTTCAACACTTTCTCTTTTATATAAGCTCGCACCAAGTCTGAAAGCAAATAGAAAAAAAAAACAAAACGCGTAAAAAGGAACAAATAATAATAAAATAAAATAATAAAACCTAAAAACAAATCTATACACAAGTCCCCGTCTTACGCGCCAAAAATTGATGGTTATTTTCAATGATGTTGTAGTAAGAAGGGTTGTAAGGTTGTCGTTCACTCGGACTTGATGGGATTGATTTTAAGTTTTAATAAAAGAAAATAAAAGAAAAATATATACAAATATTGTCACAGGATGAAGAGATGACCAGGGACAAGTTCCTGAGACTTCAATTTTATGCAGGTTCAAAAATCAATTCTAAACGATAATAGCTCATAAGATAAAGTTTCATTGACTCTAATTCATTGCCTAATGTAGATTCGAAAGTAATGGATGTAAATCAAAGCATGGGACATCAAAACATTTATGCTAAGCATGACCCATCAATTGAAATCACAACCATTCAATGATAATCATAATTCAATTAAATAGCCGATGCAAATAGTCATAAAAGAATTAATAGAATTACCACATTCATGAAATTTAGCTTCCTCCGCGTCCCATTGATGGGGTCTAGCTCATCATGTTGAAACACGCTCAAATGGTGATTTTATTGCTCAAAAATGGTTTACAAATGATGAACAAAGGAGAATAAGATGAAAATCGGGTTTACAATGATTATAGATGTTGCAAACATAATACAAAGAATGATAAAGATGAAATGTTGCTGTTCTTTTTAAGTCTCCGCCTATAAACTACGACCCACGCGTGTGAGTCTTTATTCTTTACTGTTGAAGAACGACTGTCCTTGAGAGTCTGTTCTTCCCGCGTTCTTGAGGTTCTTGATGAGCAAACAATGCATTTCTGCAAATCGATTTTCTAAGCTCACGTGTCGCTCAAACTATCCCCAAACTCTCCATAATCTTTCTATGACCTCCAATGACTTCTTTTTATACTCGACAAAGCAGGAAATCACGACAATAACTCCTCAAATTCTCTCATTACTCGGGAATAAAATATTTCCATTTTTACGGGATTATTTCCTTCTTCATCTTATTCTTACGTTGCATGTAGGCTAGCACACTCTCATGAGACCACAACACGTTCCCATAAACGCGTAGAAGGATTAATAATCACCGCAATCACACGAAATCCCGTGAACTCTTCACCGTTGTCATGTCTTTGCCATGTATTCTTCCTCATGAGAATTTTGACCTAATTTGGATCGAGTAGAAGACCCATACCGATCTGTTAGGCCCAAAGGAAGATACCCATTGATTCTCGGCCATTGAGTCTCACCTGAAAATCCCTCAAAAATCCGAGCAAAAATCTGCACAAAGCGAGAACCCTTATTTTCCCGCCATTTCTCAAAATTTGAAATGAGGAAGAAGGTCACCCATATCCAGTGGTCGCCTTATCCGTTTCTCGGAGTCCGAATAACAAATGTCCTCCGGGTGCTCCGCATAATTTTTTCGAGCCGATTTTTTCCAAAAAATATTTATTTCAAAAACACCTAAAAATACATAAAAACACAATATTAGTACAAAATCGAGTTCCAACAATACCAAGATCGAGGACAATTCAGACACAAAAATGTGTCTATCAAGATCTTATCTTGAGTCACACTAGCTTTCCAAAATTGATTTGACTAGGTACTAGGATCGGTTCCCACATATATATGGTATCTAACTTATATGTGTTGCACATGTCCATAGGATCGGTTCCCCTTTGCCTAAAAACGTGTTGCACATGTTCATAGGATCGGTTCCCCTTTCTCGCTATAAACCTTTGCCGCACCTCATACAAGGATCGGTTCCCCTTTGTGATGTACTACACCTCTTACGAGGATCGGTTCCCCTTTCCCATATTTGGTAAGATAAAAATCACAAACCCGATCATACCATCTCAGGTGATTACTTAAGATCGGTTTCACTAATATAAGTCATACCAATACATAAGTCAGGCCTTTGTGAATAGTTCTACCAAGAATATAACAAGTCGTGAACGTTTATACTCAATCACACATATTGGTTGTTCATAAGATATGTAATGAATAACAAAACCAATAACGCCTGGGGATTTCCTTTTCGATTCACAAACAAGTTTATGAACTTACTTCCTTAGTACACATGTAAAACATTGTTCCCTCGGATGAAATCCTCACCTCATACCCATACATACACTACACCATATTCAGCGTTTAGTAACTAAAATTGTGAACCAACATATAGCCGTCATCACTTAATTTGTGACCAAAAATTTGATTATTTAAAATTTAGTGACACAACGTGTTCGGTTGTTGAATTTTTACTAGTTTAGTGACAGCCCTCTCGTGTCACGATTAGTGACTTCTCGAAAAAAAACGTGTGAAAGAACCGTATGCGGAAGTAACACTCTCGTGAACACCCTCCCCGATGCGCGTGTGAATGAATCGTGTACATTCTATCAAGTTTACCCTAACACTTCGGTAACACCCTCGGAAATCTTATCGCCTTCTTCTCTTTGGCCGTGAAATAACAGGCGATAAAACTAGGGTTTAGAGAGCTTTCAATCATCGATCGATTTGCCGAGAAACATCACAAATCTCTTTAATCTTCTCCATAACTTTCAATCATCGATCTTGTGTAAGTGTTAATCCATGAATCTAAACGATCTGTTTCATTTTATTTTCAATCGATCTGTTTTATTTCATTTTTATTTTTTCATTCTTTAATCTGTGAATCTAAAACGATTTGTTTGATATGAGTTATGTTTTGTTAATCTTCTTCATATAAATCTAAATGAATTTTTTTCTTCTAATTTCTTGTTAGGGTTTCAAGAATTTTGAAGACTTAAGATTGAAGAATTTTGAAGGTATAACTTCATATGAACTGATTTTAGGGTTTTATGTTAATTTCGAAAAATTCTATTTTTTTAGGTGATTTTAGGTTTTATGTCTAGGTTCTTATCTTTTTGATGATTGAAGTGTGTTTATAATAGCAACACCATGTTTGTAAATATCATACTTGCTTATAATGTTTTATGGTGAATATCATGCCAATTGTATTTGTTGAGGGATACCATGTTTGTAAATATCATACTTGTATGTTCAAGTTTTTGATCCACTAGTCCTCTTGTGTAAAGATGCATCTTGTTGTTAGACATGGTGTAGTTTTTTAGTCCCTTAGAAGCATAGTAAGTTGACTAGGCGAGTGCTACGATATTCTTGGAATGTTTGATGAGAGCTAGAGCACTCTCTTTCCTATGAGTAAGTCAATTGCTTAAGAAGAAAGGAATTGATTCTCTCATAAGAAAGAGAGTGCACCAAGACTTCTAGATTCCAGTTGTATGGGCTTAGATGACTTATTCTAGTTTTGGTTGAGTTGTCACATCTAGGGAAACGTGTTGATTATATTCGTTAAGTTGCTATGTTTTACTATTATCTCAAGATTTTTTCATTAAGTGTCATAATGAACTTCAATTGGTTGGCTAATGTTGTTTCGTATCTTTGGTATTTGCAGAGCAAGGAGAGGATCCTTTTGGCAAGAGCCAAACAGAAAAGAAGCATTGATTCTGTAATCATTAAGGTAGTAACCTAAATTCCGATTTGTATGTTCTATAAATATGCTCATCATGATTTGAACTTTAGTTTCATTTTAAGGTAGTTTTTTTAAGTTTAAATGAACTAAAGTTATGAAGTTTTGTTTTTATATTGGTGATTCTAAGTGAGCATGATGATAACTTGTCCTAGTGGTGATTTACAAAAGCTACTTGTAGCTCATTCTCTCTTCTTTTAGGGGATGTTTTGTCAGCTAACTTGGGTGGCTTCTAACCCCCGTACCACTAGGACTAAGTTATTTTATTTTGTATGTTAAGTTGTGTATAAACGAAGTCTGGTTTTATGTACTCACTGGAGCATGATGATAACAAATCCTAGTGGTTATTCGCAAAGCTACTTGTAGCTCATTCTCTCTTCTTTGAGGGGATGTTTGCTGTCGCTAACTTGCGTGGCTTCGGCAACCCCCGCACCACTAGGACTAAGTTATTTTATTTTGTATGTTAAGTTGTGTATAAACGAACGGGTTTTATGTACTGTGAGCATGATGATAACTCGGTCCTAGTGGTGATTTACAAAAGCTACTTGTAGCTCATTCTCTCTTCTTTGAGGGGATGTTTATGTCGCTAACTTACGTGGCTTAGGCAACCTGTACCACTAGGACTAAGTTATTTTATTTTGTATGTTAAGTTGTGTATAAACGAGTGCGGTTTTTATGTACAGAGCATGATGATACGGTCCTAGTGGTTATTCGCAAAAGCTACTTGTAGCTCATTCTCTCTTCTTTGAGGGGATGTTTCTGTCTTTCTAACTTGCGTGGCTTGACAACCCCGCACCACTAGGACTAAGTTATTTTATTTTGTATGTTAAGTTGTGTATAAACCAGTCCTGGTTTTATGTACTCATGAGCATGATGATAACGGTCTAGTGGTTATTCGCAAAAGCTACTTGTAGCTCATTCTCTCTTCTTTGAGGGGATGTTTCTGCGCTAACTTGGGGCCGGCAATCCCGCACCACTTGGGAGCATAGATATCATTTAGTTATTACAATTGTAGTTATTACTTTTTCTGAATGTTAACATAGATATGATTTAGGTATCAATGGTTGATAAAGGTGGATGAAATGTGCGCGTATTTCCGTTCAATACTTAGAAGGTGTAAGATCATTTATATGAGTTTGTGCGTGAAAATGCGGTGGCAGAACGAAGTTCTCATCCTTGTAATGATTGTAGAATGGTAAAGTACCTCGTCTATAGGTGAAATTGATTATCATTTGGTCAAGTATGGTATTCGGTTCACCTATACATTGTAAGCGTTTCCATGGGGGAGAAGTCGCATGAAGGTAAACCCGGGATTGATAATGTAGAGTTGCACGGTTGACAACGTAGGAATTGGAGACAATCTAGAAATTCAGCTGACAATGTAGAAGTATTTTTGAGAACAATGTAGAAGATTTTGCCGAGAACGTTAATCCCGCTTGTAGTGTAGATGAGAATGTTGGCGTACGCAGTAGGGGTTCACGAGGAGACTAGTAGTAGCAGAAAAAAAGAGATTTTTATGAGCGTGCTAGAGAACCTTTATATCCCTCATGTTCTAAGGAAAAGACACCATTGTATGCTGTTATTAAACTAAATAACATAAAAACCCAATATGGGTTTTCTGACAATGGTGTCACTGCACTCTTAGAATTGTTTAAGGAGTTGCTTCCTCGATGGAAATACACTTTAGTGTAAGTTCCATGATGTAAAAAGGTTGATACAAGAAATGGGGATGGACTACATAACCTATGATGCATGCACCAATGATTGTATTTTATATTGGAAGGATCATGCATCATTGGTTAAGTGTCTGTGTCAAGAACCTAGGTATGATAAGGTCTTTAATGACGACAGAAGCTTACGCAAGTTGCTCGCAAGACATTAAGACATTTTCCATTGATAAAAAAGGCTCGCAAAGGTTATATAGTGTACCATGGATGAGAGGCAATGTATTGGCATTCCGAGCACGGTGATGGAAACCTTATGCGTCATCCAAATCGATTCTTGACTGGCGATCTGCGGATAATTTTTCACCGGAGTTCGCCATGAACCAAGAATGTAACATTAGGTATATCAACTGATGGTTTCAACCCGAATGGGTGTTTCGGTCTAGTCCACAAATTTTGTTGGCCTGTAATTATTTGTCCGTACAACCTCGCCTCCTTCGTTGTGCATGAAACGAGAATTTGCAATGTTATGTTTGCTCATATCAGGCCCAAGAGCACCAGGAAAGATATAGATGTATACTTGCAACCACTAATAGAGGAATTGATAGAGTTATGGAATGAAGGTGTACTCGTTCGACTCTTTCACTAAAACCGAGTTTTTGATGAGAGCAAGATTATTGTGGGCTATTCATGATTTTCCCCGCACTAGGGACTTTAGCCGGATGTGTCACTCATGGTTACTATGCTTGCCCAACTTGTGGAGAAGGAACAGTTTCGAACATCTTCCGTTCACTAAGAAAATTTGTTATATGGGACACCGAAGATGGCTACTTGACCAAGCATAAGTATCGAGATGATAAAACCAATTTCCCGGAGGGTAGAGCTGGTTGACAGACCATGGCCACTGCGTGGATTTCAGTTCAAGAGATTGTAGCTAATATTAGAACCAAGGTTGGTAAGGAAAACAACCATCGGAGCAAGTCCATTTAAACGTAAAAGAATACCGAAGGCGAAACTGATGCGATATAAGCCGAGGTTCATGACCACTCCTTATTTACTCGAAGATCTATCCTCTATGATCTACCTAATTGGAGTTCAAATCAGTGCGACATAATACGGATGTTATGCACACACAGAGAAAAACATAACTGAGCATCTTGTTAACACGATCATGGGTGGAAACAAGTCAAAGGATGGTCCTAATGCGCGCAGAGATATGGAAGCAATGGGGTATAAAAAGAAGCAATGGTTGAAAGTGGATGTTAAGTCTGGTAAAACAACAATGGAAGATGCTCCTTTTGCAATGACGAAAAAGAGAAACTTGCATTTTGTACTACATTGAAGAACTTAAAGGTGCCATCCGGTTTTTGTTCCAATCTTAGCACTTGCGTCGGTGATGATCCACCCGAGTTGAAGAACTTAAAGTCTCATGATTATCATGTCCTTATGCAACATTTGTTTAAGATTCTTGGTTCATGCATCGCCTTCGCTACCTAAAGATCTGCGGCTTTCTCTTACCGGATAAGTTTGTTTTTCAAAATTTTGTGCGTGAAGGTAATCAACAGAGAACAACTTTTAAAAGCAAAAGCTACTCTAGTGGAAGCAACTGTATTGGAAAAATACTTTCCTCCTTCCTTCTTTGTTATAAGCATCCACTTGATGGTGCATTTAGTCGATCGAAGCTTTGATCTGCCCGGCCCTGTCGATTTAGATGGATGTATCCTCGAGAGGTATTTATCGAACTTACCTTGTTAGTTAATGTGTAACTTGAGTGTTTTATTGTCATTCTGGAACTCGTAACTTTATGATCAATATTTGTAGGTTGATGAAAGGTTACAAAGGTTTGGTACGCAATAAAAGGTACATCAATGGGTGCATTGCAAGAGGATATGTGCTTGAGAAGCCACTTGCGGTATGGAGGACATATCAAATGATGGTGGTGGGACTCATAAACATACTCGACAGGCCTTTCTAGATGATGATGATGAGTTTGCCGAGGAGATGCCTTTGAGTTCGCCAAAGCTATTACTTTAACTCAAGTACAATATCAATGAAGCTCGTAGGTGGCTTCTGTCTAAGTATGTGGGAATAGATGAATGGCAGAGGTACAACTTCTTAACTTCACCGTTGTTAGATGTTTTTGAGTATTGGATTGTCAATCTAATTGTCATTTGAACTGTTCTTTTCATTGTAGGAAGTATGATATATACGTGAACAACGACAACTTTAATAGTCGGGAAAATCTTTCTTCCACGAAAGGGCCAAAAGCTTCTCTTATGGTTACGTGATGAGGTACCATATATATGTTAGCTTCAGAGTTGCTTTATTTCTCGCTTTTTCCTTATATTTACTATACATATTGTGGTAGATTTTGTGATAATATTGATTTCATGGTCCATGGTTTTTGCTAAAACTATATTTAGATTTTGTGAACATGGTCCATGGTTATAGTTAAAACCAAAGCATCTTTATTTCCTCTCGTAAATATTGTGGTTTTTGTTGTGCAACCGACACACATGTTCTCTTACAGGATGATAGAAGACAAAGAGACAAAATCAAATCACTTTGGCGACTAGTGCAAGGACCCCTCTTCAAGGCAGCCGTATAACAAATACCAAGCCAATGGATTTTCTTTTAGTCATCATGATTACGAGGAGGGTTTTGTAACAGGCAGTGGTGTGTCTATGAAAGCCATTACAAGACATAGAGCAAAGTCACGGACGTAAATTTGGTGAAGTGAAATTACTTATTATGGTGTCATTAAACAGTTATAAAGTTGAAACTATATGGAATTCGAGGAAGTTGTTTTTTTGTGATTGGGTCGAGTTGAAGATAAGAGTAATGGGTGCAAAGTTGATCCAATCTCAAACTCAATAAAGGTCAACTTTTCTAAGCTACAAAGCACTAAGAGAGTGATAGATGAGCCGTTTATTCGTGCATCAGGCGACTCAAAGTATTTTATTCAAAGGATCTTGATGAAGTGGGATGGTTTTTGTATTGCATTCACAACAAAGGTTAACATGCGAGAGATCAGCTAGAAATCCCTACTAGTTATCAGTCGACTCTCTTCATAAATGAGAGCTTGAGAAAGCTATGTGTGTTGATGTAGTTTAGAGTCATGTACCATCATATTGGATTACGTGTTTGCATTTCTTCTATACATGGATTCATGTGTTTTATCATATTTGATTCTCTGTTTCATCATGTTTGATTCTCTGTTTTATCATATCACTTGCGCTATCTTAGTAAGTTGCATTTCTTTATACATAGATATTTTTAATGCTACTTTACAAAGTTACTATGGCAGATAGTGGTGCTGGTAGATGAAAATGGACTTCCATTTCTAGAAATGCAACTAAGGCCGCTTATCGGAAGGGCAATTTGATTCGTAATCTTATCCCTGTCTCCTACAAATCCCGGAGGGATGCCGAGATAACTTCAAAGAGGATGTCCGGAATGAATTGGGTAAATACTTACCTTATAACTGTCAAACTATTTCAGGTAAACACTTGGGGTATGTTGATTTATGTCAAACTATTGTTTAGAATCAAGCTCTGTTTTTCTTTAAATCATATATAATACCGGAAACTTCTAAGATGAATTTGATAAGGGGAATGGCTCACATATGGAGTGAGATTCAAGTGGGAGCGAGAATTGACTACTATGATCCTTATAACACTCATGAAGAAAGGATCGCTCATGTTCCTCCAACCGTAAAAGAAGAGGACTGGATAAAATCTCGTGAAAATGAAAAAGAGGAAGCCCAAAATAAAAAGTAGAGCAGAGCATAAGAAGAAAAGGAAAAGATATGATTACGCTTTGATTCATCGGGTCGCAAACCTCTTAGTTTGGTAAAAGTCGAACTGGTACGTAGATTCTCATTCCCTCATATCTTAAATGTCTCTGAACCGAAATGTACTCGATTGATTGATCCTACTTCGTATTTGTAAAAATTAGGAGAGCGAAAATCCTGGAGTTGAGATCACTCCATCTGATGTGTGGATTAAAGCTCATACACAAGAGGGTGGGAAAATTCTACCTAGTGCGCAACCCTACTATGTGAGTTAGGCTATGCTTTATTTCTGTTTACATATTATTCTAATTTATGCAATCCATCTATGTTCACAAAATGTGCTCTACATTACAGGATGACCTTAAGAAGGCGCAAGAAGAGATCAATGAAAAAATAGGTGCTGGTGAACTCAGATGAAATGGATGCATTGATTAAAGCATTTGGAAAGGATTGTAGGGACGAGTTCGTCTTTGTCTGGCCCTATTTCTCGTACACAATATGATTATCTCCCTGCGCGTGCCAAAGTTCCAATTGAAGTGCAAAGATGGAGAACTTAAACATGAGGTGAAGGAGATAAATGGCAAGATGGAGGTTCTTCTTACTAGCTTTGCATCCTTATGTAACGTCCGAAAGAACATCCAATCTGGACAAGCATCATATATTGCCTCGAACCACTTTGATAATGCACATGGTCCCGCCGATTCACCTACTCGGCATCGCTTTGCTTGGTCGAATAGTTCACCCAGCCGCTTCCACATGAAGCCGAGATATCACCACTCGATCGGCAAGAAGAATCGCTCGGTAATAGTTCACCTTCGTAGATGGAGCCAAATGTTCATTGTTGAACTTGGATGATGAGGTCATTGTCATTGGTCGAGTTTGTACGATGAATTTGGACTTCTTTGTCACGGCTCACCCGTAGCTGAAAATCATGTTAAAGTGTTGTTGGACCTCATACTTTTTCCACTTGCACCGACCATAAGAGCTAACCAGTTTGTGAATACCTTTCAAGAAGTTGGAATTGGAGGCTATGTGCTTCATCCAAAAGTTTGCGTCTGATATGATTAGAAGGATCTATCTGTCTTTGGAAATGATATGGATAACTCAAATTGAGCCTATGCTTTTTTGCTATTTTGTCACCATCTTTTTTGTTATTATTCGCACTTTTATATGTAAGTCTGAACAACACGATATGTTCTCATAGGTAAACTCGATGTTGATTGTGTTATGAGATTCTTATGCAAATGTGCATAAGAAAGTACTAATTTTGATCGACTTTGAATGTTAATATATCTTTTTTTGTGAATTTTACTTTGTGTATGAGTGTAGTTTTTGTTTCTATATGTGTTTTTGGTTGTGCAGAGATGACTGCGATTAAGGTTTCTTTGAACAATAGGAGCCAGTTGGGAATATCAATCCTCGGTAATTACTTGACCTGTTTCGCTTGTACATTGAAGTTGCAATTTATGGATATAGTTTTAACCTTGATTTTACACTTTCTTGCGAGGTATAATGTTTAATGATCAAACCGGGTGTTGGATTATGTTTGTTAGTGACCTTCATCTCCGGTAAGTCTTTTGTGATCTTCTTGACATGATGCACAACCATGTCTTTCTTCTTTTATGTTATCTACGCTTCGAGATTTAAGAAATTCTTGTATTTACTTTTCTGGCAGCAATGGCGAAAGGAGATGATGTAGTTCGTAAGAAGAAGAACAAAGTCTTAAGAAAACGACTTAATGTCGAATTCTTCTACTCTGTCTACATATTATTTCGGGTATTATTATCGCTAAACAGAGACGAAAACAAGGAAAACGTCGCCGAGTGTGAGGTACTTGTTACAAATTTTTCATTCATTTATATCCAAAATTAGGGATTAGTCCAACATCTTAAGCAACCACATTTCTTTGGATTTTGGATTACCGTAAGTGTGGTTGCTTAAGATGTTGGACTTTGGATTACCGGGAAATTCGGTTTAAAGAGATAGAAATTAGTTGTTCACCTTTTTCGTGTGGTATAAATATTTTCGATTCTTTGTCTTTGCTAGTATTTTCTTAGAACAAATTTGTAATGTGTGATTGCTTACAAGTCCGAGAGCATTATTTCTTATTAGTATTCTTTGTATGTTTTATCTTGTGAGATATGGTATGCGAGAGTTGTGTATCTCTATTTCTAAAAGCATTATTTTCTTGTTTGAAAAGTGAAGCGATTTATAAAGAATGTCGAGGACAAGCGGATATTGAATAAAGAAATAAGTGGATCCGGTAAACTTATTGGTATGCCGGAACTCTTATATTTTTGGAGTGATAAAAGAGTTATCCGCCTATACTTAGCATTTATGGATCATCGGCGGTTGAACTCAACATGAACGCAAGTATCATATAGCAGATTATTTTGCTTCTTATATTTTTGGATGATAAGTCATCTCCTATACTTAGCAGCGATTATGAAACTCTATACTTAGCGATTTATGGCTCATGAACACAACATAAATTGGATTGAATGACTTCTTTTGAATGTTGGAATGTTAAATTGGATGGATGACTTCTTTTGAATGTTGGAATGTTAAATTGGATTGAATGACTTCTTTTGAATGTTGAAATGTTTGAATTGGATTGTAGTGTAACAATTCCCGGGGATAGGGTACCGCAGGTAAAATGAAAGGGAGGGGACATTAATGTTGACCAGGTCAATAAAGACTGACTTTTTTTTTGGTAACAAAAAGATTCGTAACGGCAAATAAGTGTCACTAATTTTTACCAGGATAGTAGGAATGGGTCAACGTTGACTCTGGTCAAACAATTAGTAACCCTGGTAAAAATTTAGTGACATAAAATTCTTGGTTACTAAATTTTTACCAGAACACTGAAGTCGGTCAACGTAGACTTAGTCAATGTATTTGTAACCAAAAAAAAAAAATAGAAACTATTGGGCGTCGATTACTAATTTTCATTTCGTGACGGTTGGATGTATGTTACGGCACGTCCACAACCCCAAATTCGAACGGTGACATGTTGGTTACGAATATTTGTTACACATCTCGTTAACGGTCTTTTTGCGTCACAACTCCATTTCGTGATCGAAATAGTGTGTTACAAAACGCAAAATATGGTGTAGTGATAATCACAATAGCATTCAAATGATTATGGCGATATCTTATCTATAAATTTTAATGGTTAAGCAATAAACCTCGTATTTTATTCCTTAATACTATGTCTATCTAGAGTTCAATTATGCTTCGCAGTTTTGTTTTCAATATGCACGACTTGAAAGATACGTTAGGGAATGAAACAGTTCAAGTCAAATATCACTAACCTCAAGTGGGAGGACGGTTGTTGTCGTTGTAGCTCCTTGCTTCTTCACATCTTCAAGTCTTCGCAATACTTGTAAAGTCTCATATCCTAATACTTTCAAGCTAACTTATACGAAGTTGACTCTAGTACATAATCAAGCGACTCTTAACATGAGTTTTGATTCACTAAAATATGACAACCAAACTTGAAATACCAACGCTTGGTGGGTTCAACCGAGCTATGCTCTAACAATCTCCCCATTTGTCAATTTTAGTGACAAAAATCTTACAACATATGGATAAACAAATTACAATAATTCATTACACATACGCTTGATTCCCGATTCAACAACACAGTAAACTGCTTACATTCAATCCTTGAAACTGTCGATGTTGACATTATAATAACAAAGCTATTACTCCCCCTAAGGAAGATAGGTACATATTCAATCCGCACGTCTTTGTTATACCAATTCATATGATATGTTACTCCCCCTTAGTCTGCTTTCACTCTTTCGTTTAGATAAAACGTTTAAGCACCAATGTTCTTTTCCTTAGCGATACCAATCAATATAAAATCAATGCCAGTATCACTTATTTACTCCATATATTTCTCCCCATTTTTGTCACAAAATGACAAAGAAACGAAAAAATAAAGGACAACACGAAAAAAATCTTACAAATCTCAATAGACTTGCAACTTGTAGAGTTAGGCACGAGGGTTCCACACATCATGTTCTGATAACCACTATCAAAACCGAAACTACAAAAAGTAGTTTTATTTTGATATGTTACCGAGAAACAATTGTCAGAAACAATTTTTCCATTTTAGTTTAGCAAACCAAAATCAACTAAGCACCTTAGTCCCTTTGCTAAACCGACACTACACCAAATTCGGAATTGTAACGATGAATTGTAACGGCTTATGGGCCGTTCTTAATTTCCCCGTTATTAAAATATTTGTAACAGTCAAAGCGAATTTAATTTTTTTTTTAGGCGTTCCAATTACACGCTTGGTCACACCAGGGTGGTAACACCTTTAGAATGTGCGTGTGCCATTCACATACGTGCTATTATATTTCATCTTACACCGTATATGCCTAAGATAACATCTCTACCCTTCATTCTAGTCTCGAGATGTATCTCAATAATAAAACCCTAAATTTTTTTCTTACACCATATTTTTCTTCATCTCTTTCTCTATCTGTTTAACTCCGCCTTTTCGTCCCTCTTCCTCTCTTTCGATCTATCTACACAGTGAGAAGATACAAATACTCAAAATCCCAAAAAAAAACAAGATCGAAGGAATCTCATTCATCTTCTTCTTTTTCCTTATTCTTCTTACGTTCTTTGTTTTTATGCTTCTCAGAATGAGAAATTTTTCATATCAATTAAGAAGAAATATAGGGTTTCAGTCGAAGAACGAGAAGATTCGGATGAGGTTTGAATGAATCTGAAATTGAAGATGGGTTTGATTCAGATAAGGTTTTCGGTTTTATGGATTGTGAAATGAAGTTGAGGATCTGTATCTTATCTTACAGGAAAGAAGGAGAAGAGGTTGATCTTCGCCATCATTAAATGATAAAATTAGGAATTAGGTTCCCGCATCTCGTTGTTGCTGATAATTTGGGAGGGGTTACGTGGAATCAAAATCTGTAGCTGTTATGGTTGAAGATCGAAGATGGAGGTTCTAGTGTTTGCCACTGTTAAAGGAAGAACGGATTGATGAAGAAATTGAGTTCAAAGAGAAAAGAAGATGAGGTTGAATTCAGAGGTTTGTGTTAAAGGGTTCTTCTGGATTTGTTTTGAATCTCAGGCTATTTCTTTAATTCTTTTAATTTTTTTGATTATTATCTTTGTTTATGTTTTTGGCCTTTTTGGTAAACCCTAGTCTAATTTGTGATCATGGATTTTGAATTTAGGAGTCTGATTTGGTTAGTTAATACACAAAGTGTTAATGTATTTGAATTATTATGACAATAGTTTTGGAAATCGAATTGATGAGTCGTTAATGTATGAAACACAAAGTTCATGACAAGAAAAGAAGATGGGTTATGTCGTGCGGTAGAGATAGGAGCAAGAAGCTAGTTATGGATGGTCTCAGCAAAAAACAGATGGTGGTGACCATGGCAAGTCTGCAAAGGATTTGAAATAGATGCATGTGTAGGATCTGATTTGAGTATAAGCTTGTGTGTTTTAGGAGCAGTTTGATGATGCTTCTTTGTTAGAATGAGATGTTCATAAGACAACCGAGATGAAATGAGTAGTTATTGGTGGGTTGTTGAATGCCTGAGATGCTGCCGATGCGAAGAATAGCTTAAGGAAATGGTCGCAGTCATGATGAAGCTGACTTGGAATTGCAGGTGCAAGCTGGAATGTGATGGCAGTTGTGGTTGATGCTAAACTGAAGTGCATGAAATGGGTTGTGCAGGAATGAAGGGAAGGTAGCAGTAATACTGGAGGGCTGAAAATTGATGTCGGACTTGAATGTTACAGGGAAGAAATGATGTTGGTGTTGATGCCGTTGCTGTTAAGGAACTTAGATGCGAGCTGATGCTGATTGATTTGTGTTTGCTAATCATGATTTATCTTTTCCTCCTGCTTACTTGATGACCTTAATCGAACCGCTATAAAAATTTGTTTCTTAATTTAATGTTTTTGTTTTAAATTGATGCTAGTGATAGTGGATTAAACACATCAAATAGGTGCTTCCAGACATAATCTCTCCACAAGTAAGATTTTTCTTACTTTCTTATTTAATTTTTATTTTTATGTCCAGGCATATAGAAGTGAACCCTAAACCTTGGGTTTTCGGTAATCGAGAAGAAGACGATGAGGAGACATCTAAAGGTATGGCAAAGATTGCTTTGATATAAAAGGACAGGATAGTAGAAAGACACATTAAACATGGTTTTTAATTTAGTGCATTACGCGAAGTTTTGTTACTTTAATCGCGTTAATTAACATTTTGATGTTGTTTTATGCTGCAGTTCTGCTGGCTTTAGTTTTTGCTCACACTGAAAAGTACCTAGATGAGCCACCACTTCTGCACGTGAAAAGGTTAGTAAAACATACATAAAAAGACCGGTCATGTAGTATATTGCCTCATGTTCGTGTTTCATAGTCAAACACCCTACTGTTACTAATTATGGTCTATTGAAATACCATTCACTATTTACATCGGCCATGTATATTTGGTCGAGATACCTTTAGGATCTCGGGCATGTCGTTGTGGTTATTCTTGTATATTGTGCTAATGCCTTGGTAAAATGACGGACAAATGGTTTTATTGGTTACTTTGCTTGATTATATTGTGTTGGCGGCTACCTTTTTGTTGGGCCAAATCCCAAATTGACATGATGTTCACTTAATTATTCACCCCTTACTGAAAATATTCATACTCACTCACCTACTAGCAAACTATAAGAGATTTTTTTCATGCAAGTTATGGATTCTTTTTCTTTCTTTTTTTAAGTTCTGTAAGTATTATCTGACCATCCAGTTAGTCATCAATTGTATATCTCTACCCAATTTCTCAACTTGTATGGTAAATTATCCGGTCTACCCGATATACCCATGTTCAACATACTAAATATTCTCAAGTACTTCTCAGTCATGACCCCCATCTTGGCTATCCTTGTTGTATTTACGTTTTTGGCTTCTTATTATCCCCCTACCTAGATTGGTTCAAGCAACTAAGCTATTCTTTGTTTATTTTGTGCAGTTTAAAAGGAATATCGTTAGAGCATCTTCAGGCGTTAAAACAAAAGCTTGAGGAGGAGGTAAATCCGTGTATTTTCTAAAGCTAATCCTTACCAAAATTATACTGTAAAGAAACAAATGTTCTTAATGCCCTTAATTGTTTCTGATTGAACTTCTGACCTTCATGGTTTACTTGATTAACCTGAAGCCTAGAACCAGTTTCTATAAAAAAAAATGATTTAGGTTCTTAATAGCTCGATCCTGATAATTTTCTTCTATTATTTCTCTTTTCTTTTCATATTTGCTGAAGCTGATTTTGTTTATTTATAATGTCGTATTATGTGACTGAATCGATTTGATCATGCTTATATGTCCTTCTAATTAGATGTTAGGACACTTATGCTTACATTGTTCTCCTATATTCTGTGAATGTAACTTATTAGGAAAAATATTGCTTCATGTGCTTCTTAGTAAAACTATAATTGACATGAATGTTCCAACTATTTAAAATACTCCAGCTGAAATAAATATATTTGCATCATCAGTATTTTGTTGTGTTCATCTTCTATCAAAAACAACTGCAGTTAAAAATGTATGACCCACTTTTGTGTTATTTTAGGCATCCGAAAATCTTGGCATGGCTATGAATCTGAACTGTTGTGTGTCACATACCAAGTAGTAGCTCTATATAGGGTGTGGATATTGTTGCTATTTCATTTCTGTATGATCTACAATGTTGAGAGCCTGTGACCTCTCAGTATGTTCAGTTTTTTATGCTTGTACATTTCATAAATTTGGTAGCCTTATAGATTTTCTGGTTTGTTTCATGTAGTATGGGTTGGGCATTATGAACTTAAAGCGAGGGATTATGAAGAACGTGATGAAGAAATCTTGGCAACTAGTGTTTGGGAAGTATCTGCAAGCTTTGAGTAAGTTACTATGTAGTGTATGAGATTAACTTATAAGTAAAAATGATTTGGAACTTTATGTATTCCCTTAGAGTCTGATACTTCACAAAATATAATTTGGTACTTAGAGAATTTGAGTTCTTTTTTGATATGAATTGATTGAACGTGATGTTATGAATGTATTGATGGAAGAAACTATTGTTGAGTGTGGACGATGGATAATGTAAAGTGTATGCAGTTGGAATTCCGGCGTACTTTCAGGACGACAATGAATCGTCGGTCAATATTGACACTGGTCAAAATTGGTTGTTATTGATAGTTTTGACCAGGTCAAGGTTGGATTGCGATGAATTTTTTTGATATCGAAATATCATCATGTTGTCATCCTTATGCCAAAAACAAAAGAATAACAACAACCAACCTTTACCAGAGAAAGGTTGAAAATCGGTTTTAACAATTGCAAGCAAAAGTTGAAAACCGTCGAACACATATGCTTTTATGCTAAACCAAACCGATTCAACATATTGTGACTTTTTCACATATTTTTCTACCAGAACCCCTCATGATTCATTCTCCAAAGATATTATCTCCAAAAACGGTTTTAAGAGATACTTTAAATGACTACACAAATCCTTTTACACAAGTTGTTGTAAGACAACCTTTCTACACATAAGAATGATTAAAGTATTCGTAAGGTAGTTTGTGTATTCTCTCTATCTTGAATAAGAGAAATTTGTAGGATTCAGATTTCCCAAGTACATGTGCTTCCTTATATCCGAAGATTGGGCATTGTAAGGATGCACATTCTAATACGATTAAGCATTAGGATAAGGAACCCTCATCAAAGGAGAATCTTCCTCCTTTAAAGGAGAATCTTCCTCCTTTGTCTTAGAAGCATTAACATGTTCCTTTTCTTGGGTTTTGAACCCATCCTCTTTGTTAGGGAAATTGTGAGATGCAATGTCCTTGATTACATCTTGTGCCCAGGATGGTATGTTATTTGAACTTGAACCCGTGTGGTCTAGATCTGCCAGTCGACAGTTTGCTAATGTCTCTTGTTCAAGACGTTCTATATGTCCTCTTAAGGTATTCATTCCTTGTTTGAAATGTTTTTCTAAACATCTTTTCAGTATACCTCTTGACATGTTACAGTAAGAAGCTTTTCAATAAGGACCTTATTCCTTATCTGTGAATGTTTCAGCGAATGAGTAAGAATTTCACACTCTGTAGTCTGTTGATGAACTTCCTTGCATAAGGCCAGTTTCTGTTCCATATAATCTGCCATATTATTTTGAAAACTGAGTGTTTCTCGCTTTCCTTCACATATTCATACATTTAGTTGAACAATAAGTTCTGTGACATCATCTAGACTGTCAATAACCTTTCCCTTCTCTGAATATTTTTCAACATGTTTGAAAAATCATTCCAACATCTTTCGAAATTCAGAACTTGGGCAGACTAGTGAATCAAATCTCTTTTCAAACGATTTTTCACTATGAATTGGAGTCGAATCCAAAACATATTTCTTGAGTTTCGAACTCACTCTTTTCTGATCAGTAACCTGACACCCAGTCAAGTCAACAGTCAAAGACTTTTTCTTTGATTTACGAAAAGACTTTCGAGACCAATTTCCATTGGTTTTCCTTGAGATCTTATTCTCATTATCTTGACTTACGTTAACTGAACCATCCTTTGGATTCATTCTTATAGGTTGGATCGCACCAAACACAGATTGTTAGATCTTTTCGTGTTTGCCTGCTCTAATACCAATTGAAAAGGCGAGGGTACCCAAATATTCCTCAAGCTAAAACTTTCCCTTCCTATAAGTCCTTTCTCCGAAAGTGATTGTCTATGGATTGAGTCGAGACAATACAACTAATCGGTTCACACTTCATGTGATCGTCTATGGATACGAGATCGAGACAATACAACAACGAAGTATGTTACTTGATAAAAAGGTTCGTACTTAACTAAACATAATATGATTCACTTATTAAGTAAATAAGAATTAACGTTGTGTAATTTACTTTAATTATAATAAAATAATTATAATGCGGAAATATAAAGTAAATGACACAGCAAGATTTTGTTAACGAGGAAACCGCAAATGCATAAAAACCCGGGACCTTGTACAGAATTGAATACTCTCGGGATTAAGCCGCTACACAAAATTACACCTAACTTCGTATAGTTGAGACCAAACAACTAAACCTATAGTTCACCTAGTTCCGTCTGTATTCCCACGCCTCCGACCTTAGTCACGTACTTGGAACAATTCCTTTGGTTCGTATTCCAAACAGTAAAGGAACAACAAATCTGTTTGGTATCAACTCTATTCAACCAAGTGATATGAGTTGGACAAAGGATCTTTCGTTTATCTTAACATAAACTCCTTCGTCAGGTCCTTAGATCTATCTTATGTTCAATTACCGAAGTAATCGTTTAAGATTAAGCCAACAACACTATTAATCCAAAGAATTGTGTTGATGCTGATCTACTCAATTAATCAATCCAATCTATCACAAAGGTAAACCGATTATTAATTGGATCCTCTTTTACCGAAACAAGTATTGTGCACACCAAAGATTATGAACCCACAAATCAGAAATCTTCAATATCTTCTTTGTCTTCAAATCTTCTTAGATCTTCAATAAACACCTGCACACAATCACTTGAATCTCTTGTGATCAATCACGCACAAACGAGTCTTGTTAACAATGGATTATCACAAGATTGTCTTTAGAACTAACAACAGTCTAAAGATCCTGTCGAAACTACGAACTAGTTTGAGTGAATCTTATATCAGAAGAAAAGATTCTCAAGCATAAACAAACTAGGTGCAATCAAAGTTCAACCACCGTTAGTCAATCAAATCAAAGAAAACAAAAGATAAACCCAATTATCTAGTTTCCCACCAACGATACTCGTAGAGCTTCTCAATCCCAAATAAGACTTTAAACTGAGCGGCCGTAAGAGATTTCGCCTAATTAGGTTACTCTCCTCTCCGAATAGGCGGCTACACCAGTAACAACACAACAAACATGAAGTCTGTTATTATGAAGGATTAGTTTGTTAGAAAGGCAAACTTCAAGTATTTATAGACACGGAAGTTTGTACACCAAGGAATTTCCAAAACCGAAAATATTCTCAAGATATTCATTAAAGCACAAATTTGGTTTCCATAATTCCTGGAAATGCTCTGTCCAAAAATAATGATCGAAATCTCTCGGAAAATCTCTAATTAGTAAATGCACATTACTAATTCTTATTTCCCTACAAAATGAAGTTAAATACCTTAATTAAAAGATTCTTAACTTATTTATGTTTCGATCCTGGGATTCTATTCCCTTATCTATTAAGGAATAACTTTGAACAATTAAAGAAATAAACATTCACAAAGACGTGTTCAAAGTATGTCGACATCTTAACTTTGTAAGTTCTCTTTCACACTTACAACCTTGAAACCGATTTTCCACACTTCCAAACAAGTTTAGAATTGGTTCATCTGACTTTCAAGAACTATGCGATTGATCAAATAACATTCAATCACAATCATGGGTTTAACGGTTCTACCAAAACAAGTTTCGGTTCTACCTTCCATGTGAGTACTGTGATAGTCACACTAGCTTTCCAAAATTCGGTTGACTAGGTACTAGGATCGGATCCCCACATATATATGGTATCTAACTTATATGTGTTGCACATGTCTATAGGATCGGTTCCCCTTTGCCTAAAAACGTGTTGCACATATTCATAGGATCGGTTCCCCTTTATGCTATAAACCTTGCTGCACCTCATACAAGGATCGGTTCCCCTTTGTGATGTACTGCACCTCTTACTAGGATCGGTTCCCCTTTCCCATATTTGGTCAGACAGAAAATCACAAACCCGATCATACCATCTCAGGTGATTACTTAAGATCGGTTTCACTAATAAAATTCATACCAATACATAAGTCAGGCCTTTGTGAATAGTTCTACCAAGAACACAACAAGTCGTGAACGGTTATACTCAATCACACATATTGGTTGTTCATAAGATATGCAATGAATAACAAAACCAATAAGCCTGGCGATTTCCTTTTCGATTCACAAACAAGTTTATGAACTTACTTCCTTAGAACACATGTAAAACATTGTTCCCTAGGATGAAATCCTCACCTCATACCAATACATAATCACAATAGTATTCAAATGATTATGGCGATGTCTTATCTACAAAGTTTAATGGTTAAGCAATAAACCTCGTATTGTATTCCTTAATACTATGTCTATCTAGAGTTCAATTATGCTTCGCATTTTTGTTTTCAATATGCACGACTTGAAAGATACGTTAGGGAATGAAACAGTTCAAGTCAAATATCACTAACCTCAAGTGGAAGGATGATTGTTGTCGTTGTAGCTCCTTGCTTCTTCACATCTTCAAGTCTTCGTAATACTTGTAAAGTCTCATATCCTAATACTTTCAAGCTAACCTATACGAAGTTGACTCTAGTACATAATCAAGCGACTCTTAACATGAGTTTTGATTCACTAAAATATGACAACCAAACTTGACATACCAACGCTTGGTGGGTTCAACCGAGCTATGCTCTAACATTTTACTTTTGTAATGTCAAAAGTTAATTCTATCTTCTATCAATACTTTCATACCGACATAATAGAGATAACTTTTGAACAAGTATGTGATAGTCATAGGTTCACGGACGTAAACAACATATCCCATAACAATTTGCAATATATAAAATCATAAAGATTATAATTGCAAAAATCATCTTCCAAATAACTTAGAATTTAAATAAATAAATCTAAAACCGTTGGACATAGCTATGTGTACTCACAATAATGGCTATTCCAAACCCTAGTTATTCTTCTGAAAACACAAGAAATAAATTCTCTAAAAGAATATTTACTAGACAAAATCAAAGTTCTTTGAGAACCTCATACCTTTCATTGAATCCATCATAGAAGGTATCACTGATTTCCTTTACTCTCTTGACCGTAGACACTCCATGTTCATGAGTTAGAATACAAGCTTTTCGATCAACAACCCGAGCAAGTTGTCTAGCTTTGGAACAGTCCATGATGAGCTTTTTCTGATTCCGTATCAGAATATTTTGATTTGCAAGGATTTTGGCCTGACCATCTAAGAGTTGGTTTATTTGCAGTTGGAGATTTGCAAACTCGACCTTTGAATCGTTCTGAAAACGAGTTAAATCCTTGACAGAATCATCAATCCAGGAGTTGTGGTCTTTTCTTGCAAGCATCTTCTTTAGAACCAGCTCTTGAATTGACTCACGTCCTTGAGTGTTTTCCTCCATATCAAGATGCACAATCTCTTGAGATTTTGCAGAGTTCTCCATATAATTTTTGTTAGGGATGGATTAATACAGTATAAATGTATATGTATTAAGAGAAGACACTTCTCATTAAGGAAACCCTATGAACTCACAGGAGTAGGACACAGACGTTCACGGACCGTCACAAGAGAAGTATGAAATTAGGCAAAATCCAGCAAGAGAAAAAAGAAAACGCAAAGATTGTCAATATTGCTCAATAATTCTTAAAATTAGAGCAAGAATCAGGCTTGCATACTCAAAGTGATTGACAATAACACAAAAATGTACAACAAATCTTGAGACTCCCATAGTTATCATCCTTGTACCTCTCAAGATAGATTCAAGGATGAGGTTACCTAGAGTTGGGTAAAGGAGTGAGAAGTGATCTCACTACCAACCATGGTAGAAGGGTTGTACAAGCTGTTTGACCGATTTACCTGTATATTCCCTTCTTTCCATTGATTATAATGTATTCCAGAGGAATTTGTTATAAACCCTTTCAAAAATCCATCTGAAGGATTTTTCTGAGGACTGAGTCTAGGACCTCTAGAAATCGGTTTCAGAAAAGGGAATTTGAAGGATTTCCATTTTATTGAACTAGACTTGCCAGACTTGTTCTTATAAGCACATGTAAGTTCTTCATTAGTGGCATAAGAGCTTACACCGTAACGAGGAACATGCAACCTGTGATGATTTCTTGAAGAGAGATCATTTTTATAAGATTTCTAGTTTTCTTTCGGCAAGAGATTCACTGTAGATGTCGTTAGACGATTTGCTCCATTGACAGTGGAAAGAAGCAAATTATGGAGAATATAAATTTGTTTCCTCCTGGGAAAGCAATGAAGAGCATAGTGATTCTTTTTCCCACAGAAAGAATAATCTTGTGGATTTGAAACATGAAATCCTTGACCCAACACTTCTGCCTGCACATGCAAATTTTGCAAGTGCTTCACCATAGGTAATTCCTCGGAGGAATTTTTCTTTACGCTAGGTAAAACCTTGTGAGTATCAGGAGAAGGTGTAGAAGATGGATTAATCATCAAGACAGAGTTGTCCTTTTTCAAGGTGTTACACTGTTCTCGGGCAAGTTGAAGAGATGCAACAAGTTTCTCTTTTTGAACACGATAGCTGTTTATTTCCGATGAATGAGCCTTGACTAAACGCTTTTCTCTAATTGAGTCTTCTCTAACAGTATCTTCAAGAGTACTAATCTTTTCACGCTGTAGAGTAGTTTCTTAAACCAACTGTTCTATGTCGTTAGAGAGAGATTCAATGAAGATGTAGAGTTCACGTTCCCTTTCAAGAGATTTCTCAAATTCATCAATAAGCTGAACATTATTTTCTTCAAGAATCTTGATTTTAGAAGCTTGAAGGTCAGCACAATTTTTTAATGATCTGGTGAGTTCCATTTCAGATTCTGAGACCAGCTCAGAAAACTTTTTTTCCCCTCGGGATTCGGAAGAATCTACTAAGGAGCTATCCTTTGAGGAAAACCTAAGTTTTTTGTTGTAATCAGAATCTTTGGAAGACATATCAATATGCGTTATCTAGTGAGATACTTCTTAGGTACTCAGAACACAGATTGCTACAAACACAGACTTATAAAGTCTTTAATGTGTTTGCCTGCTCTGATACCAATTGAAAATGCGGGGGTCTAACAACCACACCCAACAATTCGTTTGGCAATCTAAGAGGACTTACTCAAATACACTTTCTAGAGAATCAACTAGATAGTCAGACTCAATCTAGAGTAAAGTATATCAAAGAGTTTTAATATCTCTGTTTCACAATGTAATCAGCAAATCAAACAGATAGAAATCCGCGAGCCTAATTATTATGTGAAACAACTTGAACAGTACCAAAGACCAATGTTCAAGTGTCAATCAATGTAAATCAACAACCAAAGGTTGGATATTCTAATTGATTGATCCTAACGAACAACCTGTGATATTTCAATTATATAACAAAATATAATGCGGAAAAGAAATAACACAAACACCAGATTTTTTTTAACGAGGAAACCGCAAATGCAAAAAAACCCCGGGACCTAGTCTGGATTGAACACCACACTGTATTAAGCCGCTACAGATACTAGCCTACTACCAATTAACTTCGGACTGGACTGTAGTTGAACCCTAATCAATCTCACACTGATTCAAGGTACAATTGCGCTCCTTACGTCTCTGATCCCAGCAGGATACTACGCACTTGATTCCCTCAGTTGATCTCACCCACAACTAAGAGTTGCTACGACCCAAAGTCAAAGACTTGATAGACAAATATGTCTCACACAGAAAAGTCTATAGGATTGAATAAATCCGTCTCCCACAGAAATACCCAAGAGTTTTTGTTCCGTATTTTGATAAATCAAGGTGAACAGGAACCAATCGATAACCCGGACTTATATTCCCGAAAAACAGCCTAGAATTATCAATCACCTCACAATAATCATCTTACGATTGTACTCAATCACGATAGAAAACAACAAGATTAGATCACGCAACTACAAAGAAAATAGTTGGGTCTGGCTTCACAATCCCAATGAAGTCTTCAAGTCGTTAACCTACAGGGTCTCGAGAAGAAACCTAAGGTTAAAGGAGAATCGACTCTAGTTATGCAACTAGTAACACACAAAGGTGTGGGGATTAGGTTTCCCAGTTGCTAGAGTTCTCCTTTATATAGTTTTCAAATCAGGGTTTGCAATCTAAGTTACCTTGGTAACAAAGCATTCAATATTCACCGTTAGATGAAAAACCTGATTCAATTAAGCTAATATCTTTCAACCGTTAGATTGAACTTAGCTTATTACACACAAATGAAATGTACCCTCATTTAGGTTTATGTAATCGTACCTAAACGTGTACACCATGTTGGTTCAAAAATAGTTAACCGAGGTTATCCATATGATTACTCTCATATCAACCTTATTCATCTTAACCATAACTAGTTCAAATGACTCAAATGAAACTAGTTAAAGAGTTGTTCAATTGTTATATTCTCATGGAATTATACAAGAACACAATTGAAGCAAAATCGGTTTGATTCACTCGAATCAATACATGAACATTATAGCCACGATTTGCAAAGATTGCATTCCTTATTGATAAATGTTTAGGTTCATGTACAACCGATTTTAGAAAAGTAACACACTTAAGTATGCGTACTGGTATGCGTACTTAAGTAACCGGATTTGAGTTTGTTTTAGTTTTCAAACTCGGCAGAAATTCACGGACGTGAACTTTCCGCCAGTACGCGTACGAGTACACGTACTTTAGGTAACCGGATGAGTTTGGTTTGGTTTTCAAACTCAGCAGAAATTCACGGACATGAACTTCCGCCGGGTACGCATACTTACCCAGTCTCCTACAACCTTGTTGTATACACACAAGTATGCATACTTTAGGTTCCCGGTTTTGGACTTATACACTAATGTGCGAACATACTATGATTATATCCAAAGATGGTTACAATATTATAAACTCCTTATTTCAATCATTGAAACATTCTTCGATAATGATAATAGCCGTTTTCACACACTATTAGCATCAAAGCAATTTTCAAGATATTGAAATAATCATTATCGAAACATTCCAAGCCTACATCAAATGATTGTATCACACAAACCATGTAAGATGTTACTCGGAAATTTTCTCATGATATAAGATGAACTTGGTCGAAGCGAAAGCTTACCAACACATATTTCGATAAATATGTAAGCGAGATATACTCATTTCGAAATCTCAAATGTGTATAGAGAAAACTATATCGTAGCACGACTTATGTCTCAATATAGGAGATAGTAGAAACAGACTTTCCAAGTGATAGATGAGTTCAAGTCTCCACATACCTTTTGTCGAAGAAGTTCCACAAGCTCCCCTTAGTAGTTCTTCGTCTTCAAATGATGAACTCCGTGAAAACTAAGCTCAACTACACAATCTATGTCCTAGTCCGAGACATCTATAAATAGGCTAAAAATCAAGACTTATAGTTTTGATCACTAACATTGACAAACATGCTTGAGATAGCAACGCATGCGAGTTCGACCGAGCAGTGCTCTAACAAATCTACCTCTAACATATAAGCCTATTTGATTTTCATTTAGATCAAAGATCAAGGTGAGGAAATCTATTTGCAATAAACAAATCTAGCAAACCTCACAAATCCGGAACTTACGATTCCCAAAGAGCAACCTAGATTCTTAACCACATGTTGATTTTATATACTCTAAGATCAGTTTTCAGATATCTATCTTAGGGAATCACAAAGTCTGAGACGAAGAGAACTTTGCGATTACTATCTATCTTGCCTGAAAGAGATTACGAGGACCTCAATAACGGAAAAACAAGATCATCATTCATGAACTATCAAGGTAAAGATAGTCGGACCTGGTTTCACGAATCCCCAAAGCGAAGTCTTTTAGTCGTGGACCTAATTATGTTTCTCAGAGGAAACCTAGGTATATAAAGGAAAACTCTATAATTAACTAGGACACAAAGTTTCAGGGATTAAATTTCCCAGTTGAAAGAACATATCTATTTATAGTTTTCAAATACCATGGGTTGCTTAGAATTCAAGCTAAGAAAACTTGAGAATCAAGCAAACACTTTTAGGTCTTGAAAATACAATAGAAGAATATACACTAGAAACCGGTTCTGGAACCGTGTATAATGATTATTCGGTTGGTAAGTATGCCAAAGCACTAAAGCAATTTGATGTTCATTTAAACACCTAAGAATTTAATCATGATGTAGACACATAAGTGTTTGAGTGATCAATGGAGTCTTACAAGTGTTTGAGAGAGTTTAGCGATGCTAAACATATTTAAAAATAATTCTTTGAAAATCTGCTAAATCCTAGTGAGACAGTTGGTACAACGGATAGGTGCTTATCGTATCCATCATCCTTGTTTTACTGACTTAATATTAGGATTTTACAACTATAAATAAGCCAACAGTCGGTCATTCTGAACACAATTATAAAAGCAACTACCAACCTCTCTCTCAAAGCTTTCTTCTGCAACTTTTCTGTAACTAAGAACTCTGATTTCATTCTTTTCAGCTTCCTTCCCTAAGACCGACCCTGATCTCTCTCATGTGATTAAAGCAGTCCCGAAACGTCCAAATTCCATGTTTTCAACCTTCTACGCTTATCATATTTATCACTTTTACCCTCTCTCCATTTTACATCTTCCCTGCAAACATTTTTTGATAAACTTTTCTTTTTCTTCTAACTACACTCTCAACATTATTTTATCCAATTAAGTTAAACTATTTTATTACCTAACTATAAAATTAATCATTCTATAACTACTGCAGGATTGTGTTTATTTTTGGTAGAGACGTAGATTCGACTACCACAAGATTGTGTTTATTTTTCAAGCTTGGTAAAGGGGCAGCAAGAAATGGTAGAGGGGCGGCAACCTAATAAGACAAAAAAGGTCATTACAAGGAAATTGAAGTGCCCCTTATCAATGAAAAATCTGGAAATGACTAATTAACCCTTATTGTTAATAATCAAGATTAGTGTTGATAATCAAGATTAGTGTTGATAATTAATTTTCACTTATTATAATTAATTTCACTTAATTTTAAAATCAAAAAAAAAAAAAAATTTAGAGGAGAAGAAAAAGAAAACTTATGTGATATTTGTGAAACCCTAGATTTTGATTCACTCAACCAAAATGAGTGATTCCGGTGACCCGATATACTTCTAAATTAGTTCCAATTAGCTTTTTCTCGCTCAAAATTATCTAAATTACATAACAAAATCAAAACTTTTGAATTTTCAGAAGAACTTACCATTGCAATTTTGCTCGTGACCAATAGTAACTCTTAGTTCTGATTCGTAAGTTATCGAATACCAACCGTAAATGGTTAGATTTGGGGAAGATCCAATCGTAAAACCAGTTATGGTTGGTAATTAAATTTGGACAACAACCGTAACTACCCTACGGTTGGTAACTAATGAATCGAGACCAACCGTAACTAACCTACGGTTGGTGTGTCAACTTAACTTTTGAACCGTAAATCATTATTTGATAAATTCTTAAGACACGGGATTATTTACGGTTGGTATGGTTGTTTGAGTAACAAATAGTAACTCAATTACGGTTGATAAATATGATGCAAATAAAAACCGGAACATATTCTCAAAACTAAGAACTTACGGTTGGTATTTGAGTTTAAACCAACCGTAACATCAACCCAATCTACAGTTACGGTTCTTATTTGAGTTATTACCAACCGTAACTAGCATAAACCCAAAAATTTCAATTTCAATTTCATACAAAACCCTAATTTTTGATACAAAATTAACTTAAATCCAACACGATAAACTAAACCCTAACTGGGTTTTTCCAAACATTTTTCAAATCGTCGATTAATCGAAGACGATGAAATTTTCGGTTTTAATGGAGGTTAGGGTTGATGGAGGAGAAGAGAAGATGAAGAAGAAGATGAAAAAATAAACTGATTTGATTTTTTCTGATTCATTAGGGTTAAAAAAATTGATTTGATTTTGGTTAATTTAAGGTGAAAAGGGTAATCTAGTCAATCTACACCCCTATAGGACACCCCCTAAACAATAAGAAGGACATTGCTATCACACTTGCCATCCCTCTACCATTTTTTGCCGCCCCTTTACCAAGCTTGTTATTTTTGGTGGGGACATAGATTCCAAACGTATCTTCAAAATATCAGCTTTAAGTTTTTGTTGTTTGAATAGCAGAGATAGATGGTGGCGTGTGAGTGTGACCTCCCTCCCCCCACATTAAAAACTCTTTTATCAGTTTTCTTCACGCTGGCCACACAAAAACAGTTCTAAGCATAGCTGACAGACACAGAAATAATTTGACCCTCAGAAACCCTAATTTTCGCACAATTATTTAGACTCTAATTTAGGACTAATAAATTCTTCAATTGAATGTTGAGAATTCTCAATTCTCACTTATGATGCAATCATCAACAACTCAATTCCTTTTTTACTCGACTTCGACTTTCCCGCGAAACCTTACCTATTTCCCGCCACAAAATCTTGTTTTCTGTAAAAATCTCCGTTTTCGTCAAAGAATGGCTTCTTTTAAAGGTTCACGGGTAAAATCCCAATTCAACAGTGGCGGTTCTTCAGATTCAAGTGGCGGTGAAGATAATTTTAAGACTTTGATTGATTTTATTGGTAAAGATGGAGAAAATGTTGGAGATGATATGGTAATTTTGATTTCTCATTTACAGTATGCTTGCAAGAGAATTGCTGCAGTTGTTTCATCCCCATTCAATTCGGTACTCGGAAAAAAGGGTTTTGATGGTTCGTCAATGGGAGATAGAGATGCTCCAAAGCCACTGGATATTGTCTCGGTATTCTTATTTCCTATTCTTCAATTGTGTTTGTGGAGGTACAATTGTCAAGTTTCATTTTTTTCTCTTGTAGGCTGGAAAAATTGTCTTCTCAGGGTTTACAAACATGTCTCAATTGTTCAGTAGAAATCTTACTGCAAACTTGCGAATTTGGGGCTTCAGTTGATACCAGAATTCTATGTTTGGTTCAGTAGAAACTCAAGCTAGTAGTGCTACTAGTGTTAAACAATTCTTATGGTTTTAATCCACTAGTTATGACCTTACTGATTCTGTCACTTGTAATTGACTGCAAATGCGTTTCTTGGCAGTAAGATTTAAAATGTTGGTCTGCTGCATCATATTGGTCACATATTGTTATAAAAAATGCTGGTACCTCTAGAAGTTCCATGGATGTCACATTGCATTTGGTACTGTGTTCATGATAGCTTGATAGATATTTTTGAGACTATGTTTTGATGTTTTCTTTTCTTATATGCGACAATCTGGAATTGCATAGTCTGAGAGAAGGATCATGACGTTGATGGTTTAGATGATTATTCGAATTTTCGTTGCATTCAAATAGGGAGCTGATGCAGTTTCTGCTACCTTATTGTTTTTCTTTTTTGTTGATTGGCCCTGTAAGATCAAGGAGTTATTTAGCTTCAATGTTAGGTTTCTCCAAGATTCCAAGTTATGACTGCAGGAGATGTGTACACCTGATTGCTTGAAATGCCTCTTGTGTAGAATGAAATCATTTTGTCCTCCCTCCGGAATTCTGGCAAAGCTGCAGTCATGGCTTCAGAAGAAGATGATGTTCCAATTTGGATAACTGATGATGGCCCATTTGTGGTAGTGACTGATCCATTGGATGGCTCTCGAAATATCGATGCTTCCATACCCACAGGTACGATATTTGGGATTTATAACCGTCTTGAAGAACTAGACCATCTACCCATAGAAGAAAAAGCTCAACTCAACTCTCTCCAGAGTGGTGGTAGACTCATTGCAGCTGGCTATGTTCTGTATTCATCGGCCACTATATTATGTGTCAGCTTTGGTTCCGGAACACATGCATTCACGCTAGATCATACAACTGGTGACTTTGTTCTTACTCATCCAAGAATAAAAGTTCCACCTCGAGGTAATTTATTTTGTTCTTCGTATTGACATATGGCCTGACTCTTTAGCATCCCCTCAGTAGAAACACGAAACAGAACTTGTCTTTAAAGTACATTTCACTGTTCTTTTAGTCCTGGGATGGACCCTAAGAGCAAAGACATCTTCGATGATGATCGAACTTTAAATTAGTTTTGCTGATTACTTCTATAGATAGTAACCGTTGATTTGTGGTCCATTCCCTAGAATGTTGAATACAAAGTCCTCGGGTTTCCTATATCTATAATATATCAAGTTGGTTTCGTATTTCTCAGCCTAATGAGGACCACACATGAGATACCACTGTGTTTATTTGTGCTAGTTCTATGCTGCTATTTTTTTCTTTAAACATGGATACTGTTGCTGCTATGTGTTGCTTCAGGGCAAATCTACTCTGTCAATGATGCACGATACTTTGACTGGCCTGAAGGATTAAGGAAATATATTGACACTGTTAGACAAGGCAAAGGCAAATTTCCCAAGAAGTATTCGGCTCGTTATATCTGCTCACTAGTTGCTGATTTTCATCGAACTTTGATGTACGGAGGGGTAACTATGAATCCAAGGGATCATCTTCGTCTAGTTTACGAGGCAAACCCTCTTAGTTTTCTTGTGGAGCAAGCTGGGGGTAGAGGGTCGGATGGTAAAGTTAAAATTCTTTCAATCCAACCAGTTAAACTGCATCAAAGACTACCATTGTTCTTAGGAAGTTCGGAAGACATGGAAGAATTAGAGAGCTACGGAGATGTTCAGCAGAAGATAAACCCTGGCTATGAAGTCTAAAGTTCTAAGAATCCCTAACGATTCACAAGATCCTCAAAATAGATAAAAAGTATTTACTTTTGTGTTATGTTAATTATTTGTTTTTATCTGTGGATTCACCGCCTTCTACAGTGTTTGTATATATTCATGACAGAATAATTTCATTTACCACATGACTTGATAATGTTACATGACTCTGTGAATAACAATCTCCAAGTACTTATGAGACCAAAATACACTGAATGAAAACAAACACAACCTTAATTAGGCAAATCAATCTTAATAACATACTATATTAATTATAGGAAGCAATTTAATTCTTTGAACCGCTATGAGAACAATCTTCTCACCTTCTTAGATGATACCCCATTTCTTTTCAAGTTCTTCTCTAAGTTGCGTGAGTTGATTTTCCTGAAGGGTTACAGTAACAGTCCTTCCTTTGCCACTGCCTTCTTTAACAGGTTCCGGTGGTCCTGGAAGCACTAAGACCACTCCCTCACTGCCGACTCCATGGATGCTACAGTTCGCGAAAGTTGGTCTGTGTCCATTGAACTCTAACCCATAAAGCCCAACGTCTTCTAAATTAGCAAATGTTAGATTTGCACCATAGACTAGAAAGTCAGACATCCCTTGATCCTTTTCCACTGTGTTTTCAACCAAGGTTTTTTCTTCCACTGATTTCTTGATGATTAATTCAGCCAGTTCCGATACTCCGGCTTCAATTATGGAGAAATCTGCATTAACTATACTTAATATTTGATTATTGTTCAAAACATTTTCATCCCTGTTATGAAAATCGTCTCTGCAGATGGTGATCATATTTGGTTCTCTATCTTCTCTTGTTATTGCTATGCATTGCCAAATTACAGCTGAAAGAGCTTCAAATGTTGGAAGTTTACCAGCCTGGTTTTTACTTGCTACTTTTGTTCGTAGATCGTCTAATTGTGAAGCTGTTATTCGGAAGGAAAATGTTTCCATTCTGCAGTTAATTGCAGCTACCCAGTGATCTCCCACTGGTTCCACCTTTCTGACAGATAGTGGTTGTGCTTCTGCCTCGGCTGATAGTTGTATTTGATCAGCTTGCTTGGGTTGGAGTTGCAGTGACTTGGTTGGTAGGTTTCCTACCGTTCCTTGACCCCAAATGTTGATGAAATTTGAAGCTGCGAATGCATCGCCCAGCACATGGGTCCAGCTGAAACCCACTGAAAGTCCTCCGCATTTAAACCAAGTGAACTGCGAATTCAAAGGATTAGAATATGTTATACGGAGTATTTCATTTGATGAGTTTAGAAGCCTTGGGTTTTTATTTTTTTTCCTTTTGTGTGGATGAGTTATATGATCAGGAGGAGATTACCATGCAAGAAACAGGACCATGTGAGGGGTGTCATTTACGTATATACAGATGTAGAGCCTTACAAGTAAAAGGTTTAAGTGTAAGTAGCTAGCTAAAACAGTTCTGCAAGGGGAGAAATTAATTCGTTGGAAAATTATCAGAGTCTTACTTGAGCAAAACTTCCCATCTCCCCCTGCAAAACTGTCTTAGCTAGCTACTTTGTTCTGTTGATAAATAGTAGTATATTATGGATTACATTAAAAAGAATCAATTGGGTCTGGAAAAGTCCGAATCAATAGTATGGATATAGTATAAAAAAGATACTTAACTGCCACCCACACAAAAATATCACTTTCCATTTAACGCTCTCTTGAGCAGCCTTGTAAGAAAAATTAATCCTATCATCATGCAGCCGGGCTGATGAATAAGTATTATGATTTCCTAATTCCTATGGCCATTATCGATTTGTAGGGTCGGATTAAGAAAACAATTTTTCTTATTTTATTTGTCCTATTCAAATTTCGACAATAAATGAAGGTATTTAGGAAAAAAATCATCTGAAAATTTAATCAAATAAAAATCAAAATTCCGCCTATATAATAGTTACGGAGGGAGAAATTTGCAAATCGACTGCTTTTAATCCTGCCAAGTAAAATCATTGAGAAGACCAAGGGAAGTCCACCGGTATCCACCGAAATATACAACACTCCGGTAAAAGGAAGAGGAATACTATCGGTCAACTAATCTCTTGGTTGACTAAGTATTTTCTTTCATAACTTAATTAGTAATACAAATTTCTCACCGATGAAATCTATATTATTCACGTTCATATGATGCCAATATTTTTACCGATACAGGGAAAAATACAAACAAAAGATATGAACATATTTTTCAGTTTTAAGATTTCTTTTTTTTTCCAGAGAATTAATTACTAGTATCAGTTTATGACTTGACTAATAACCACAAAAAGAAAGAAAAAAGAAAAAAGAAACATATACCTGTATAAGAACCAAAGGTGAGAAAGCTAATTGAGGACCAAGAACTTGATTTGGCACAAGATGATTATCAACAGAGTAACGATCCTTCTGCATCTCTAACCACTCATCGATGGTTTTATCAGTCTTAGCTTCGATGATCCGAACACCACTATCGTTACACTTGATGAACGGCCTTCCTGTTTCCGATTTCCGAATTCTTCCCGAAGTAACGCAATAAAGTTCTAACAACCGAAACATGGGTTCTTTAAAAAGTGTTACATTCAAACCCTGAACTGCACTACTTGTGAAGAAATAAACTCCTCTTAAGTAATGAAGTTTCATTACTATATCCATGCAACTAAGTTCTTTAGCCATATTTTCTTCGGTTACTCCAGCTGGTACCACAGACGATAACTTCCTGTCGTAAACTAGGGTTTCAACCTCGCTTGAAACCATCGTCGTATAACAGACTAAGGTGGGGAAAATGAAGAATATTGTGGTGGATAAAGAGAAAGCGAGCTAGAGAATGAATGCGTGTGTTCTGAGGGATGTCTAGATGGATGGATTTTAAAGACAATAACAAACACCAAGAAATGGTTATTAAAGATGGAATTAATTATGATGAAGTTAATAAGATAAAAGCGGTCAGGCTTACTGGCTTAGCGGACAGTTGGGAAAGACTGAGTCACTGAAGCTCCTGGATCTTACTCCCTCCGTCCCACTATTAAGTGGGACTGGTTCAAGTGATGCACAATTTTTTAAGGCAAAACGAGGAAAGTATTTTTAAGACTCTTTACTGGTTATATCCTTAAATAGTGAAATTTTGAAATGATTTATCTCTCAAACTACACCACGGATGTTCACAAATTTCGTACCATTGAAAAGCATTTTAAAACACCTACGTAACGAATATAAACATGACTATCAAATAATGCATATTTCTTATAATCAATTAAAAGGATAATTTTAGAAATATCTCCTTGTTTAGTGATATAGGTCACTTAATGGTGGGACAAAATTTAAAAGTAACTAGGTCACTTATTAGTGGGACGGTGAGAGTATTTTAAAGTACGGACGAAGGAGTTAATGTGCACCGGTACCTTCTAGTACAATTATTGGTGGATTTTATCGATTCGAAATATAACTGCAAATTAAATACTGAGTTGGTTGAATCGTATTTAATGCACGGCACCCATCTAGGTGAAAGAAGTTAAAGTGCATGCAACCTACGCGTCAGATTTAATATAACACGCGATTTTGAGTCCAACAACGCAAGGCTGCTAAGAGCAAATGCAACTTTCATTTAGTGCATTACCAATTTGCTCTAATTCTGTTATGGGATTTTTAATATAACACTCGTTCATATGCGATTTTGATTGTCCAACAACGTATCAAGGCTGTCCTAACAGTGAATGGTTTTAAATTTTTTAAATTTTCCCTCCCATTTTTATTTTAATATTAAATTTTATCAAATTGTTTGAGGGTATGTTCTTTTTTCTTTGCCCATAGTGGGTTCAAAATGTATATCCAAATGGAGACAAAATACATTTTGGTACCAAAATGTATATAGGACAAAATACATTTTGGTAAGGGATTGGTACCCAAGCAATTTGGTATAACCTAATAGCAATCTTGCAACAATTGATGCCCAAAAAAAAATGAGTTACCTGGTTTGGCTGCTACGGACTATGTATGTAACTCTAATGTGCAAATGAATTTATCTTTTCATAGAAATAAATTATCGACCTCCAAAATAAAATAAATAGAAGCCTTTCATTGGGGCTGCAAGGGGCGCAGTTTAGGGCTGAAAATAGGGTCATAGATACTCATCAGATGAGTATTTTTCGTATGCCTAAGAAGTTAACTGACAGAATGGATGGAATACAAAGAAGGTTCTAGTGGGGTAAGAACAACAATGCTTATATTTTTAAAAATTGGTTTATTGTTGCTAATTCCAAATGCGGAGGTGGTCTCAATATCAGACAATCTGCTATTTTTAATCAAGCACTTTTAGCAAAACTAGCATGGAGGATGTTACATGATCCTACTGCTTTATGGGTCCAGATCTTAATGCATAAATATTTTCCTAACTGCTCTCCTTTTTCGGATGAAGTTAGTGATAATGACAGCTGGATTTGGAGAGGTATTTGCCAAGGTTTGCAAATTGTTAAGAAACATTATTGTTGGGAGATGGCAGATGGAAAAGATATCAATATATGGAGGGATAGGTGGATACCTAAGTGTCAGGATCTGGTTCCTTCAACAAACTGGTCTTCTAATATTGTTCACGTTTCTCAACTTATTGATTCAAAATCCTGGAATTAGAGCATGCTAAACACCCTTTTTCCAGCTGTAAGCAGATATGTAGAATTAGAGTTCTTATGTTAGGAAAGGTCAGAATTAGATGGATGGGAACTAGAAATGGGAATTTCACCGTTAAGTCTGCTTAATTATAACCTTTTGTTAGATGAGGCTTCTACAAGTAAAACCAGTAGCAACACTGATTTTCCATGGAAAAGGTTATCGAACATGAAATTACACCCTAAAGTTCTTCATTTGCTTTGAAAAATCTTATAAGATTGTTTACCCACTAGAGAAAAAATAGCCAAACATGTGCATAGTATTGATGACCTTTGTCCCCGTTTTGGTAGGGAAAAAGAAGATGTTGAACATCTGTTTCTTCACTGCTCTGTTGTTCAGAGAATTTGGTTTGCTATGGATGCTATTGTTCTTGCTAGTATATGCAATATGAATTTGGTTTCTTGGCTTACTGACATGTTTGCCTCTAATAACTTTTATGTTGATCATGTGCAGGTGAAAATCAGATTTATAAGCTGCATTCTGTGGAATGTTTGGACACTCAGATGTTAAATTATCTTTGATAATATGCAGTTTAGACCTAATACATTCACTCATAATGTGAACTGTTTTATCTCTGACATAGAGATAAATATTTTTGTTGTACAGGCACCTAGTGTTAGTACACCTTCAAACTTGAAACGGAAAACACCTTTATAGGATGCTGTAAAAGTAAACTTGATGTATCTTTTGTTAGTAAAGACCTACTTATAGGCATGAGACTAATTGCTTGTAATTCTGCAGGGGCATTCCTTGGAGCAAGGGGGGATAAATCCACACCAGTAGATGAGGAACAAGGGGAAGCAATTGCAGCTCTAGAAGCGATCAAATGGGCGTCTGGGAGGAAATTATTGTGCTTCATTTGAAAGGTGATAACAAGAACGTAGTGAATTCTCAAATAGTGTTATTAATGGAAGGACTGGAGGAATAAAATGGACAACAAATAGTGTTATCCTAGAATGCTTAAATTTACTTAGTTCTTTTAATGATTGGAAATGCTCTCATGTTAAAAGAGAAGCAAATGGTGTAGCTGATGACATTGCAAAATATGCAAGAATCAACAATAACACTGAATAGAATGTTTATCCTCTAGAATTTATCTTAAACAAACTGGAGATGGACAATGTAGTTAACTAAATCCATTAATAAACTTATTTTTCCTATTGTTGATGGTGGTTTTTAGCTTAGGGCGAAAACTGTAAAAGTCTGTCTACCCGATCCAGAAGTAGTAGACCTTGATATGTTTGTATTCCGCAAGGAATTTAAAGAATATATCAAAATATGATGAGTGCCTATGCCTCTCTTCATATTGTATTAAAACTCAAGCTCCTAGATGAATTGTTCACTAGTATAGAGCCTAATGAGTATTTGAAGCTTATGGCTGCATTATCCACTAATGCATGGCCTGCTGAGTATTTTCCCATGCTATGTTCCCCAGTTGAACTCTTAATACTGACATGAAATGACAATTAATGTTCGCTCGCAGCGGAGTAACATGAATTTCCCGAAGTGTCAGGATTAAGTGATCGGTTGTCAGCCGACGCAAAAATAATTTAAGTTCTTTCACTTGACAATTATAAATAATAGTATAGTTATAAGAACAGATTCGTTCCACAAGGAGATATGAGTTGTTATTTTTATTTGAAAACTTAAGTAAACTGGGGGGATTTTGTTGTTTAAGATTAATTCAAAATAAAAATAAAGGATAAAAGTGTTTTAAGAAAATATCAGAGGAAAAAGCTGGTTAAGGAATTCGTCGTCCATCACCACACATGTTAATCAATCAAGCATCATTCTCACACTCACTCACCAATAACCCTAAAGTATCCCCAATAGGTGTATATACTTCGTTACGTCTCCACAAAGCAACAAATAATGCAATCACAATTATATGAATTCTTTTCCAACAAATAACCTAATGCTTATCGCTAGAAGATTCAACTTGAGGAAAGCTTTAAAATCTATGAGACGAGTTATTCATAGGCAATACAACTACAATCGTGATATATTCAACCTAGGCCAAGTTTTACTTGTGACTTCCTTCACAATTCACACCGCTAGTGATCACAAATTACTACTAATTATTAGAATCTTGATAAAATTACCTAAGACTTCTAATTAGTGATAGATAAGTTATTATGATTTTTAATTCGCGACTTAAATATGCAAAACAACTACTCATATTACATGAACAAAATCATATAATTATTATTCTTAGTAAAACTTGAACGATAAACAAGTGGGTGAATGAAAAACTCAATGCATTAATCAATTAACATAGTTGTGATTTTGGGTTACATCCCTAACCAATTAAAAGAATTAGCTACTCATAATGGAGTTTATGAAAATCAAAGTAGAGAAAATATTGAATACAAACTACAGTCGCAGAAGATATGTAGCCACTGCTGCTGTTGCAATATTAATCAACTCCTTAAGCTTCATTTTCTTTGAGAATTTGCATCGAGCAATTTGCTTCTGCATCAAAACGAGGGTGAGAAGATGTCTTTGGTTGCGATTTCGACCCCTATTTATAGTATTTCGACCCTGAGAATTCGAATCTGATAATCATCCAACAATTCTAAACCGACCTAAACCCTAATCTCGTATCAATCCACCACCGTTCATCTTAAAAATCGACGACAAAAGCACCAGTCGGTGGCTGTTTTCTAGCTCCTAGAACTTATCCAAATCTAAATTATCGGTCAAGTTAACTTGTTTCCAGAGATTACCCAACCTCTATAGACGCGTACTAATGATTCTAGTTTATCTTTGCCGCGGAAATATCCTCTCAAATCTTCTACAGAGTCCACAATAATCACGGAAATAACACTCTTTCCAAACTGTATCTTCGACTCATTGCTGGTTTCTCGATTCATCATCGCTCCCAACGCACAACTCGAATTGTCACAATATCAGAAACACTCTCTGTTTTATCCCGAGCTTTTATCGATAATGGCAGCATCATTGGTTCACATACATCTCCTTCAAACTTCGTCGTCATCGCTGCCAGAAAACTCATTGGCCATCTCTGATCATCGCAGCAAACTCGAGCACCAGTTCCATTGATATTCTCGAGCAGCATCTTCTGTGTTTTGTTCTCAAGCAAAACTCCTCCATGCCAACGGCAGCTCCATCGGATCATTAATACTGGCAGTCTCCTTCTTAACTTGTTTTACCAGTGACCCATCTTCTTTTCGGAAATGGCGAAGTTCATCATTTGCCAATGGAAGCATTTGATAATGACATCACAATCCCGAGTATCTACTCCATCTTCTTAATCGAATTTGCACCTTGAATGGCAGTGACCTTGATCACCATGTCCGGCCAACAACCACCACCAACTGCGTCATCTTCATCACGGCTCAATCACGTCCCTGACATTGCATTACGATAACCATTATCAGCTGCATCTCGAGTTCTTCTCACACTTCATCATCAATGCTCATCAGCGTCACTTGTCTTCTGCCAAGACATGACAGCAAACACCCTGTCGATTTCTCCACCTCTTCCATCCTGTTAACCTCAGCAAACCCATCTTCTATGTTGTCTTGGTCAGGATTTATCTACACAACAGCTTCGACCATCGACAGGAACAACAGCTCAACACCATCACGACTCTATGCTCCTTTTATATATTCATAATGATCATCAACATCAATATCTGATCAATACTGGTAGAAACATCACCATTAACCACGAGTAGAACCCCTCGATCATTCTTTATAATCGCTGCCCATGGATTGGAAGAAAACCTCCCTGCTAATCTCGTGAATGCATGAGGGAGATGATATGCCCCCGAGCATAAATGTGGGTGTCATTAACAGTATTTGAATTGCAACCTCCTCCTTGTAAAATACGTGATTGCGTTTAGCAGTTCCTTTGAAATCCACTGCCCCTTAGCAGAATGGATACCCCTTAACATACGAGGGGTACCAATAACACTTCCGTAAAATGACCATTTTGCCCTTTTATACTTCCAAGCTCTTATTTTGCTCATAACTTCTTCATACAAACTTGGAATGACTTCATTCTTTCGCCATTGGCTTCGTCTTCTCGTCCTCTTCAAGATGAAAAGTAGAAATCTTGTACTTGAACGAGCTCCACTTGGTCTTTGGCCCTTCTCCACTTGTATCTAGTTTCTTTTATTGCACAATTAAGTACCAATTCACTTCTTTTGGACGATTCACCTAATAAAACACAAATAAGAGAAAACAAGCGTAATACACAATAATTTGTAAGAAAATCAACAAATACTAGCATAAAATTGACACCAAATATATGTGAAATATGCACTTATCATTAAGATACGCATGAAGATACCTAATCAGAAGCACGCAAGTTGCGCTGCTCTTTGAGATAAAAATTAGTGATTTTGTGCCAACGCGCAAAATTCACCAAGAATTGATTAATTTTGTGTCAGCACGCAAAGTTTAATTTTCTAACCTAATCAATTTGCAAAAATTAGTTTTTTTGCGGTTTGCGCAATATCTAGGACCCTATTGTTCGAGACCAAACCTAGGTAAGCTAGGAAATTAATCCGCCATGGACTAGTAGGAGCAAAATCCTACCAAAAGTAGAAAACAAGAAGTAAAAGAGAAACTGCGGCAATAAAAGCAGCAACAAAAGGAAGCGCGGCCACACCACTTTGCCGGACGGTTTTCCCTAGCAGGCACTGCCCGTGGCTGGTCGGCCGCACCCCATGTTAATGCTTGCTAGCCCCTATTTCCCTACTGGCCAATCAGATCACTTCAAAAGCGCCACACAAACTTTTAAATAAAGTTAGAAGTTGGTTGGTCGACTCACCTAATTCCTTAAGGAATCTAATATAGGCTGCCCATGTCAGTCTTAAAACGATCACGGCCGTATATTTTGGCCGGTCGATTTATCAAGTCTAGCCACCTCCTAACATGTTCGGACAAGCATTATCATGCACTTCAGCGAGCCCACTAGTGCTTAGGCCAATCAGAATCCTTCCAACTCGCAAGCGGAGCCATTGAACGATTACCCAAAGTGGGTTGGTTGCGTGAGTTACAAAACTCTAATTTATGTTAGCAGCAGTATATTGCTGCCGCAAAACGATCTTGGCCGCCCAACTTCGCCAGCCAAATTGACTAGCCTAGATTCAATCTTAATAAACGGGCAAGGTGCGGATACACTCACCAGCGGTCCGGCTATTGTGATGGCCGATCGAATAGCTCCCAGCACGCGGCTAACACCAAAAACCGTTAGCCCAAAGTAGGTTGGCCACACGGATATTAAACCCTAAATTGAATTAACGGCAGTATGTAACTGCCGCAAAACATCTTGGTCGTCCAAATTCGCTAGCCAAATCAACCGTCCTAGATCTAATTTTAGGGGACCAATGAGAAATTGCCGTGATCAATGGCCACCTCTCTTCCATAAGGAACAATCGGCCAAGCCGCGCCCTACCCATATGGCTCCTAAACGATCACCCAAAAATGGCTAGTCGTGCTGCCAATAGGAATTTTAATAAATTCAGCAGCAGCCATTAAATGCCGCAAACCATCTCGGACGTCCAACTTCGCTAGCCGAATTGACCGGCCTAGATGAAATCTTAGGCGACCAATAAGATGTCGTCGTGGTTGCCAACCGTCACTCTCCTACAAGGACCGATCGGCCTACCTTTGGCGCACATAAATGGCTCCCAGTAGCTTCTCGAAAATGGTCGGTCGTGCTCCTTTTAAGACATTAGGCTCCGCGACTAACTTAAACAAGCCTTACACAACGATGCTTCATGAGCATCGATTATTTTAAGCCGCTTGCTTCAAAGTGATGCATTATATGCATCGATTACGAACGATGTTTTATAAATATCGATTTCACAAATAATTTAATTATTTGACCTAAAAAGCATTACATGCTATTTCTTGAGGTAAGTCTTATGACTTGACTCCTAGCATATGACCGCCCGTCGCCTAGCTTGCGCATAATTGGTCAAATATCTAGGTGTAGATAGGGAAAAACGAGTTGCTGGTTTTTAAGGAATTGAGGAGACGACCATGCAGAGGAAACTCCTTGAACCGAGCGAACTGTCTAACCTCACACAGATGCACTGCAAAAGGAAGTGCTTTGAATTCGAGAGATCAATCTGTAGGACTTCGGCCTAAACCAAGACAATGGCTGTTCCAAAGTCAATTCGGTCACAAGAGAGGATGTGTCGATCTGTAGGAGGGAAGCTGAGAAAATGTGTGAGATCAATGGTGATCGAAGATTGTAGGTTTGTTGTGTATTCTGCTTGAAGAAATAAGATAAGCTCTGATTGATTGAATTTTTACCTTTTGAGAGTAATTTCTCAGACGTTGAGTTCTTGATCTCTTGTTGTCTGTTTGACGAAAGATTGTCTTGTTTTCAGTCATGATTCAGAGACTTATTTATATTGCTAGAATCGTAAACACCTTGATCCCATGAAGTGTGACAGTTGCTGGAGTCAATGAGTGGGGAAGTGGAAATCGTGTTAAAACTAGTTGCTTATCGTGCGGAGACTTGGTTGATTTTCCATCCACTACTTTGCTAACTCCTCCAACTGATTGCACGAATTGCTCACATTCTCATCGTGTGTATGAACACACGTGTCGTAGACCGCCAGACCAAAACCCTAGTTAATATCCCCCATGTGACACAATTGATGTCTCGTGATTGTGGAGTCTACAAGGCAGACGTGTATTTAGTTAATCAGTTGCTGACTTTATGGGACGATGAGTCCTTGTATTGCTGAGTTGAACGTGATTTGCAAATATTCTAAGACTCATGAATTGAACATGTCTGTTGAGACAGAGGTATAATTGTCGAATAAATATTGATAGTTAAGGTGAACAAATATTGTTCATTTTTTTTTTGAGATAAAAAAGATATATATTGAAGAGGTAAATATGTACCTGATATTTACAGGAAGTAGCTAATACTTCAAACACAATCTCAAAAACAGGGGAGAACTATCTCATCAACATAATTTTTTCCCAGTGAAACAAAATTTGATTCATAGAGAAACTCCTAAAAATATCGGTGTTTGAGCTCCATAAGTAAATGTCTTGTTGCACTGCCACAATCAAATCCTCTTTAGATTTAGCCCTTCCACCATGAAATATGTTATTCCTTTCCAACCACAACTCCCAGCACACTGCGAAAGGAATTAAGTGCCATACTATCTTTAATTTATTCGGAACTCCCTGCAGTTTCCAGCTCTGCAAGCAGCTCGTTAAATCAGCATGCATAACCCACTTCACCTGAACAACATTGGTGAAAAAATCCCATACAAACTTCGCCTAACTGCAATGCAAGAATAGGTGATCTTGCGTTTCAACCTGATTATCGCAGAAAAGACACAACAAAGAACTCACCAACACACCCCTGTGTTGTAACATCCATCTTGTTGGAACAACTTTATGCATAGCAACCCAAATAAGAAACAACACCTTCGGAGGAGCATATCTACTAACTGCTACATCCGCCAACTCCCAATCTTCCTCTGATTCATTCAGCTTGTTGTATAAAACCTTCCCCGTGTACTCCCCCTCAATATTATCTTCCGCACCCTAATTTAAATTGATGTTTCTTAAGCCATGTCTGATCTCCAAGAGGTCTATACGTTCAACAACGTTAAGTTCTCTAATAAACTTAAAGTTCCAAACCCTAGACTTCATATTTGCCACCGTTTCAAATTTTTATTTGCTTAATCTGTAAAGCCTAAGGTATTTATCCTTGAACACCCTTTTTTCGTTCCACCAGTCATGCCAAAATCTGATACTCTTCCCATTCTTAATTTGTATCGAAACTGCCTCATGAAAATCTACATTGGCTGTAAGAATTCCGTACCATATACTTCGACCCCTTGGTTCCTTTCTCTGCAAGGGAAGTAAACATGCATGATCTGATCATGTTTTCTCATTCACAATCTTCCTTCACAAAGCTGTCTTCTCCCTCACATATCTCCCATGCCACTATGCTAATAAAGATCTATTAATCTTCCTCAAACTTCTGATCCCTAGACCTCCTTTGCTTTTAGGTTTGTAAATCTTTTTAAAAGACACCCAACTCATCTTTCTACTCCCTTCCTCTTCCCCCATAAGAATTTACGCATGATACTGTTTAACTTTTTTCCCACCGAAACTGGCATATGATAAACCGAGAGAAAATAAACTGCAATACTCTCAAGAGAACTTTTGATTAAAGTTACTCTACCTGGCTTGTTGAGAAATCTTCTCTTCCACGGGGCTAGCCTTTTCTTTATTCTTTCAATCACAACATCCCATATAGCCACACTCATATTACCAACACCAATAGGCATACCCAAATATGTTATAGGCAGATACTCCATTTTGCAGCTTAATTCCATTGCTAAATCTTCAACCAAGTTGTCTGCTCCTATACTTGTCATCGAGATCTTCTCCAAGTTCAATTTTAAACCTGTCAACACCTCAAAAATCATAAAAATAATAAGAAGTATTCTAACCTCCATCCTTGTAGCATTAATCATAATAATGGTATCATCCGTAAATTGCAGATGGGATATGATTGTTCCACCTTCCACCACCTGAAAGCCCCTAATCCTGTTATCCGCTACCGCTTCATTGAGTAACATAGATAGAACTTCTACCACCACTAAGAACAAAAAAAGGACAAAGGGTCTCCTTGTCGAATCCATTTTGAAGGCCTTATCAATCTTGTTGCTTCACCATTCACCAAAGTAGAAAATTGTGACCTTGTTACACACCACTCGATCCATTTAATCCACTTTAAGCCAAATCAATTTTTCTTCAAGATATTAAAAAGTGAAGACCAATTGACGTTATCGAACTCTTTTTCCATGTCGATCTTACATAGAATCCCCGGATTTTTCTGTCTTAATTTGCTGTCTATACTCTCGTTCGCAATTAGGATTCCATCAAGAATTTGCTTGTTCTTCATGAAAGCACCTTGCGCACTGGAAATCAGACTAGGCATACCAATCTTGATTCTCTCCGCTAGAAGCTTTGAAATAATCTTATAGAAGCTACTAATTATAGACTAAGAGGTCTAAAGTCCTTGACTGTTGCCGAATCTTCCTTCTTTGGGATTAATCTCATGAATGCCACATTTAACCTCCAATCCAGCTTTCCCTTACCATGAAATTCATTTACTGCCGCCATCACCTCTACCTTTAGAAAACTCCAGCAACCTTTGAAGAATTCTAAATTATACCTATCTGGCCCCGGTGCCTTATTAGCACCATAACCTTTAATAGCCTTCAACACCTCTTCTTCTTCAAAAGGACGCTCCAACCACGCCTGTTGATTTGCGTCAATGCTCTTAAACTACATATTATTGAACGTAGGGGCAACTAGATCTCTAGCTATGAACAAACCGGTGTAGTAATGTTGAATTTCATTCTTTATCACCTCCTGATTGAAAACATCTACCCCTGCCACCTCCAACTTAGTAATAAAATTCCTACGCCTTTTAGCATTTGAAATTGTATGGAAGTACCTTGTATTTTTGTCTCCCTCTCTAAAACCTTGCACCTTAGCCCTCTGGTATGCCATCCTTGCCCTTGTCACTTTAACAGAATTAAGTTTGCTCAACAAGTTTGCCCTCTCCTCCAATTGGTATTCGTTAAGACTAGCTGCTTCCTCTGCCAAGTTTAACACTCCAATCTTTTCAGTAAGAATACATTCTTCTTTCTTCACATTCCCAAACACTTCCCTACTCCATGGCTTGATAAAAAACTTCAAGTTCTGAAGTTTGCGAAATAGAACATGATCTGGCCTGCCCTCAAAAATCATAGCTTTCCACCAAATTTCAACTTGCTTAACAAAATCAGGATACTTAAGCCAGTGATTTTCTATCTTAAAACTTGAGAAATTCTTAAGTTCTAGATTTAGCTCCAAGAGAAGTGGATTGTGGTCCGAAACTGTTCTTACTAACGTCGTTTGTGTTGCAGTAGAAAACTTAGCATCAAACACTGAAAAAACCAAGAATCTGTCTAACCTGCACAGTAATGGTATCTCGTGCTTATTAATCCATGTGTAAGCACCACCACTGAGTGGTAAATCGATTAGTTCCTGCTCCAGAATGAACGCATTAAGAAAGTTCATATTTCGATTATCCCCTCCATCTCTGTTCCTTTCCGTGTCACTTCTAACAGTATTTACAACCCATACAAAACACCATGGCTCAGTGGACCATTGCCTTATTTCAGCCAAGTCTCTCCAAAAAGCTTCACGCATGTTGTACTCACACGGTGAGTAAACATTAGTGTGTATAAACTTGAATCCGTTACTGCGAAACCTGAATAAGCAAGAGATGGAATTAATCCTCATTCTCCTATCTAACAACTCCAACACAGAGTTGTCCCATATCGTAAGCATTCCCCCACTGTTTCCTGCGCTTCCTTGAGAAGGAATGATAACCCATTCAAATTCATCATCATACCAGAGCTGTCTGACAAACCATCGAGACATACTCACAAGTTTGGTTTCCTGAATAACACAGATCACACATTTATGAGACACAATTAGATCCCTGACTGCTATTTGCTTGTCATAAGCATTCATTCCCCTGACATTCCAATCTACAAATTTAGTTCCCATTCTCCACCACTAACTCCCTTGAATTAACTTCATCTTTATCATCATCCCCTTCATCTTCCTTCTCTTGCGACTCATTCATGACAAACGAATCACAACTGTCCTGCACTTTTCTCCCTTCAAAAAGAGCCATTATCTGTCCCTGTATTTGAACAATATCTCCTCCACTACTTCCTTAGCTCTCTTATCATCTTTGTTAGAAATTCCTCCCATATTGCAGCATAATTCAACAACCATTTTTGAGGTTGAAAAAATAACCTCATTTGAATCAATGTCAGTTTCCTGCAAATTCCCCAAAGATATTACAATTTAATCCTCTTTCACCATGAATAATTCTTTAGGAGTAACCACCTAAAGTGGTAGATTGATGCCACCATTGTCCAAAACTCCATCATTCCCATCAATCAATGAACCATGCAGAAAAATTTGCAGGTCGTCAGCCAAAGCTGAGGAAGAAACCCTATTGTCTACGTTCATCGCAAAATCCTGATTAATTGCATCCTCGTTATCTGATACACCTAAACCATGACCGACTGAATTTCCTTGCTCTTTGGAATGCTTGGGTACTTCCCTTCACTTCCAACCACATCCCTCCAAACAAGTGCCTCAGCTGCCAAAACACCATTAATAATTTCCAACCTAGAAGGAGTATGAACTGATTCATCACAACCCTCATCTAGCAATTGAAAACTATTTTTGTGTGAACAATGGAGCTACTTTGAGAAGCCGGTACACATACACCCCCCTGCATTCTCCAAAATAGCGCCATCATTCTCAAACTCTGTAGGTTAAATACGCTCCCCTCCAGTCCTCTCATTCACATCTAGAGTCACAGGAATGGATGACCCACCCCCCAACACCATCCTTCCTGCATGTAAGGCATTATTGCTAGCCGTGTCTGCCATCAAACCGACTCCATTTGCCTACGTCATTTTCTCTGAGTTCGACTGCTCAACTCGGACTGACCTGGCCCCTGAAAAAACAGGAGAGACTGTTTTTGAATTCAAAAAATTCCGAGGTTTTTCAAACTCAATTAACAGTCTGTTAAACTCCTCCAATGTAGCCTTATTTTTTGGGTTGAACTTGTAATCCCATTCCGTCGAAACTGCCCAAATATGGCCTCCATCTTTTGTCATCAATATCGTCGGATTATTAGTAAAATCTCCTTTGACTTTAATTCTGAAGAATTTTGAACTTTCCTTCCTGAGAGTGTTATCTGCAACATCCATGAATCCTCCCAACGAATTACCAATGGACTTGAACAAATTATAACTCCAGAATTGCTGCGGTGCTCCCCTTATCTTCATCCATTTACCAAATTTCGATACCGCATGTATTGGAATAATCACATCTTGATCCTTAGTAGTGGATGCATACATTGATCTTTTGTTTGTGTCTACCCACATCTGAGATATAGTAACTACTTCATCATCCACTATAATCTTCCTTGGTCACCAGAGATCCAACCAATAATTCCTTTAGATAACTATTTGAGCAGATTGTGCATCAATAATCTCAAAATCTTGAAATGACTCACATGGTATCTGTTTAAGAACTTCACCTGCTACCCTCTGCCAATGAACAATTCCTGCTACCTTGATCATCCCTTTACAATATTGCTCCTGCAACTCCTTCCTTGGTAAAGTTGCTTGAAAGTCATCTTTGTCAGGTAGTGTTTTAGTCGTCCTCCTGTTCAAGCCATTCTCCTGCATAACCTTCAAAATATCTTTACATAAAATCCCCCAGTAGTAGCATCCATCACCACATGGAACACACAACACATAAGATCTTTGGCCATCGCCTCTTCTCACTCTAGAAATTCTGAAATATCTCCCAGCTTCATTCTCCTTCACTTCACCTAAGAAAGATGCTTCCCCCTACCTTTTTGGCCAACGTCTTGTAGTACAGTTTTGATCCATAGATGCTTGTATCACATCAACCAGCTAATAAGCCACATCCAGTGAGAAATGAATCCATGAACTGAAACCTCCTCGCTTCCTCTCCTCTAGTCTGATTCCTGTTGTCTTCCACAAAATCTCCATTAAAAAATTGAAAAACTTCCTATCCAGGTAGAGCGTATTTTGCGCTCATTTGATGAATTGTTGAATATTGATAGTTGAACCAATATTCCTTAGTCTGAGCAAATATTGCTCATCTGAGCAAATGTTGCTTGTTTGATGAATTATTAATTTAAAATACTGGCAACTGAATCGAGTATAATAATTAAAGTGTTGATTACGGGATGAATATAAAATTATTAGTGTTTGAATTTGGAATTATGAACCTTGGATTCGAAACCCTAAGATCATTGTTGATCAATTAATGATTTATTGAAAATTAACCATAGAGTGAAGGAGGGACCGACTACATGGGATGATGAGTCGACCATGTAGCACTCAGATGCTCGAGTGAGCAAATACCAAAGTCTCTTGAAGACCAGTTGGTGAAAGGATGATTAAATGCTGGTTTAATCCTTTATTATAATAATGCTCGTCTGAGCCTTAAGTGATAAAACCTAATTATAAAGAGATAAGGGACCGACCAAAGGGTCATGAAACCGGCCCCGGTTGGTCACGGGACCGAATGACGATCGTTTTATTAAATTCCAAATTGTTTGGAAGAGTTTGAATCTAATGTGAACAAATTAGGTCAAATGATGAAAATATGTGGAACCGGCTTCTTGCAAGCCAAAGAGCCAACCTTGGTCGGTCGGTAATATGCTCATGTCACCAAAGTGTTCATGTCTCAGTCCTGAGAATTTTGATATTTTCTGATGCGCGTTTGAGAAACATTTTGAGAAAATATGAAGAAATCAAGGTTTTTGCTCAAACTGAGGAAACTTCCGGCTATGGCCAAGGCATGGCCGGCCGGTCAATGAGCCCGGTCCCATGACACTTTTCCTAATTTTATGTTATTTTCATGATTTTAAGAAAATATCATGAAATCAAGGAATTTGTTGAAACCAAGGAATTTCCTTGAAGTGAAGGAGTTTCCAAGAGATGAAGGAAACAATATTATTAATAATAATAAAATAAGGGGTGTGTGGGACCGATCACGACTAAGGCATGTCGGCCGGCTAGTGTTGGAAAACTAGCAGTAAAACAGGGTGAAGAAAAGAATGTTGTATTAGGGTTCAAGGCTCTTATGAAAGATTCTTTTCGACAATTATTCGACCCTTTCCCAATTGATTTGGCGAGTACAAACAGGTCAATTGAATATTGCCGTTAGGATACTTGAAGCCCCACAACGGTTGTTGGATTCAAAGCTTGTACGACCTTGATCCAACCAAGAACACACTTGGTTTTGTTTCGATGATGCTTGTAAGAAAGAAAACGAGAGAGAGTTGAGAGATGTGTTTTGAATGAAAACAAGTCTCCTATTTAAAGAGGAAATCATACCCTTTGGAGATGACTCTTCATCTCTACTGAGACATCTTTTCAGAGTGAACAGGCGCGTCTCTTCCTTCAATGCGTCCATTGGTGAAACGAGTTTTCTGTTCAGGTTTTCTAACTGATAATAGAAACGTTAGAACTGAAAATAAGAGGCGTGTGGGACCGGCCAGGTCAATCCCCGACGCAGGGTTAATGCCTTCAATTCAAGGGTTTGTTGAAAATATCCAACAGCTAGGGCCCGGTCCCGTGAGTCTTTCCAAATTTTATATTATTTTCATGATTTTAAGGAAATATCATGAAATCAAGGAGTTTGTTGAAACTAAGGAGTTTCCTTGAAATGAAGGAGTTTCCATGAGATGAAGGAAACATTAATAATAATAAAATAAGAGGCGTGTGGGACCGGCCACGACTAGGGCATGGTCGGCCGGCCAGGGCCGGTCCCGTGAGTCTTCCCTAATTTTATATTATTTCCATGACTTGAAGGAACTATCATGAAATCAAAGAATTTCTTGGGATGACGGAAATAATTAATAAAATAATAAGGAATCATGAGGTGTGGGACCGGCCACAACTAGGGCATAGCCGGCCGGCTAGTGGACCCGGTCCCATGACACCTTGCCTAATTTTATATTATTTCCTTGATGTGAGGGAAACACCATGAAACTGAGGAGTTTCCTTAAAATGAAGGAGTTTTGTCCAAAATGAAGGAATTTTCATGAGATCAAGGAAAAATAATAAAATATGATAAAATAAGGAACTAAGCGTGGGACTGGTCACGACATGACCGGCCGGCCGGTGGGCCCAATCCCCTAGCGTCTTAGCCAATATTTTTTTATTATTATTTTTCTTCCTATTTTGCATAGGTTCATCGTTCCTTCGTATTTTGGAATGCTCGTTCGTGCATTCAGGTGCTCGTTAGTGCATTATTGCTGAGTACACTTGCACCATTTTGGATGGGGCTTACTCGATAGTGGCTCTGATGCCCGTACGTTGAATATTTATTACTAACTCATGGAATTCTGCTGGGAAGAACCATGAATTGAAGTAATGAAATATTATGAAGAACGTAAAATATTTCCGAATATTCAGTTAATGAATTTAAAGATTATAAATAATTAATTGATGGCTCTTGATAAGTGCTTAATTTACATGTTTTAGAGTGTCAAAACTATACTTGTTTTAGCTATAATTCTTGCATATTACTTGTTATTATGATTATTTTCTAGTTTATGTGTAATATCAGGTGAATCATCCAAAAAAGAGCTATAAAGTGCTTAAATGAACAAGGAAGTTGAGTCTATCAATGAAGAAGGAACCAAGATCCAAATTCAACTCATTCAAATCTAGGAGTTCTTAATACTATCTTGAAGAGAACGAGAATACGAAAAGAAAGCAAAAAGAATGGGGTCATTCCGAGTTCGGACGATGAAGTTATAAGCGAAACAATGTTGAAATACTTGAAGTTACAGAGAGAGGTTCGGCTGATAACTTCATCAGCTCGAGTTAGCCGAACCTGGAGCTTAAAAATCAATACTTTCGAAGAGTATACAGGAGAGTGTTCGGCTCAAAATCAATTTAATCAAGTGAGCCGAACCTGGTGATCGCCTGGAGTAATTTTCACTTCTCAGGTTCGTCCGGGAAAGGTCGGCAAGTTATGAGCCGAACCTGACAACTTTCTGGGACATATTTGGACGCAAAATTGACTTCTAACTCAAGGAAACACGGTCCCGGAAGGATTCTAAAGCCTAATTTGAGAGTTCTATATAGGAAGACATCCAGAGCCTTAAGAATATATATCATACCTTGGGAGACACAATTCTACCTCCCATCTTTATTCAAAACCATCATTCTTCTTGTAATTATTAAACCTTTGATTGATTGAGGATGAATTCAATGTGCTAGCGTGAAGCTTTATTATTATACAAGTTTGTTTGGAGTTTTTATCATCATCGTTTGTCTTTACTATATTTAGGGTTTATGAATGATTCTTAGATTGATTTGGGAGGCCTACTAGATTAGTCTATTGATTGTTCTAAAGCTAGTAGAAGTTATGAGATAAGTAATCGTCGATTGACTCTCTACACAAGTAGACATCGCGAGACCTTGCAGAGGGATTTTGTGGAGTTATTGCGAGTGAAGGTAACATCAGCAAGTGGGCCTTGATCTAAGAGTTCAACTACTGGGATCAACCTAAATTCACAAAGCTTAAAGCGTTCGGTTGGATTACACCTTGAGTGATCTACTACTTGGTGGTTCGTTGAATAGAATCTGGTAGTCGAGAACTTTCGTATCCAGTGATAGAAGGAGTTTTGGGGATAATACAGATCTAGCTGTTATTCTACGGTTGGTGATGAATGGTTTTAACGAAAGATAGATAATTATTCTAATCCAGTTATCGCTTGGTAAAGACGAAGGATTCCTTGATCACCTCTTTTCTTTATTTTTGTCTTTTTATCCATCTTACAATCAAACCCCATTTGTTTTATCTTTATTTTGCTAACTAGATAACCTATCAATTACACAGCTCTCTGTGGGAACGATCCTTATTATCGCTATATTATTTATTTAATTAGTGGGAAATATCTCGATTAATTTGTTGTGGTTACGACACGCATCAAATTTTGGCGCTGCTGCCGGGGAGCAGTTGCTAATTGATTTGTTATTTGTTTAGATTGTTTTTGTTTTTAGATTTTTGTTTTGATTTTCTCTTTCTTGTGAGTCGTCATGTTTCCTTACGGAAATAACATGTACGGAGCACAAGATTACACATACAACATTGGTAATTAATATGGATTTCAATGTCATTCTTATAACAACTACCAGCCATCCTATGGGTATAATCAAAACCAATCTTTTGGCTATGATCAATATCCCACGAAACCTTATGGATATTCTCATACATGTCAACAACATTATGACGGGCATGTAAGTGAAAAATCACAAGGGTGGAAGTATAATTACGAGTTTGATCAATTTTTTTCTAGTAATGTTTAGATGACAGAGAGTTTTGAACTCAAAACTTATGATAGTGTAACCAAACCTACTCATATTGCTTATATTTCACCAATTCAAAGGGAAGAGTTGCGGTCTAGGTACTCTATTGTGAGTAATGATAGAAAACGTGTAAATATCAGAAAACTTATTAAGAGATATAATCAACTGGAAGAATATGGAGCATCAGTGGAGACTCTTCAATAAATTGAAAGGGATGTAAAAATGGAATTCCAGTATCGTTGGGATAGGGAAGATTATGAGGTTGACGAAGACTCTGATGAAGATGAGCAACCTTTGGAAAATCCTTTCAATAGTGGTAATGTTATTTCAACTCCAGATCATAATAACTATCACTCGCCTATTCAAAATGAGAAGGATGAATATGACATAACCGTTGTTATAAATGGTGTAACGTACTCAAACAATAATTTTAAGATTTGCACCAATGAACTAGACTTCCTAGGAGAGGATTCCGATTCCGATGACGAGGTTGTTGAAGAGATAGAGATTGAGAATGAAACCAAATTGATTGAAGTTGTGGAAGACCCAATTGAGCTTGTTGATGATGCTGAGATTTCGGTTGAAGCATAAATTGAAAGTTTGATAGAGGACCACGATATACTTGAGGTAAATAATTCACTAGAGTTAAAATATGAGGATCTTGAAAAAGTTTTGTCCAATCCTTTACATAATTCTATATCTATTGATCCTTCCCATCCAACTGAAGTAGATTCTCAACGTGTTGTTAACCCGACTTTTAGGAAAATACCTCACTTAGGATTGGAGTTATGTGCTTCCAAAGTCTTAACGGATTATTTTGCTTCTAAGTATCCACCACTTGATGTGTTTGATTTTAATAGTTTGCAAGTTCACCAAATTGAAGAACCTTTTGAAGTTCCCGAATTCTATGTTCTCTATCCACTTACGAGTGTAGAAAGGACTAAGTGTGGGGGAAACTTCAATAAACTGATAGCTTCAATATTTATATCTTGCACTAATGTTTTCATGAAGCTGTTATTAGAATTGTAGATTGTTTTCTGGGCAGACTACCAAATTTTCAGATTATTGGTGTATGGCCGATAACGAGAAGGTCAGGCTGAGGACATTAAACTAAGCGCTGCATGGGAGGCAACCCATAGGTTTTGTATTTTCTATCCTTTTGTTTTTAGTTTTCTTCTTTTGCATATCATATTAGGATTTCCCACCTTGATTTTACTTAGGACGAGTCAATTACACTGAACACAATGTAAAGTTTAAGTGTGGGGGAGTGTTTAGATATTTTGCATATAGAGTTTTTAACCTTTTTGAGTCGATTTTTCACAATTTTTGCATATAAAACCTCCAACTTGTAGAGATTTTAGAGTCACTAGCATACTTCTAGGTATGTTTACATAAAGAATTCTGACCGACATAACTGAACTTGGAAGTGTTATGGAACTACGTTGGATTTCTTGCTTGTTAGAGTGTTAAATAATGGATTTAATCATGCCGATGATGAAAATTAGGAGCAGGGAGAAATGCATTATTAGAGTTGCTGATCAATCATTAGTGGAGAATACCTATTTTCAAATCAACAGAGGCACCAGACAATTTTTTTTTTGTATATGACTAAAGATCTTTCTTTTGAGTGTGCGTCACCGTACGTTAATTCCGGGTAGAATGGTGAGCTACCCAACCTCCCACCAATAAAAGAACTGCTCTTTGATCTCTTGAGTGCTAATTTTTTCAATCATGAGGGTGACATATATAGATGAAATCCACATTCTTGTAGTTTGATTTGCAGTTAGCACTATTCTCTCTCTCGCCAACAACATGTCCATAGAATCACCATCTTCATCAACAAGTAAAGCGACATCAAAATCTAAAAGGAAAGTTAAGGACGTTTGAGTTTTACAAGCAACAATACGAGTAAGAGCAAAATTTCATATCTGAGTAAAGAAACATACAACGATCAGATTTTTACATATATGTTGAAGACTTAAAAATAAGGAGCGGAATTCTATATCAAAATTGAAGATTTAAGTACAAGAGCGAAGAAAATCAAAAGATGAGAGTTATTGGAGTTTATGATACGAGACAATACAAATTGTGAAGAATCAAGCCGTAAAGTACTTCACCATGGCCATTTATATTGTTATTTTTGCATTATTTTTCTTGTCAAAAAAAAAAAACGAGAAAAATTAGTTATTTTGTTTTTATTTAATAAGCCATGGGGAAGAAAAATATATAAAGAAGTTTCAAGCAACAAGGAAATTGAGGAAAAGAGTTATAAATTGTTAGAGTTCTACAAAATTCAAGAGTTTATCATCAACAGTTGAAGACCGAAGACCAAGAAGATGAAGAAGACGAGCCGAAGGAATACGTTTCTATTGGATGCTGTGAGAGTGGTGCTTTCATCATTGCAATCGGATGTGAAGGTGGTAAGTACTCTCATCCTCGCAATAATGGTTGATTTCCTTTCTTAGAGATCATCAGAAAAATATTTTTATTTTCCACGATATTGTGGAGTCTCCAGAAATTATTCGGAAGGTATCCTTCCCACCATTCAACGTGTGTAGGATTCTCTCTTCATTCCTACCTGCACACATGTGAGACCCATAAAAAGCCTTCTTATTGAGTGCAATTATCATAAAATCCTTTTAAGTGAGGCAGAAGTTGAGGAGAAATGTTTATTGATCGCTCTCAAACACGCGTTCTCTCATTATGGTATGGTTATTTCTCACTCAACATTTAAGAATGAGAATATGTTCTTTGGTATTTCTAACTTCTTATTACTAGCATGCAGAAAACTCTATGTCCTCATAGCTCTTTGGATGCTTGGGAAGCTGGAACGCTTTGGAGTTGGAGCAGGTTTTGTGGGTATATCTCTTGTAAGCCCTCATGAGACTATAACTCGTCCACTAGGGACACCTAGGGGTTTAAAGGCTTGTTGCACATGCTAAGTGCATCCGTATCCTCGATGACATGGAGTTGTTGTATTTTATGTTAGGTAGTTTGCTCGAGGACTAGCAAAATCTAAGTGTGGGGGGATTTGATAAGTGCTTAATTTACATGTTTTAGAGTGTCAATTCCATACTTGTTTTAGATATAATTCTTGCATATTGCTTGTTATTATGATTATTTCCTAGTTTATGTGTAATATCAGGTGAATCATCCAAAAAAGAGCTATAAAGTGCTTAAATGAACAAGGAAGTTGAGTCTATCAATGAATAAGGAACCAAGATCCAAATTCAACTCATTCAAATCTAGGAGTTCTTAATACTATCTTGAAGAGAACGAGAATACGAAAAGAAAGCAAAAAGAATGGGGTCATTCTGAGTTCGGACGAAGAAGTTATAAGCGAAACAATGTTGAAATACTTGAAGTTACAGAGAGAGGTTCGGCTGATAACTTCATCAGCTCGAGTCAGCCGAACCTGGAGCTTAAAAATCAATGTTTTTGAAGAGTATACATGAGATTGTTCGGCTCAAAAGCAATTTAATCAAGTGAACCAAACTGGTGATCGCCTGGAGTAATTTTCACTTGTCAGGTTCGTCCGGGAAAGGTCGACAAGTTATGAGCCTAACCTGACAACTTTCTGGGACATATTTGGACGCGAAATTGACTTCTAACTCAAGGAAACACGGTCCCGGAAGGATTCTAAAGCCTAACTTTGAGAGTTCTATACAAGAAGACATCCAGAGCCTTAAGAATATATATCATACCTTGGGAGACACAATTATACCTCCCATATTACTTCTTTCATATCAAAACCTAAGGTTTACCCCTTTAGGGGGAACCCATTCTTCTTGTAATTATGTGTAGCTAAACCTTTGATTGGTTGAGGATGAATTCGATGTGCTAGCGTGAAGCTTTATTATTATACAAGTTTGTTTGGAGTTTTTATCATCATCGTTTGTCTTTAATATATTTAGGGTTTATGAATGATTCTTAAATTGATTTGGGAGGCCTACTAGATTAGTCTATTGATTGTTCTAAAGCTAGAAGAAGTTATGAGATAAGTAATCGTCGATTGACTCTCTACACAAGTAGACATCGCGAGACCTTACAGAGGGATTCAGTGGAGTTATTGCGAGTGAAGATAACATCAGTAAGTGGACCTTGATCTAAGATTTCAACTCACCGGGATCAACCTAAATTCACAAAGCTTAAAGCGTTCGGTTGGATTACACCTTGAGTGATCTACTACTTGGTGGTTCGTTGAATATAATCTGGTAGTCGAGAACTTCCGTATCCAGTGATAAAAGGAGTTTTGGGGATAACACTCATCTAGATTTTATTCTACGGTTGGTGATGAATGGTTCTAACGAAAGATAGATAAGTATTCTAATCCAATTATCGCTTGGTAACGGCGAAGGATTCCTTGATCATCTCTTTTCTTTATTTTTGTATTTTTATCCATCTTACAATCAAACCCCCTTTGTTTTATCTTTATTTTGCTAACTAAATAACCTATCAATTACACAGCTCTCTGTGGGAACGATCCTTACTACCGCTATATTATTTATTTAATTAGTGGGAAATATCTCGATTAATTTGTTGTGGTTACGACATGCATCAGCTCTATACTAGCAAGCATGATGTCTAGGAGCATTAATTATTTGAGAATTGAGTAATATTAGCTTGTTGAAGTATCATATTTCTTTTATATAGTCAGGGAAAACATCGTTACATCCTGAAGACGTTATTGCTCTATACTAGCAGGCAAGCTGTCTAGGAGTCGTCCAATCGTTCGATTATATATAGAAGTAATTAATGAAATTGCTCAGTACTCATGAGATATGCCATTGCCTCAGCTGAGAGACTACACATCTACATATACTCTGAGAGACTGTATTCTCAGTCAGAGGTTCTTGCGGCATGAGTTTTCATGCTTCGATGTGAGACATGAGCCTCAATACTCATCTGATTGCTGGATCAGGAGTATGTATAATTATGTTTTTACGATTTTAGCCCTTGTCAAAAATTCACCATCTACATTAAGTCCCCTTCTTAGTGAGGGACAATCATGTTCCTCAGTCAGCACTGGATGGTGATTTTCTAGCTATAAACGAAATAAGTAATTGAACTTGGTCGTAAGATAAGATGTTACCGGATTTTCGATTACGCGAGCAAACCATGGCTTGAACGAAGATCCCGTGTGGCATGATAGAGCGTCATCTAACGAGGATAGAGTGGTGTAGCACCGCTGATTTGATGATGCAACCTTGGTCGGTTTAGGATTCATGGGTCCAGGCCCACAAAGGAAATCCTTGTGAAATTAGGTTTTGGAAATAAAAATTTGATATAAAAGGGATTAATCCTTTTTTTTTTTTTTTTTTTAATTTCACCTTCACGCGAAAACCACCACCTTCATCTCTTCACCTCCTTCACGTCAGCAGCTGGAAGGAGATTTTTTGCCGGAGCTCAACGCCGCTGACCGTCGCCGCCACCGTCTGGCCAACTTCCGGCCGCCGCCGACCATGTACATATATATATATTTGTTTGCTGTTTCATGAGTTGTTCATGTTTTGTTCATGTCAAGGTTATATATATATATACATATATACATGTGCATATATAAGTGTGAGTTTTGTAGAAAACCCTTGTTTGAAAACGTATGTTCGTTCGATCGTTAGTTTAAGAAACGAGCATAATCCCTTACTTATGAGATTTTTTTTTTGTTATAGACCCGTGCCTAGTGATAAAATATTGTTTATGAGATTTGTTGAAAACCAAAATTTTATCTTAAAAGTGTGAGTTTTCACAAAATCGAAATAAACCTTCGTTTCAAAGACGGACGATCGTACGAGGGAAAAGTTTTTTTTTTTTGTCAAAAAATCCGTGACATATTCACGATATTTATTATTCACGAGTAATTCACGTTATATATATATATATATATATATATATATATTATTTTAGTTGAAAATCAAAAATTGATTTTGAGTAATCATTAAAAGTAGACAATTATTTATGATGAAATATTGCCTTGATGTGAACTTCCACAATTCAATAGTGAATATTCACTCAGTGAAAGCTATGTTCACGGTTTTATGAAAAATCAAGTTTTGATTTTTTGAATAATGAATCTTTTCCTCGTTTTTGCAGAAGAAACAAGCAAGTTTTTGAAATCACCCATCGTCAGTGAAATTGTAAACAAATAAGAGTTGGATTGTTACCATTTTTCACATGTTTTAACTCCACGCTTTTCGTAATAGACAATGGTGACTCCTGGGCATCTCTGATTTTCCCGAGAAATATTCTGGAAACACCAGACCAAGATGAGGACTTTTTCAGATGTTCATGCCAAGGTGAATCGTTCTGAGATGAGGGAGTTAATTCGTGGTACGCCTCTTGATCAACTGAGGAAGAAGAGAGGCGAAGATGAAAAGTTGAGAACCCGTTGATCGTAGAGTTGAGCCGTATCCACCCGGTATGAAGGATGGACATTTAGCCAAGATCGATTTCCATGTTGAACGTAAGGAAAATGACCATTTGGATGTTGTCTATGATGATCCTGAATATCATCTCGAAGAGATTACTGCAAAAACATCCATTTGTTTGCGTCTTCGAAATTTATGGAGCCGTCATGGAGGGACGTACAATATCACAGTAGCAGACTGTCAGTCCCCAGTATTGGTTGGATCTTGTCTTCGTTCCTTCTCTTTATTCTTTCTTATTTATAGAAATATGGAGATATCAAGGTTTAAAGACTTTATGGAAATACCTAGGGGACGTCGCTCAACTGTGAGTGTTATGAATCTTGTGTAGAAATTTCTGCTTGCATGTCACCCGCTCTGGAAGTTGCTGAAACTTCATACGATGTCGAAATTTTATGATTGACCCTAACTTTCGAAGCTAAGAGACTGAGGAATCATATGCGAAAAGAATCCTTTGGTTTGGAGGTGTCTAGGGCGGTCAATGGCGCGTGCACATTCATAACTTGTAATCCCGTGCAAATTTTCAGATTTCATAAACCTGAGTGTGGAAGCCTATCTTGCTGCTTGTATGTCCGATTGATGCGCCCTTTTAGTATGTTGTAGCAGAGGCATAAACGAATATCTTTTATCAAGGAAGTATTGTCCCATTCCTCACTCACTGGTACGTTTTTGTAAACCCATGGCCTGAAGTATGTTGTGTCTCATTTGTAGAGGTGATGATAACATCTTGTAGAAGACTTCGGCTTTTGCTTGTTCGTCGTGCAAGGTTTGGTAAGACTTTCATGTCTTCATATCTTGATATGAATAATTAGTGCTTGGAAAAGTGTGATCCATCGAACACTTCAAAGGATGGATAGTTGATGAAGCCGGTCTTCAGGATGTTGTTCTTGAGACCGTTGTTAATGCTGAGATCATAATTGGATTTGCTCTAGGGACCCTTGTTGGTGTTGAGACCATGGAAGGAATTGCTCTAGTGACCCTCGTTGATGATGAGACCATGGATGAAGTCGGGATTTGCCACAAAGACCAAAAGATAGTACGTTGAACCTCCCTGTGAATACTAATATTCTGCGGAGCATGTGTCACGATCTTAATGGCCACATACAAGATAACTTTGTAGCCCTCTCTATGCAGAGAGACCTGAGTAGCAGAGGATACCTTCGCAGATCTACTTTATCTCATCCCAAGAAGGGATACCTCGACGACCAGGATGGAAAAAGTAAAGCCCAGTCTAGGAAGGGGCAACTGGAAAAGGGACAGAGTTAGATGACGCATCTAATCAGCATTAAATGCACAAATCTCTTATCTACACGCATAATCAAAGAACGTGGAGAGAGATGATGTGGCGGTACCTGATTGACGGAGGCTGGCGGTGAACGAAGGTACAACCTGTACTAAGGTTGGGAAGTTCCCGAAGGAACGTGGGTCAGCTGAGGTGGCAGAGTGTGACTGGAGAAAGCACGTGGTGAACAAAGGTACCATTGGTACGAAAGGTATATCAACAAACGATGGACCCAGACACTACACCAAATTATGGGACAGAACCAAGCCGTTAATAAAACGGGTTGTAGCGGCTTTTGCCTGTTGCAAAAGTGGGTGTTACATTTTTTTTTATAACAGCTTTGTGGCCGTTACGAATTTTTGTTGTAACGGCCCTGCATAATATTTGTGAGCCGTTCTAATTTGCCACGTGGTAACTACTGGGGTCGTTACGATTTTTTTTTTTTTTTGTAACAACGTCGTCGTAACAGCTTAGAGCCGTTACGAACTTTTTCGTAACAAAAAAAAAATGAATGCCAGTCAACCTTGACCAGATCTAGGCTGACCGGCAGTTCATTTTCTGCCGGAAATAAACCGGAATTCTAAATTCAATACCCTGCCTACACCTTTCAATACATTCATAACCACACTCAACAATTTCTTCAATCTATGCATATCACATTCATTCAATTCATCTCAGGTTCATATAACAAAAGAACTGAAATTTTTCCAAGTACCAATTTTTTTTTTTTTTTTTTTGTGAAGTATCAAATTTCTAAAGGAATACATGGAAGGTTCCAAATTTCTAAGGGAACACATAGAAACTTACTAACTACCTACAAAACTTACAAATCTGGTTGCTTTTTTCTCCACAAATTATAAGCAATCTCAGTAAATGTACTTTCAGCTGGAAAAGTCCATAAGCTTCATAAGTTGGCACTATCTTTGGTCCTGCAACCAACCAAAGATAATAAGCTCTCTCCATAACTGAGTACACAATTATAAGAAACATAAAATCAATCAATTATACAAGTTAAGTACTTACCTGGTAATCTAGAAGGTACACAAGCTGATGCCAACCCCACTGCAGTTCACTTCCCACCAGCGCAATACCTCGCAAGTATAAACTGAGTGTCAAATCCACAAATTTAAACTTAGTAATACAAGTATACTTAGATGTTGGAAGTTATGAATTTATCCTTGAACACAAAATTTCTGTAACACAACAAGTTATGAATTTATCCTTGCAGGCTTCCAGCATGATGGTGTCAATTTCCAGCAACTTATTACATAAAAACCAAGCCCAATGATGTCTTCAAAGACGAAAACGTCCAATGTTTAACAAGTTTCTTACAAAAACTGGACCTCGGACGTTTTAGCTATTGAAGACATCAATGGACATAATCAAGTACCACAACTTCAAGTGGAACTGAAACCAACACATGCATAACATCTTCAACAAAAATTCAAATTCTAAATCGTTAACATCTACATAATTAGGTCAGGCCCAACAATCACATAACCGTATATTAAACTAGAAAGGAGTTAATATTTCACAAATTAACATCACAAATACCTGCATCTGTACAAGAAGTTCTGTTTTGATCCATCGAGAAGCTTCAATCTCATTTCCTTCCCCGCGCTGGCACTTAAAGAATCGATTCTCACTTTCGTCCATCCACTTTAAGACCATGTACTTGCAGGTCTTATCGATTCTCATAAAAATTTATCGTCAGCTGAGCCCAGCAACTCACAAAGTCTGTAATTACAAAGACAATTCTTAGGACCAAAAGTAGATGCACAGAAACCAAAAGAAATTTTATAAAACATTTAGGTACCACATGCAATTGCGCAAGCCTCACACAAGGCAAGGAAAAAACGATATAGATGGGGATTCCTTAAGAAGCTCAATGACAAAATGCCTCATCCACTATGCCAAATCTTTCTTAGTACTCGTTGGAGAAGCCTCACCAGTTGTCCTTAATTGACCATCATTGACCTGTAAGGAAAATAGTTAAGTTAAAACTCATAATGACAGAAGAAAATGATACGATCTCAAACGGTGACCGGTAGGGTAATAATGACATGTAACATCCAAACTGACATAAAGACTGGCTTCCTGAGATACTTTGGCAGTGCACGCCCTGAGAGCATCATCCCACCGCTGCAGTGTTTTGTACACTATAGTAAATCCACGGAACTACATGATAAGTGTCTCCATGAATCAAATAAAATCCACACAATGAGTACTAAAACTACAGTTAAGTACTTACCAGGTAATCTAGAAGGTACACAATTTTCCTTCTCTTGCTACTATTTTTATATCAAATCTGCAATACTTTCGCCTCAACTCCTCAAACCATACTCTAATCAGAAACAGAAAGGCATCATTAAGTAAATGTGGAGATACAGAAAGTAAAATCAAAAAATTTCAATGACACTAACTTCAGCATCACATAATTCTGCATGATGAGGAGCTAAAAGGTAGCTCTTTTCAGCAGTCTGAATAACTTGGTCGATCCCTTTGGAGGATTCTGGGAGAACCTTCTTGGCTTTGCTAAGGAAGGCTGGAGGAAGGATGTCATCTACCACTGCTTTGGCAACAAAAAGAGAGAGGACATCAACTGCATCTAATATGTCTACCACCAGGTCATCAGCAGCCTCAAGAAGCAGAACAAATCCTTGACTGATATGCACTAAGCTGATTACATCTGCGTAGAGAGCTGACATCAGAACTGAAGCCATCTCCTTTTCCTTGTCATATCTGTCCATGGCCATGGATACCAATCTCTTAAAAACATATTTGCTTGTGCCAAGGTCTTTCAGGTCAGTGGCTGCCACTTGTACATCACCAGTGCTGATGTAATCATCTATAAGGCCAGCAACAGCTTTCTTGTAATCATCCAAAGGATAAGAAATGGCAGAATCGATAAGCTGATATGGTTCCTGAAGTTTGAGAAAAGGAGTCTTAAGATAGGTACAAGGTACTATTCCAGACAGATTTAACGTAGAACAGTATTTTGAGTCGAAATACTATGGCCATATGAAACCTTGAAAAGCTAAATCTGCCATCCTTTGCATGAGAAGAAAAGGCATTTAAATACTATCTCCTACGATACGAAATACACAAGCGGAGCTCCTAAGAGGGGAAAAAACATAAATGCACACATAAGGGCATGAGAATTTATATAAAGCGTGAAAATGAATTACCTCGCCACTGTCATAGTTTGGATCATTCCTATCGAGATGCGACTCACCATCATATCATATAGCTTTCCCCAAGTGCCTTTACCACCACCACCCTCTACACCATCAATTTAGGAGAGAACAAAGTAAAGGGGTCAGAAATGTTCACGATTACATAGTCTAAACAATTACTTTGGAACAAAACAAAATACTTCACAGTAACAGCTCAAGAATCTCCAGTTCACAAAGTCTACATGTATGTATCACAGTATCAGGAGTTTCCTACACATCTATCAACTTTTTATCTGTTATTTTCTCATAGAATGTGCTCTGTAACAGCTAACAATTGCATATATAGGCTCATATAACAAAGGCTAGGAAGCTTGGTACCCGAGTATAACCATTTTCAGTGGTAAAAAAACCAGATGCAAAACTAATCACTAATCAAAAGCCTCCGTAGGTGTTTTCAAACCATTCTCAGAGAATGTAAGCACCAAACATACATACAAACAAGGAGAAGGATTGTATAGAAAATCTCACTTCTGGTCACAAATTTCTTTATATCATCCTGATTCTATTTTTTAAGACATGGGGCGTTTGCAATTGTATTGAGCATACAAGGATGACTGAAAAGATCGATATACCTGTAACCTGTGACCAGCTACCACGATTCAGGATTAAGAATCAACTTCGATTATGTAGCATTTGAACTGGATAAAAAAAATTTGGATAAAAAACCAAAGAGATAATAGTTAGGCACTCGATCACAAATATTTTTAAAGAAGTTTCTATGGCTGCCTCAACTCCTTGTCAATATTTCAATAGATTCAGTATGTAATAGTAATATTCGATTGCGAGTATCTACTAACACCAACTTTACCCAATTAATTATTGAGAATAGCAGTGAGAATTCCACCAATAAATTAAAGCACCAACAAGAATTCCACTAATTAGTAATTAGAATATTACTTATGACTAGCTAGTGGTTGTTAACTTAAAATGACCGCGTTGGTGTGGCTCTAAACCTCTATAAATACAGGTTTCGATTACTTTCTTTGGTTTGTTTTTCCTATTTTTGATTACTTCCAAATTTGAATTCCTCTTGTGAAACCAAAAAGATGTATAAGAGAAATGTAGTTGTGGTGATGCATCACTGAAGACCACACCCTAAATTCCCATTCTTAATACAACTGAATCATTCTTTTCGGGAAACACCTGCAGGGAATCAATTGTATTGTCAGATATAGAAAAAGTATCTCAACAGGGGCAAATTGAGGAATGATCGTATAAAGCTTACTCGATCTAAGGTGTGACATTTAGATATAAGAAAAATAATAGAGAAGGCTTATAGTTGACGAGTTAAATTATACAACAACAACTTCAAAATTTTAGGGCCAAGCCCATTAAAATCTCTAAAACTCAATGTAGAAAGTGAACTTTAAACTAAATAGATTCCAAGTGTCAAGCTGATCTTCCCGCAAATGGTATAGCCTATAATTTTTTTGCAGTGTTACAACTTAAGAAAGACAAGCCGATGGATTCTCCTTTCATAGTCTCTAATAGTATGCCTATCCCTAAGTGAGATATGGTTATATAGCATTCACATAAACCTTCTTACACATAGATATGAACACATGAGCTTTCAGTTCTGAAGTATATCCAAGGAATCAAGATTTTTATTTCCTTGAAAAGCAAAACCATCATCTATATAATGAAGAACTTGGTTCAACAATTGAGCAACATAAGAACTTGGTTCAACAGTTGAGCAACCATAGATACAGTTACAATCCTAAAGATCTGAGTTTGCAAGCACATATTTGTGATTGAGGTCCTAACTCCCCTGAATGGTTAAACATTACTCCAAAGCTGAATGGATTGGGTTTATGCATACTCCATGTAAATTGGATATCCCAGCTGAAAAATTATGAACCGTTTTATAAGATCAACACATCCTAGATTTAAAAGACAATCATCTCTAATCATATGTTTCTTGATCAATTATCAATCTTATAACAACTTAAGTTAAAACTAACAACACACTGGACATTAAAGCACAGACTCAGCAAAAATACAAGATCTTTGAAAGCTCACCTACTACAGCATATCCATGGTATCATACAAGCCACACGATAGTTGCTATTACATGCCCTGCTTCAGCCCCAACACTATCAATTAGACTATCAACTAGTGCAGTAATCGAAGGAAAAACATAACCTTCTCCTTCAAAACCAAAATCTGAAAACAACAAAACCCCTAATTATTCAAGAAGTTTAAACAAAACTAGGGTTGAAAAGCCAAATAAAGATATATTGACAATAACTTCTAATTAAGCAATACTGAGACTTATCCTTCAGAAATCTACTAATTCCAAATGGAAGAATAGATTTCAATCAAAATATCTTCACTGATTTCTGTTGTACTCTTCTTCGATTATCATGGTAAGAAAGAAATTATTTTATAGATCGAAGTATATGATTGTAGATTGAAGAAAGTGATGAAACGGATAAGCTTTTCTAGGTCTCTGGAAACCAGAATGAAAGAGAGTATGCGAGGTGCGGGGTGAAAGATATAGCTAGGATTTTTTGTTTGAGTAATCGAAGAGTATCTGTTTGGGAATAAAATCTAGTGATTCATATTTGCTCTGTGTAGAAACAAGGAGAAGGATTGTATAGAAAATCAGAATTGAAGGAGAGGAGTATCTGTTTCTTTGCTCTTTTGGGTGAGATTGAGAGAGAGAGAGAGAGAGCGATAGAGAGGAAGAGGGACGATGAGGCGCAAGGAAAGAGATAGATACGCAGGATACAATGTGAATAAAATCTAGGTTTTTTATGATGCATCTCGAGAATAGAATAAAGGGTAGAGATATTATCTTAGGCATAAACGGTGTAGATGAAAGGTTAAAAGCCACGCATGTGAATGGCACACGTACATTCTAAAGGTGTTATGACCAAGTGTGACCAAGCGTGTGAATGGCACGCCTATAAAAAATTTCGTAACGTCCTAGACCTGTTACTAATTTAAAAAAATTTTGTAACGGCTACAGCCTGTTACAAAATCTTTGTAACGTCCAATTGTAACGGGAAATTTGTAACGGCCCATAAGCCGTTACGAATTGTTGTTACTAATCCGGGAATTTGGTGTAGTGAGAGGCAGCAAAGATATACCTGGAGAAGAAGGGGCTATAAAAGCTTCTTAGCAGTCTTCTGTGTAAGAGCATTAATTACTACTTTTGACGAAGGCGCCCAAGTAGAAGATTCTATCGACTTTCTGTGACCGCAGGATAACAAAATCCGAAGGCATGCAGAAACCAAATGATATACCAACAAGCTCACGACCAACAATTACCAGAGGATGATCTCAAAAGCCGTCTAAAGCGAATCAAATAACCGAAGTAGAGGACGGACAAAGCGAAATAGCCAGAAGAACGATTGCTAACAAATCACATATTCCTGCCGAAGGGATGGGGAAAACATAGGGAGCTCAACCACTTTATGACATGCCGTTACCGGAGCATCCCACCACTACACAGCCACCTGCGGCTAACGCAGGGTTACCCAGAACCTTAGTTCCTACGGGACGAGGGTTGGGAAACCTAACTCCAATCCAAATAGATCCAGATGCACCAGTTATAGAAGAAGGAGCGGATAACTCATAATCCGGCTGGAAGTACTCCTCAGGGTGGGGGAATCCACAACGAAGACCAAATGGCAGCACAAATAGCAGCCTTGCTATTCCGTAACAAAGATCATGAGGATGCAATGCACGAGATGGCCCAAGAGAACTAGAATCTCAAAGGCATGCTGGACATACAGATCGAAGGCTCCCAAGCTCACCCTCCGTCAAAGAGGCGTGAAAATGGAGCTATCTCCGGAAGACGCAGTGTAGATCTTAACCCACCGAAGGCCAACCAACCTAGGGGATCCAGGAAAGCGCACAACGATCCAGACGAGATGGATTAAACATACAAGCCCTCTCAATCCTACTACGACGAAGCATTATCCAGAGATGCTCACAATGTGAAAATGGTTATGGAACAAATGAAGAAAATGCGGAAGAAAATACAAGGCCTAAAAACTTGCCACTCAGGTGCAAGACTAGAATAAGTACTTCAAGAGGTAACCACATCCCCATTGTATTTTCATATTTTGAGGGAACCTATCCCTCCGAAATGCCCGGTACCTACGTTCCAAGCATACAACGGTACCTCAGATCCCGCAGCCCACTTACGGTATTACACTCGTGTCCTTGCCCATTGGGAAATAGATGAGGTAGTACTTTGTAGGTACTTCCCTGCAAGCTTGACGGGATCATCACTAGCCTGGTATGACAATTTACCAGCAAACTCAATTGACTCTTTTGAGCAATTTTTTACGGTATTTTTGGAGACATACATGTACAACAAATCAACAAAGTCAAGGTTAGATAGGCTATTTTCTTTAGCTATCGGACCCCGGGAAACATTGATGCAATACACAAACAGGTGGCAAAAGACGTGCCAATCAATTGGAAAAGTCAATCCAGAAATTAGCATTAATTCCTATAAGTATGGACTTGATAGAACCTCAGCCATCTTTGTGGAGCTCCACAACAGAGCCCTCGAATCCGAATGAGAGCTCAAGGTGGTTCAAGACTGCTACATCAGACTTGAAAAAATCCAGAAGGACAACCCCATGGCACAAGCAAATGCGACAATAGCTCCACAACGAACCGACTCTCTGGAACCAATTCCAGAAATACCTAAGCGACAAAACGAAGCCGGGGGCAGGACCAGCTCTCGAGACAAACGATCCAAATATGGGGATAGCAAAAGAGGCAAAGGAAGAGAAGAATTCGTAGATAAAATCTACACGAAGCTGAATACAACGTTCTCTCACATTCTCAGCAAGGAAGGATCAAAGCCAGGCTTTCCTTACCCTAATACTAGGGGAAAGCAACCAGACAAAATGAAGGAGGCCAAGGAGTATTGTGCATACCACCAGTACTACGGGCATACAACTGACGCGTGCTACCATTTACGAAATGTGATTCAGAGGTTCATAGACGAAGGAAAATTCATGGAGTACGTACAGATACAGTCAGCCGAAACTGAGGAGGACCCAAAGAAAAGGGTAAAATTATCTCAGGACGGTAAATACATCAACATGGTCACCTTCTCCAGCGGAGGTCAAGAAGAACTGGTCGAAGACATCCCCGAGTTAGCTCGAAACAGAAAAAAGCTAGAAACCCATGAGGTGTTCAAGCTAAGTGGACCACCTACCAGCGCTTGGGAAGAATGGATGGCCATGCCATTAACATTCTCAACAAAAGACGTCAAACAGGAGGTCGAAATGCACAACGATCCACTAGTGATCACTCTTCCAATACACGGATGGAACGTTACGAAGGTCCTCGTTGACGGGGGCAGCTCGTTAAATGTACTGTTTTACGAACCCTACCTACGCATGGGTTTGAAAGCAGAGCAGATGGATTCCTCCAATTGCACCATATACGGTTTCAATGGAGCAGTCTCTAGGCCGAAAGGAGAAATTGTCTTGCAGGTGCGTGCAGGACCCTTAGTAACCAATACACGGTTCTGCGTGGTGGAAACACCTTCGCCTTACAAGGTAATCATGGGCAGACTATGGGTCCATAGATTGCGAGGAACAACTTCGATATATCATCAATACCTACGATTTCCTACACCCATGGGTGAAATGGAAATCAAAGGTGAACAACAAGACGCAAGTCTATGCAATCTAGCAGAGGTCAGACTCAACGAAGAAAGAGCTGCTGCCCAGCAGCACGAAATAAAAAGGCGCAAAGCAAACGCTAAAGAGGTGAAGGACGGAGCCTTCTCAGTACCCGAAGCCGTCTCAGTTCCGGAGACAAGCACCTCCGTCACTCCAAGAGCGGACGTCTCCGCCAAATGACAATTACAGAAAAGCACTCCTCAACGGCCTCAGCAACAAACCTTCTCACCGGTGGAACCAACAAATAAAATCAGCATTGGAACGGAGACAAAACCAAAAATGCTCAACATTGGAACCTTACTTGAAAAGGAAGAGGAGATTCAACTACAAAGGTTACTAAGGGAATACGCAGACGTCTTTGCATGGTCAATGGAATACATGCTAGGAATTGACCCGAATTTGGTCTCACACCACCTTTGGCTCAAACAAGAAATGCCACCATTTAAACAACGCATCCGCAAGGTGGCAGATATCTCTCATGTAGCGGTAGAAAAGGAGTTGCAAAAGCTACTCGCAGCAGGATTCATACGAGAAGTCAAATATCCCACGTGGATATCTAACATGTTAATCGTACCTAAGAAGAACGAAGGTGTGCGCATTTGCATAGACTTTAGCAATCTCAACAAAGCGTGCCCCAAAGACAGCTACCCACTGCCAAACATTGACCAATTGGTCAACCTATCCTTCATGGATGGATACTCAGGCTACAACCAAATAGCCCTTGCAGAAGAAGATGAGGAGCATAATGCGTTCTTTACCCCACGAGGCTTGTATTTCTATACAAGGATGCCTTTTGGACTAAAGAACGCGGGGTCAACATACCAACGTTTAGTAGACAAAATCTTTAAGCCATGGATAGGCAAGATACTGGAGGTCTATGTGGACGATATGCTCGTCAAGAGGAAAGAAGAAAAAAACCACTAAGGGAAATATTCAAAGCCATGAGAAACTTCCACATGAAGGTGAACCCGGAGAAATGCACATTCGGAGTAACCTCAGGAAAATTCTTGGGATACTTGGTAACTAAGCGAGGAATAGAAGTAGACCCCGAAAGGGTTAGAGCAATAATGGAGATGCCATCTCCACAAACTTTAAAAGGAGTACAAAAGCTAAATGGAATCTTAACTTCCATGGGAAGATTTATAGCTAGGTCGTCGGATAAATGCAAAGCATTTTTCGATACGCTAAGGAAAGGAAACAGGTTTACATGGACCCCAGAATGTGAACAAGCCTTTCACAAGATCAAAGAGTACTTAACAACGAGGCCCAACTTTCCTTAGAGTCTGCTCATAATGCAGATCTGGTGAAGCAGATGGCTTTGCTTCGCAAGGAATGTGATGAAACCCTTAAGTGGAAATAGGGTCTCATTATAAAGCAAAAGGAGGATATTGCCTTAGTTGAGAGACGCCTCTCATCCCAAGAAGTTATCCGCAAGAAGTATTACTCGGATTTCGAAGATGCCTGCGCTTCCTTAGCTAAGGTTACTGCAGAACGAAATGTTTTATCTTCTGAGGTCTGTTCTCTTAAGAACAAATTTATCGAGGATGGCTCCGTGTCTTCTTTCATGTCTCATGCATCTTTAATAAAAAGGTTGGAAGAGTTAGAGAATGTTTACCAAGACTTATCCTCTGAGAATGCTTCGCTCCGGATTGATATTGATGATCTCCGGACGGAACGAGATACCCTCGTGGAAGATCTCGATGCCGCTGAGGTGGATCTTGCTGAGGCTCAACATAGTTTAGAGGAATCCCTTTTCCATGTAGGAGGTATCTTAGGACCCTTATTTTTCCGCAGCATTCCTTGTGTATTTAACTTCTCTTTTCTTATTGCTGATACCCTTCGTTTCTGCAGGTCTCCAGGAGCATCTAGTGGGTGAAAATGCAAGATTACCCGTCTTGAGGGTCAAATATCATTGTTGGAGATATCTCGCCAATTTGATGATGCTGCTAAGTTTAAGGCTGAGGAACTTCAACAAGCTAACGATCAGCTCAGCGCCCAGATGATGGAGCTTCGTCAGAAGTCGGCTTCGGATCTGGAAGTTCAAGCTTCTCAGATGAAGGTGCAATTCAAGCGTTCGGCCATTGATTATATTAAGAATGCCTTTGCAGAGGCCGAGCTCCAAGCTGAAGAAGTTGTTCTTCCTCGTCTTCCTTATCCTTGATGCGTCTCGTTTCTCTTAACTGAACTCTTTGTTGTGTTACGCCCCCAGTTGAGGGGCCTTCGTTGTCTCCTTTCCTTGAAACAATACTTTGTCATGGTTTGAACCTTTGTCATCTGCAACTTTTAAGATGTGTTATTCGTATTTTTGTAACATTATTATGGTACCCTTAGTATTGCATGAACATATATATGTAGACGTGTTGTGTCTAGTTATTTGCACATTCGAGTTATCACAAGGTGCTAATGTATTTTTAACCTTTGGTGGAACATTCATCATCCTACCCAAGTATCCTTTGGCCAGAAGGTACCGTGGTGGTGAGGGCTCCTACATGGGCAATAATTTTTCTGTAACCCTATGCGTTCAGCGCGAAGGCTGCTTTACTTCGACAAGGTATCTCTATAGGGGATATCTTACTTTTTCTTACTGCCTCATGAATGGAGCTATCACTCTAAGGATCCGAGTATTGACACATGCGCAGTTGTGCCTTGCCTTGTCTCATCGTCAGTTCTGACGGAAGGTGTCTATTCTAACCCAGTTTGTATTTAATCAAAATAGACTTTTTCTTAGCAAAAAGTTTCTTTCATTGATTAGTAAGGTTTATAATACCTTCGATCAGGGATAGAACATGGTGGGCCATTTCCCCTTCCCTTCTTCTCATGAGTAATAACCATTCACTTACGGGTAGTACTTCTTTAGGTACATTGCGTTCCAAGGGTGTTGTAATACTTCAACTTTGAGGTTCCTTAGGTAGTACGATCCTTTCCCGGCAATGTCATGTATAATGTAGGGCCCGTTCCATGTCGGAGCTAGTTTGCCCCACTCTTTCTTCCTTTGATATGGTGGTATCTATCATAGCACGTATTCTTCGACCACAAAGTTCCTTGGGATAACCCGTTTGTTGTATTCGCGAGCTAGCCTTCGTTGATAGTTTACCATCCTTTGCAAAGCCACTTCTCGTCTTTCTTCAAGATCATCGTGATTTTCTAGCATTAGGTCCGTTTTCAGGTTCTTTTCCCATGCCCCCGTTTTTGTTGTTGGCAGTATTATCTCCGTTGGGATGACCGCTTCGGCTCCGTAGGCTAGAAAAAACGGAGTTTCTCCCTTAGCTGCCCTCTTGTAGTTTGGTAGGCCCATAAGACATTATGTAGATGTTTGCACCATCTTTTCTTGTATGCTCCCAGCTTCTTTTTCAAGTTCATCGCTATCGTTTTGTTAGTTGCCTCCGCTTGTCCATTACTCTTAGGAAATATCGGAGTGGACTTGTTTTTATGAATGTTGAAAGTGTTGAACAACATGTCTATGTTCTTTCCTTCCAACTGCTTGCCATTTTCAGAGAATATGGCGGCTGGTATTCCGAACCTGCAAATGATTTGCTCAAACAGTAATTTAAAGACATTTGTGTCCCTGATTCTTGCCAAAGCCCTTGCTTCCACCCACTTGGTGAAGTAATCCGTAGCCACGATAAGGTATTTTCTTTTCGATGTTCCTTCTATCAAGGGTCCAACAATATCAACCCCCAATTTGACGAACGGGCATGGGCCGATGACTGAGTTGAGCTCCGTTGCTGGTGCTTTAATCTTCCTGGCAAAGTGTTGGCATCTTTCGCAGCGCTTAGCCACTTTCTTTGAATCTTCTTCCATTCTTAGCCAATAGTATCCTTGCATCTTGGCTTTGATCGCCAAGGACCTTCTTCCGCTATGGTTGTCAGCTTCTCCGTTGTGTATATCATGCAGTATTTTTATACCTTCGGTTTGTGAGTGGCACCACATCAGAGGTCCAAGAAATAACCTTGTATACAATATTCCATCACGTAGGCTATACATCGCTGCCTTTGATCCAAGTTTCCGAGATTCTTTGGCATCTGCTGGTACTGGTGAATTGGGATTCCGTAATCATCTTCCACTTCGTCTTCGTTGCTTTCGTCTGACATAGACTTATTTTTTTCGGACTCGTCAGCTTCGTTATCTGTTTCTTATATCCATTCGTCTTTTTTTTTTCTTTTTCTGCTTCTCTCATAGCCCGAGTTTGGACGGCCAAGGCTTCCTCAATGCCTGAGATTGGACCTTCTATCGAAGGTTCATATACCCTCCCAATTTGCACGGAGGTAGTATTTCTGTCTCTCAGCATTGATGATATGAATGCTAAGGCATCTGCGTGTCTGTTGTCTTTTCGACAGACATTTCTGAATGTGATTTTTTTGATCTTTGATGCATGCTCATGTGTTAACTTTAGGTACGAAGACAGTATTGGATCCAGAATTTGATATTTGAGCTCGATTTGTCTAATGACCAGCTGTGAGTCACTAGTCAAACGAACATCTGATAAGACTAGCTCCTGTGCCAAGCGTAGACCGTGTATGACCGCCTCGTATTCCATGATGTTATTAGTATATTGTTAAAATTCTAACTTGAATGCATAGATGAGTCGGTCTCCAGTAGGGGTTCTTATTACAATCACTATGCCTGCGCCTCCGTTGGAGGAGCCATCTACGAATATCTCCTACCTTCGTGGATTTTGTGGTTCCAAGAGGTCTTCTGGTTTCGGCTTGTCTTCCTCCATTCTGGGATATCATCTATCTCGTGCCGTCGTTGAGAGGTAGAAGTCCGCTAAGATTTGTGATTTCGGCTTTCCTTGTTTCAAGATTATGTGAAATTGTTTGATCATGGCGTTCCATTTTGTCACCCTTCCAATTTTCTCCGTCTTTGTCGAGGATTTGACTTATCTGAGCTTTTGTGAAGACTCGGATGGTGTGTGCATCGAAATATATCCTTAGTTTCTGTGTTGCCACTACAAAGGCATATATGAGCTGCTCCACCTTGGTATAGTTACGCTCCGCTGAACTGAGTGTCTTGATGATGTAGTATACGGGCTTTTCTCCTTTCCCTTGGTCTCGTACCAATACTGCGCTCACAGCGTAGCTTGTTGCTGCTAAGTATAAGGTGAGTATCTCACCTGGCTCTGGTTTCTGTAGGATGGGTTCACGTTCATCAACCTATCCGATTTCTTATGATAATACCAAACATCAGAGGATAACTTGGCTACTTGCTCCCGAAGTTCCCTAAGTTCATCAGAACCATCAACTGGCAGGGATAGGTCGTCTCAGGACTATACAGCTAAGCGACAATACAGACAAAGCTAAAGAAAGAAGAAAACGAACCTATGGCTTTAGAATACTCAGCAACTAAGGCAGAATCGGCAGCTTTGCGCCCATCCTCAGCGACTTTGGCAGCATTATTATCTCTCTCAAGAGCCAAACAGACAAGCCTACAAGGATCTCTGTGTCTTTCTCAGATCGTCCTCCAACGAAGATACCTTAGAAACAGAAGTAACATTACTCGGTGAAGGTTGTCATGGGCTAACAGGAAGATGTTCCCGACAATCATGCTTAGGCGAAACACCAAAGCAAATACACTTAGTCCTACATAACTTGGAAAAAGCGTATTTTATGCCGAAGGGTACATATTAATTCCAAACACGGAGGCTATTCGAGAATCGAATCCGCACAAATACAGTGTCAGCAAGCGAATAAAGGGTGGCCCAAACTTGGCCACAAAGATCATGAAGCAACAAATAATGGAGGAGGCGGCCTTTGGTTAGTACATATCTAGGTGCGGGAAGCCAGGGGCAAGGATGTGACTTATTGCTAGCGAAAAGATGTACGCTGTCAACAAGCCAGAGTTCAAATACAAAGACGGCCAACCTCAGTAAATGGGCAAGGTCTACCAAGGACACCTCGCTGGAAGAAGATTGCTTAAGACAAGCACAAGACCAACCACGAAGGAGAAAGCATCATATAAGCAAATATATATTTTTTCCCATTTGAAAGTAATGGGAATCAACTTTCCAAAGGTAAAAAGGGGCAAGCATACATCAACTACAGTCAAAAGCATCAAAGGAACCCAAAAAGGAGCATACATTGTTCTAAAATATCAAAATGAAATATTTCAACTAAGAAGAAGAAGATCCTAAGCCTGCAACGTCTCCTAAACCACGCCCGGAATGGAGAAGCTTCTTCTCAGCAATGGGGGTCACCACCGAAGCATTGCATAAAGACCGAAGAACACGCCAGAAATCACCACCATACTGCATCGCCACGGAAGGGGATACCTAACCATACGATCCCCAGCAGATGTTGGCTCAAACACACCAGGTGAAACCCTTCTCTTCTTTTCCCTAACGTCTACCGAATTACTAGCAAAGCCAGGAACAGTCGTAGCAGCAGAACCTAGGGCAGTTCCAACAGAGAAAGCAGAGATAGACTACAAAAGGTTGTCAGAATCACTGTATCAAACAAAGGTTACGAAACAAAAAGCGGAGGTCACCTTGTGAGAAGCAACAGGGTTCGATACCCAAGGCTGGTATTCATCACGATTCATGGTCAAGGAAAAGGCCGTATGAGAAACGCTGGGGTCCGCAGAAGCAAAGCCAACCCAAGGACCAGTCATAAGAAGGGGAGTATACGCCCAGCATTTACCGTGATCAAGATAAGAAGACTTGGTGATCTCAGATAAAGGCAGATGAGCGTAGATATCCTCATCACGAAGTTGAAGCCTTTGAAGCTCAAAGTGAGGAGGAGGTGGAAGGTCCTCAACAATAACTGCTTCTACCTCAGGGTCCACAACATCCTTAGGGACCACATCCATCTCAGTACTTATCTCAGTATCCTCAGGGGGCGGAGATGGCGTAGCATCAAGATGAGCCATCCGCGGAGGTGGATCAGTTGACGAAGAGGTTCCCTGACCCTTACGCGTAGGATTCTTTGGGAGTCTCATAATTTCTAACACCAACAGGAAGAACATCCCATCAACAATGGCGGACGAAAATCACAGTCAACTCCAAAAGCAGATTAAGGGCAAAAACCATCATACTTTGGGCATGTGTTTTACTAAACCAACCAAAGGAGAGGGTTTAAACTCATCATAAGGCAAAATCAAAGATCATTTGCCACCATAATCAAAGTTGAAGACGAAGAACAATCATGGCATAATCATCATCAAAATGCAGAGTGGGATAAAACCCAAGTTCTTATGCAACATGAATGAGTGAAAAAGAACGAGAATTCTCGCATGCAAGTGTAACAACAACATCAAACAATCAAAGAAAGAAATACATGATCGATCATGGAGAAATATCAAAGCAACGACAACGAGTAAGAACCACTTACTTGTACAATCAAGTGTCGAACCAGAACCTTGAGGAATCGAAGGGGAGATGGAGCAGTTAGCAGCAGGAGAAAAATCTCTATGAAAGAGATGGAGAGCGACAGTTCGAAGAAGAAGAAAAGGAGTTAATGAAAATTCCTTCTCTTTATTCCCTTCTTATAAGCGGTTGGGGAATCCAAAAATTTGGATGTCCCGAAATTCAAGGGGAAGTTATTCCATGAAAGGATATGTAGGTACCACCCAATCGATACGTGCAAAAATGGCGACGTAACGGAAGTTTTCTTCCAATCCTACCAAACGGTAGAATATGAAATAAAATGGGCAAACTGTGAATACCAAAATTCTGCGAAGCACGTGTCACGATCTTAGTGGCCACATACAAGATAACTATGTAGCGCTCACTATGCAGAGAAACCTGAGTAGCAGAGGATACCTTCGCAGATCTACTTTATCTCATCCCAAGAAGGGATACCTCAACAACTAGGATGGAAAAAGTAATGCCTAGTCTAGGAAGGGGCAGCTGGCAAAGGGACAGAGTTAGATGACGCATCTAATCAACATTAAATGCACAAATCTCTTATCTACACGCATAATCAAAGCACGTGGAGAGAGATGATATGGCGGTACCTGATTGATGGAGACTGGCGGTGAACGAAGGTACAAACTGTACTAAGGTTGGGAAGTTCCCGAAGGAACGTGGGTTAGCTGAGGTGGCAGAGTATGACTCGAGAAAGCACACGGTGAACGAAGGTACCATTGGTACGAAAGTTATATCAGCAAACGATGAACCCAGAGGCAGCAAAGATATACCTGGAGCAGAAGGGGCTATAAATACCAAGCCTTACCAACAAACTAAGGGAATTCAATATCTAGGAGAGAATATCTAGTGTTAAGCTTATACCTCTTTAATGTTTAGAACTTAAGTATTTACTTCAACTTGAGTTCTCTCTATTACTTTGGGAAGCATTTATGATCTTTGTAACCACCATAACTTAATACAAAACAATCACTCATAACCCCGTGGATGTAGACAAAAGTCGAACCACGTAATCTCTCGTATCTCACGATAACTTAGATACTTTTACATTATATTTGTGTTCTTCGTTATTATTGTGATCTTTGATATCTTTTATTACTTAGCATTATCAGTTCAAAAGAGGTATCGATACTACTTAGTATCTGGTTCTCTGAGCTGTATACATTACGTAGACTATGGGAAAATGAGTAGTCACACTCCCTAAGATGAAGGTGTACTGGGAGTTCAACCCAAATTCTCCTGAACAATGTGACTTTACTTTGAAGTGGCTTTGTAAGGGAATCAATGTTGTTGCGGCAGATAGCAGTGGCAGTCCCCATTCTGGATGTGTGATCGGCGGGGAGAAAAAGTTCCTTAGTCATGCAAGGTTTGTAATGTAGAGAAGTTCCATTGATGAATGAACGAAAAGTTTTGCCGAAATACGTCACCATAAAATTCAGAATTCAACCTTTTAGAAAAAACACTGTAGAATCTTCATCCGATGTCGGATTTTTGTGGTCCGCCCATGTTTTGTTATGTCCAGGAAATTTCCTAGCTTTATAGAAGAATATTTTTGGATTTTGAGCATGTTTAGGAGTCGAAATTGACAAAACAGTAAACTTCCAGGAAGTTTTCAGAAAATTTTCAGTTGGCATGTAGTTGAGTGTTTCGGCCGCATAGTTTTGCTCGTTTATCCAATTGATGTGAATTTTGGATATGTTGAAGAGGATATCAGTATGAAAAGAATGGTATATGACTCATCCTTATATTCCTTACCAATTGCTCCCAGTTCATAGTCTTGTACAGGGCAGCGTAAAATCGACTCGAACAGACTTGCACGTAAAACGTCTTTCTTGTATCTTCATGTTATTTGCTTGTGTCTTGAAGGCATAATGAAGAACTTTTATGATGTTAGATCACTTACATCCTAAATTTATTATTGCCTTTTCTTTATATGCTTAGAGCACTCTATTCTCATGTAATCATCATATTAGGTGTCGAATGATGAAGTTGAGAATAACCAAGTTGATGGCGATGGTACGAACGATATTGTGAATCAAAGAACTGATACAACCATTTCTGCACCTGAGGAGGTCGAAACTAAAACCGAAGCTCAGGTCGTCATCACTTCAGGGATAGAAGAAACCAAGCCAAGGATTCAAGAAACTGCTTCAATGGATAGAAAAAGATGCTCTAATGATTGAGACTCGTATAGTGGTGCACGAATACCCTAATGAAGGTATATCCTTTGCTCCTTCATTCAGTGAGTTACTCCCGTATCATGAACTAGTTGGTGGATTCAAACATCTTTGGATATCTTTGGCTTGTATGAAAAGATATGGGAGCGGTACGGTCATATCATCGTTACCTAAGACTCCAAACGTGTTTACTTCTTGACAATGCAAGTAGGATCTATCTTGCGTGTCATAGACAACATACGAACCAGAGCTAGAAGTACTGTTACTCAAGAAATACCCTTTGATTGAGAGTACAACTTGGAGAACACTTGGCTTTAATGTGAAGTGGCTTGGTCGGAGAATAAATATTATCAAGGATTCTTGTGAGTATAACATACCCTTTCCCAATGATGTTGTGATGGAGAAAGAGGTTGTAGTTGCTTGATTGACCAAGGAGGCCGGAGTTGGAGAAAGCAAATTTGCAAGTCTTGAAGAATGCAGAGGAGCAAAAATCTTGCTTTCTTTGATTTACTTTCATGAAATTTGTTAGACCGACCGTCCCCTTTCCGAATATCTTATCTTTGATTCGGAATCCCAGTGGGGTTCCATGTTTTTAGAGCCTTCCAAGCTTGTGGAATATGTGACACTCGTGCAGAGGAGAATACTCGAGATGTTCTTCATTTTGTTTAGAAATCATCTCAGTCTTAGTTAGATGCTCAATCTGAAGAGGTTCCAGATTCAACTATTTGGTAAAATATTGGTGTGGTGAAGCTATCCATTCATAATGCCTCACAATATAAGAGTTTCTGGTAGGATTGAGTCCTTAGACTAGAAGAGCACATTTTAAAACAGATGACATGGATGTATGAGGAGGAATGAGACTTTCCTGAGTGCGGGATCTCCTGATAAATGCTAGTGCATCCTCTCCGGGCTCTTATTTCAACTCCATCATAGTTTGGAATTGCTTTAAATGCTCTGTTGATGGAACATCCGTTGAATCTTCTGAATCATAGCTTTCTCCGTCTTCATCTTGAGAGTAATGTATCAATAAGCATCTCTAGACCTTCCTTCATGATCCATGATTTAGATTGGAGCATGAGTAGCTTCTTGTCGGGTGATACCAACAACTCTGAGAGTTTTCAAAGGAATGTCGTTGACAGAGCAGTGCCAACATCAATCATTGCTCGTTTGAATTTGTTTCCTTTGAGATGGACTGTGGTGAGAAGTCCTCAGTCATACATCTTCTTGTCTGTTACTGGAGGTTCAGGGAGTGTCTCTTGAATTGATAAACGTCTCCCTGACACGATGTGGTTCAATGCAACAATTCACAGACTTGATCGATTAAGGATTGAACTGCTTCCTTGACGGGTGGCTCAGAGAGAGTGAAAGTTCTGACCGAGAAAGGGTCTTTGTGTACTCCTTCAGTCCCCAAGTTAAGCTCTCACTCTTTCCTTTGTGCTTTCTGATGAGATAGAGAACCGTGCTTGTGTTGTGGCACGACTTTCCGTTTGTTCCCTTCTGCAACAACGTTTGTGGAGGGTTGGAGGTTATACTGCCTGTTGATAAAAAGCCTGCTACTTCGAGTTTATCTTAGTTCCTCGGCTTTAGTGGTCTTTGCTTTTCCATTAAGGAAGGTGCAGTATTTTCTGATCTCTTAGCCGCTTCGTGAAGTTCTGAGAAAGTATGGAACTAGAGATTTTCCAGTAAAGCTCTGTAGACCGGGATCATCCCATTTATGCACGGGTCCACAAGTTGTTATTCAGTGACGTTAGGATCATGGCAGTCCAAGGCTTGAACTCTGAACCTTTTCATATAGTCATTGGGATGTTCGCTGCTCCTCGAAACATCCCCAAGATCATAGAGAGTGACTTGCTCTGAAACAAAGAAGTACTTTTCTGTAAAAGCGTTAATCATCTCTCCCCAACTAGCAATGCTTCTTGGTGCGATGTTGTTGTACCAGGTATATGCTCTGCCTGTCAGAGACTTTGAAAATTCCTTCAGATGAACGACATTATTGTGTTCAAGCTCGCCTAATGATTCTAAGAATCGAGAGACATGTTCTCGAGCATTTCCTGTTCTGTTGTAAAGTGTGAACGTTGGAGAAGTGTATCCTTTTGGAAGAGTAATTCTTTGCGTAGCTGCAGGATATTGAGGTTGATGACGATGGACAGATGATGTCTTATCTTTTCCTTGATCCTCTAAAAAGCGCTCCAAGTCTTCTCGAGTGATGAAACTTGCAGGTTCTTTTGTTGGTGGGTCATCTGCATCTTTGCAGACTTCATCTTTATCTACAATATGGATTGGAGAGATTTCAGGATCATCAGTTGAAGATGTTTCTTTAGCTTTTCCTTTCTCACGCTGAGGCTGAGTCTGTTCAGAGGCAAGCTTGTCTGTGAGAGTTTTGAGGTAGGCACATAACTCTTTCTGTGTTGCGGCCATATCAGTCTAAACCTTCATGAGATCAACAATGGTAGGCTGATTTCCTCCGATTTCTTCAGGAGATCCGCTAGGAGGTGGATTATTGATAGTACCGGTAGCATTTCTTGCCGCATTGACAAGAGTGATCACTAGAGTACCAACACTCAAAGGAGTAGTAATAACATGTGGTATGACATTGCTGGCCGGAGATGTGGTGTTAGCGGTACCACTAGAGCCTGCAAAGTTGAAAAGAGTAGTACTTGCAGTGGCAGTACCACTAGAACTTACAATGTTAGAGTTGGGTGTTGAACCCGGATTGGTAACTGAACCAGACCTAACCCGGATTGAAAAGAGTAGCGGTCACTGAAGATCACACCCTAAATTCCCATTATTAATACAACTGAATCATTCTTTCCGGGAAACACCTGCAGGGAATCAAATGTATTGTCAAATGTAGAAAAAGTATCTCAACAGGGGCAAATTGAGGAATGATCGTATAAAGCTTACTCGATCTAAGGTGTGACATTTAGATACAAGAAAAGTAATAGAGAAGGCTTATAGTTGACGAGTTAAATTATACAACAACAACTTCAAAATTTTAGGGCCAAGCCCATTAAAATCTCTAAAACTCAATGTAGAAAGTGAACTTTAAACTAAATAGATTCCAAGTGTCAAGCTGATCTTCCCTCAAATGGTATAGTCTATAAATTTTTTGCAATGTTACAACTTAAGAAAGACAAGCCGATGGATTCTCCTTTCATAGTCTCTAACAGTATGCCTATCCCTAAGTGAGATCTGGTTATATAGCATTCACATAAACCTTCTTTCACATAGATATGAACACATGAGATTTCAGTTCTGAAGTATATCCAAGGAATCAAGATTTTTATTTCCTTGACAAGCAAAACCAACATCTATATAATGAAGAACTTGGTTCAACAATTGAGTAGCATAATAACTTGGTTCAACAGTTAAGCAACCATAGATACAATTACAATCCTAAAGATCTGAGTTTGCAAGCACATATTTGTGATTGAGGTCCTAACTCCCCCTGTATGGTTAAACATAACTCCAAAGCTGAATGGATTGGGTTTATGCATACTCCATGTAAATTGGATATCCCAGCTGAAAAATTATGAACCGTTGTATAAGGTCAACACTTCCTAGATTTAAAAGACAATCATCTCTAATCATATGTTCTTGATCATTTATCAATCTTATAACAGCTTAAGTTAAAACTAACAACACACTGGACATTAAAGCACAGACTCAGCAAAAATACAAGATCTTTGAAAGCTCACCTACTACAGCATATCCATGGTATCATACAAGCCACACGGTAGTTGCTATTACATGCCCTGCTTCAGCACCAACACTATCAATTAGACTATCAACTAGTGCAGTAATCGAAGGAAAAACATAAACTTATCCTTCAAAACCAAAATCCGAAAACAACAAAACCCCTAATTATTCAAGAAGTTTAAACAAAACTAGGGTTGAAAAGCCACATAAAGATATATTGACAATAACTTATAATTAAGAAATACTGAGACTTACCCTTTAGAAATCTACTAATTCCAAATGGAAGAATAGATTTTAATCAAAATATCTTCACTGATTTCTGTTGTACTCTTCTTCGATTATCACAGTAAGAAAGAAATTATTTTATAGATCGAAGTATATGATTGTAGATCAAAGAAAGTGATGAAACGGCTAAGCTTTTCTAGGTCTCTGGAAACCAGAATGAAAGAGAGTATGCGAGGTGCGGGGTGAAAGATATAGCTAGGGTTTTTTCTTTGAGTAATCGAAGAGTATCTGTTTGGGAATAAAATCTAGTGATTCATATTTTCTCTGTGTAGAAACAAGGATAAGGATTGTATAGAAAATCAGAATTGAAGGAGAGGAGTATCTGTTTCTTTGCTCTTTTGTGTGAGATTGAGAGAGAGAGCGAGAGCGATAGAGAGGAAGAGGGACGATGAGGCGCAAGGAAAGAGATAGATACGCAGGATACAGTGGGAATAAAATCTAGGTTTTTTATGATTGCGATGCATCTCGAGAATAGAATAAAGGGTAGAGATATTATCTTAGGCATAAACGGTGTAGATGAAAGGTTAAAAGCCACGCATGTGAATAACACACGTACATTCTAAAGGTGTTACGACCAAGTGCGACCAAGCGTGTGAATGGCACGCCTATAAAAAATTTCGTAACGGCCTAGACCTATTACTAATTTTAAAAAATTTTGTAACGGCTACAGCCTGTTACAAAATCTTTGTAATGTCCAATTGTAACGGGAAATTAGTAACGGCCCATAATCCGTTACGAATTGCTGTTGCTAATCCGGGAATTTGGTGTAGTGAGAGGCAACAAAGATATACCTGGAGCAGAAGGGGCTATAAAAGCTGCTTAGCAGTCTTCTGTGTCAGAGCATTAATTACTACTTTTGACGAAGGCGCCCAAGTAGCAGATTCTATCGACTTTCTGTGACCGCAGGATAACAAAATCCGAAGGCATGCAGAAACCAAATGATATACCAACAAGCTCACGACCAACAATTACTAGAGGATGATCTCAAAAGTCGTCTCAAGCGAATCAAAGAACCGAAGCAGAGGACGGACAAAGCGAAATAGCCAGAAGAACGATTGCTAACAAATCACATATTCCTGCCGAAGGGATGGGGAAAACATAGGGAGCTCAACCACTTTACGACATGCCGTTACCGGAGCATCCCACCACTACATAGCCACCTGCAGCCAACGCAGGGTTACCCAGAACCTTAGTTCCTACGGGACGAGGTTTGGTAAACCTAACTCCAATCCAAATAGATCCAGACGCACGAAGAAGGAGCGGATAACTCATAGGATCCGGCTGACAGCACTCCTCAGGATGGGGGAATCCACAACGAAGACCAAATGGCAGCACAAATAGCAGACCTTGCTATTAGTAACAAAGAGCATGAGGATGTGATCGCTGTCGTATGCGTCAAAAATAATTTCACTTTCCTAAAGTATATGATAAGAAAGAGTTCGTATCCACAGAGAGGCGATTGTAGTTATTTCGTAATCAATTTCTTAAAGTAACCAATTGGGGGGATTTCTTATTTCTATTTAAACAATAAAAACAAATTAAAAGCAAAGTAAATTGTAGAAAGTAATCAATGGAGAGAGATATTGGTCAAGGAATTCATCTTCAATCTTAGACATGTGCTTGCATATATGATTAGAATTACGATTTAATCTCTTGTGTTATCAAAAGCATAGAGAATCAAGAGAGCAGGATAATCTATTAATTTCCTAAGTTATTCAACACACACATTAGGGCTGCGTATGTGAAATCTACCTAAAGAATAACCTAAAGCCTTGCGCTAATCAAGTTCAATTCCTAGGAGCATTAAGTTTCAGAAATAAGCTAATCAATGTAATTGTCATGCGTTGCACATAACAATTCGGACAATGGTCAAACTCTACATATGATTACGAGAGTGTATCACTACAAACCGTAAACATATCATGCTACTTGTATTCAAGGTTATCGCTAGATGAAAAACCCTAAAATAGCTATGGACTAAGATGCAAGTTCAATTAATTGGCCACTTAACTAATCAAACATCATAACCCTATCACAATACTTCAATCATGTGATCATAAAAACAGTAGAGAATTGAACGATAATCAAGAGAGAAAACTAATACATAAGGCAAACACAAGTTTTAGAAATATGACTACATCCTTAACCAATAATAGAGAATTTAGCTACTCATAGCTATGGAGTTCATCACCAAAAATATAAGTTGAATAAAGAAGAAGAAGAACAAAAGCAAACCCTAGTTGCGTAAACAAAAGTGGCTCTCCAAGTTCCCAAGAATAAGATGATTTTCCAAAAGTTGTAGATCTTTTATAGCTTTCCTTTCTTCCAAAATTAGGTCAAGTCTTCAAAGTCCATTAGATGAAAATCCACCAAGCCCATAAGAGAGAGAAACCCGTGTAGAAAATAAGTCCAAAAATACGTCGCCGAAAATCTGGTATTGTGGCCGGAAATCGGCCAGGTCATTGAGTCAACTCGTCTAGTCAACTGAGTGAACTCGGTCAGTCACCGAGTCAGAACTGAGTCAGATCACAGTCAGCTATCTCTGGCTGACTGGGCTGAGTTGCCAGGCCTTGAGCCATTTGCACAGGCCATAACTGTGTTGCACAAATATGGTGCATCAGTGCTCTTCCAGCCATCTTGGCCTACACCTTCCTCTGCCATTTCCATCAATTGCCACCACCAGAACCAGCTCAACATTTCATTCTGCAGCATTTCTTCTCTTCTAAACCACCAGAGCCATAACACTAACACCATCTGCATCTTCTCAGCTCAGACTTGAGCTCCAATGCCAATGAACCCCTCAATTGTGGCTGCAACCTCAAGCCCTTATAGCTCACATTATTGTTCCATCTCTACTTAGCCACCTGCTTGCAACCAACAACTCAGGTCATCAATCTGAACTCCATCATGCTCAAGTTATCACCCAACTTCACTTTCTCAACTCGATAGTAAAGGCTTCATGTCTTCCCTGAGCTTCACATAACACACAAATTCATTCCAAACACAAAGATCAGTGACCCATTTGTAACACCTTCACTTCATTCCCACTGACGACTGCTCCAGTTTGCTACTTGAACTCAAGCCAAGACCTCAAGCTCAGAACCAGCTGGCCCCTTCTCAGCAACTCCACCTCACTGTACCAGTTGCAGCACCAGGCTCTCAAACCATCAGAATCCAGTCCACTTCATTACAAAGCAACAACACTTGACAACATCTTACTCGAGCTTAACAGCTCCATTTTCTCCATTCTCGGCCTCATGACAACAATATCTGCCCTGCGGATTCCATTCTCAACTCAAAACATTCCCATTTGCACCTGCAATTCATATGAATGTAAAATAACCCATTCATTCGAAGCTCTAAAATCTGTTCATCACAACAACATAATGGCAACAAGCCTTCTTCTTGACTGAATCTCAGTCATTGCCAGTGACAGAACATACAGATCCTTCCATTCTCCAGCTTCCACCAGGCCTGCAATTATTTCTATAGCAAACTCAGATCTCAGTACCACCAACAGCTTCACTGAACTGCAGCTCATGGCAACATTGCAGCTGCACATTACTCCGTGCCAATCACCTCATACTCTGCAAGACCCCTGTACCACCACAGAGCTGCAATTCCAGCTCCTTTCTCTATTTTACAGCATATCTGCCATTTGCACCTGTAACTCCATTTCCAGCTGTGGTCTTAACATACATCTAATAGTGAATCTGCTCAATCATTCACTCAAGCCAACAACACTGTATCGACAACCTCATTCTGCTCAAGACATCACCACTGCATTCTGCCTCAAATTCTCCATCTTGCCCATTTCTAGCACAATCATCTTCTTCAACCCAGATCCACCAACATCACCTCCCTGAGTTCACACATCCCCTGTCAAATTCTTGAGACATCACCAGTGTCTTCATATTCATAACCAATTCTGCCTTGCACCACCAATGGACAACATCAGATTCATAGCCACTGTCTTCAGCCAACACACATAGCAGAACCCATTGCTATTCTCTTGTACCCATTTCTCCATCTGTTGCAGCTCAACCACAATAGCAGCAGCTCATTCTACAGTTTCCAATTCTTTCTGAGATTTGAAAGCAAACCCTTAGCAGCATCAACAACTTCTATACATCAGGTTAGCTTCAATACCTTCCTCCTTTTCTCGATCTGAACCAAACCCATGTTCCATTGAATCTCTTCTTGCTCAAACCCTAACTTCTTCCACACTCAGAGTTGAACAAAACCCTAGCTTCAAATTCTCTCTTCAACAGCAATCACCCTCTTCTCGATCTGAATCTGAGCAACAGATCCTCGTTCTTCTTAAACTTCATCTCCACCTTGAATTATCACCACGATTTCTATCTATTTCCACCTGAGCTGCTCTTGATTCAACCACCAATGTAATAAATCTCGATTTGGAAAATGAGAACGATTGGGAATGCGTTTTCTCTGAGTTCCAGGGCTGTGTAAGAGTGGAAAAATACACATGCACCCACTAATGGATACGGGCCACCTGATGACAGCCCATTAGCTCTCCTTTGAACTCCGAGCTAGCAGCCCCTTATCGTTGACTTGACTCGCATAGCACTCGCCGTCGAACACTTTCGCCCTCCTTGTTCATATTGAGTGATTTCTTCTTCTTTTTCTCCGTGCGACTCCAGAATACCTAATAACTCAAAAACACACGTAAAGTACATGATTCACAAGAAAAATAGCAAAGAAAGCGTAACTACTAAATAGTAAATTAGGTGTTTTAGACACCTATCAGATTCCCCCACACTTAGACTTTACTAGTCCTCGAGCAAATCAAACAAAACAATTCTAAAGAATACATACAACTCCGTGTCGTCGAGGATACGGTCACTTTTAGCATAAATAACAAGCCTTTAAACCCCTAGGTGTCCCTAGTGGACGAGTTATAGTCTCGTGAGGGTTTACTAGAGATATACCCACAAAACCTATTTTTCCAACTTACTAGTTCTCCGTAATGATAGTATCCAACGCGCTAAGAAGACATAGAGATTCTGCACACTAGTCATAAGAAGTTAGACACATAAATGAACACAATCTCATTCTTAAAAGTTGAGAGAGAAATAACCATCCCTTCTCGACAAAAATTCGGGTTCGGAGTGATCAAAAGTCTCGACTGTGCCTCACAAGAAAGGGTTTTATGAAATTGCTCTCAATAATAAACAGCTTTTTATGGGTCACACATGTGTCCAGGTTGGAATGAAGAGAGAATCCTGAGACACGTTGAATGGTAGGAAGGCAAAACACTCCGAATGTTTTGAAAACCCACATCTTTTATAATTTTGAAAACCCATTTTTCTGACGATCTCTTCGAAAGGAAATCAACCATTTAACGAAGGTGGGAATATGCTTACTTACCTCGTTATCCGTTCGGCGTGCTGCTAGCACCACTCTCACAGCATCCATAGAAACGTCTTGGTCTTCTATTGGTGTCTTCATCTTCGTCTTCGGTCTTCAACTCTTGATGATAACTCTTGAACTTCGTAGAATCTCGACAATGTGATTCTTTCCTCTAATTCCGTGTTGCTTAAAACTTCATTATAGATATTACTTCTTTCCCTTGGCTTTATTGAAAGAATACAAAAATAAAAAACAAACTATACAAACCCAAAATAAAAAAAAATTTCATTTTTTTTTTTTCATTTTTTTTTCATTTTTTTTTTCATTTTTTTTTAACATAAGAAATAAAACAAATACAAAATAAAAATAAAACAAAATAATAAAAACTATTAACAAACCTAAAAATTTTCTCTTGTCTTTTTTTTTTTTTTTTTTTTAAGACAAGAGAAAAATAAATACAAAATAAAATAAAATACAAAGGCCATGGTGTAAGTACTTTACCACTTGATTCTTCACAACTTGTATGTCTTGATATCATAAACTTCTCGAACTCTCATCCTTGATAATTTCGCTCTTATACAATAGTCTTCAACTTATAAAAATTCTGCTCCTTGTCTTGTTGCTTTACTCAAATCGAAATCGCCATTGTTGTATTGTTGCTTGTAAACCTTGAACGTCTTCAACTTTCCTTCAAATTTGTGATGCTCCTCTTGTTGATGATGATGGTGTTTCTATAGACTGTTGGTGTAGAGAGAGATAAGGTGGATGGTGCTAACTGCGAACAAGATTACAAGTGGTATGTAAGTTAGCAATTCGATGTCACCAACATGGTTGATAAAAATAGCACTCAAGAGATCAAAATAGTGCTTCTATGGTGGGAAGTTGGACAGCTCACCATTCTGCCCGGAATTTACGTACGGTGACACACACTCTAAAAGCACAAATTTAGACAGGTACAAAGAATTGAAGGTTGGTGCCTCGCATTATGTAACATGGGTAGTCTCCACTATAGGGGATCACTGTTCTAATACCGAATTCAGTTTGCACCTTATTTGCCACTGGCATGGTTAAATCCAACTTTAACTCTCATACAATTAAGAAACCCGATCATGTTCTCTGTCATCTCTAAGTTCAGTCACTATTATGAGAATTTCGATGTAAAGTGAATCGTCCAAAGAAAGTCAAGGTGGGAAATCCTAACGGAAAAGTGACAAAAAATCAGAAAAAGTAAAAACATGACAAGAAAAGAACATAAAAAGATAAGAGATACAAAACCGATGGGTTGCCTCCCATTTAGCGCTTGGTTTAAAGTCGTCAGCCCGACTATCTCCTTGCTTTCTATGACTCCTCCAGAGGGAGTACTTCCACAAGATTAACTCCTTCCACGATATCCGAAAAGAAGTTCTCATAATATGGTTTCAACCGGTGCCCATTCACTTTAAGTTCATTACCTGTAGCTAAACTACGAATTTCCACTGCACCATGAGAAAACACATTAGTCACAATAAAAGGTCCAATCCAACGTGACCTTAATTTACAGGAAATAATTGCAAGCGAGAATTAAACAAAAGCACTTTCTGCCCAATGCAAAATTGTTTCTTAGAAATCATATTATCATGAAAAGCTTTTGTCTTTTCCTTGTAAATCCGTGAGCTTTCAAATGCATCATTGCGAATCTCCTCTAACTCTTGAAGTTGTAACTTCCTTTGCTTTCCAGCACCATCCAACTCCATGTTGCATTGCTTAATAGCCCAAAACGCCTTATGCTCAATTTCCACGGGTAAGTGACAAGGTTTACCATAAACAAGCCTAAAAGGAGACATCCCAATAGGTGTTTTATATGCGGTTCTATACGCCCACAAAGCATCATTAAGTCGCGAACTCCAATCTTTCCTTGTTGGATTCACCGTCTTTTCTAGAATGGATTTCACCTCTCGGTTGGAAACTTCGGCTTGTCCATTTGTTTGCGGATGGTAGGGAGTTGCAATCCTATGCGACACATTGTACTTCCTTAACAAGCTTTGCAAGAACCTGTTTTTGAAATGTGAACCTCCATCGCTAATTATCGCCCTTGGAATGCCAAATCTTGCAAATATATTAGCTTGCACAAAATCTGAAACAACTTTAGAATCATTAGTTGGGGTGGCCTTAGCTTCCACCCATTTCGAGACATAATCCACATCAAGCAAGATATAATAATTCCCATTAGAATTGACAAAAGGGCCCATAAAATCAATTCCCCATACATCAAAAACCTCCACAAATTGAATAATAGTTTGCGGCATTTGATTTAGAGCACCTAGATTGCCGGTTCTTTGGCACCTATCACATGTAATACAAAATGCGTGTGCATCCTTAAACAAAGTTGGCCAAAAGAAACCACATTCTAGTACCTTGAGAGCGGTTCTCTTACTCCTAAAATGTCCTCCACAAGCATATGAGTGTCAAAAAGACAAGATAGAATTAAATTCAGATTCGGGAACACACCTACGTATTACTTGGTCACTACAATGCTTCCATAAGTATGGATCATCCCATATGTATTGGTTTCCTAACTTCTTAAGTTTGTCCCTCTCAGCACGAGTCAAGTTCTTTGGGATTTGTTTAGACACTAAGTAATTAACAATATCAGCGTACCATGGTTCTCCAAAGGCAATTGAGAATAGTTGCTCATCACGCAACGGGATAGTCTCCTTGTCCACAGCAAAACGGCTCAAATGATCCGCAACGGTGTTCTCAATTCCTTTCTTGTCTTTGATTTCAATATCAAACTCTTGCAAGAGTAAAATCCATCGTATGAGCCTCGGTTTCGCCTCTTTCTTTGTAAGCAAGTATCTAAGTGCTGCATGATCAGAAAAAACAACAACTTTTGTACCAATTAGATAAGAGCGAAACTTTTCTAAAGCAAAAACAATGGCTAATAACTCTTTTTCAGTGGTTGTGTAGTTTTGTTGGGCCTCATTTAACGTTCTAGAAGCATAATAAATGGCATGAGGTATCTTCCCCACACGCTGCCCAAGCACCGCACCAACCGCATAATTACTAGCATCACACATGAGCTCAAAAAGCTTGCTCCAATCCGGTGGTTTAATGATAGGGGCTGAAATCAAAAGTTCTTTCAAACGATTGAATGCCGCCACACACTTCTCATCAAAGTTAAAAACCACATCTTTTTGCAATAGGTTACAAAGTGGTGATGCTATCTTGGAAAAGTCCTTGATGAATTTACGATAAAAACCTGCATGACCAAGAAAAGAACGTATCTCCCTCACCGTAGTGGGAGGGGTTAGAGCACGAATAAGGTCTATCTTAGATTTATCGACTTCCAAACCTTTAGAAGATATTATATGGCCTAAAACTATGCCATGAGTTACCATGAAATGGCACTTCTCCCAATTTAGCACAAGATTTGTTTCAACACATCGTTCAAGGATTAGAGACAAATTGTTCAAGCAAAGGTCAAATGAATCACCAAAGACACTAAAATCGTCCATGAACACTTCGATTATGTTTTCAACATATTCCGAAAAGATACTTACCATACACCTTTGAAAGGTAGCTGGAGCATTGCACAAGCCAAAAGGCATCCTTCTATAAGCAAAAGTACCGAAAGTACAAGTGAAAGTGGTTTTCTCTTGGTCCTCCGGTGCTATCACAATCGATTATAACTTTGAATAGCCATCAAGAAAGCAATAATAAGAGTGTCCAGCTAAACGTTCAAGCATTTGATCAATAAAAGGTAAAGGAAAGTGATCTTTTCTAGTGGTGGCATTCAATTTTCTATAATCAATACAAACCCTCCAACCGGTTTGCACACGAGTTGGGACAAGTTCATTCTTATCATTCTCCACCTTTGTCACACCCGATTTCTTTGGTACTACTTGTACGGGCTTACCCACTTGCTATCGGATATGGGGTAAATAACACCCCGTCCAAAAGCTTGAGTATCTCTTTTTCACAACTTCCATCATGGGAGGATTCAAACGACGTTGCGCTTCCCTTGTAGGCTTTGTATCATCCTCCACACGAATCTTATGCATACAAACGGCAGGGCTTATACCCTTGATATCGGCGATTGTCCATCCTATGGCCGTCTTGTACTTCCTTAGCACCCGTAGAAGTTTTTGCTCCTGTAATTCATTAAGCTCGTTAGAAACAATCACGGGTAAATCTCCATTGTCACCCAAGTACAAGTACTTTAAGTGACTTGGAAGAGGTTTCAATTCTAAACTTGGAGATTTAACAATAGATGGCACAAGTTTTTCATTATTGCATGGTAAAGAAGCATATGAAACATTCTTAATTGCTGATTTTTCCGGTAATGAGTCAAGAGAACCAATGGTTTCTTTAATATCATCACTATACTCCAAACCGTTATCAATAGGTGTAGTGAGCACGGTTTCCAAAGTATCAACACCATTCAACTCAAACATTTGTTGGGCCAATGTGTCCATCACATCAATGGAGAAACAAGAGTGGACATCACTAGGATATCTCATCGTCTCGAAAATATTGAAACGTATTATTTCTCCATCAAACTCCATAGTTAGCGTTCCCTTGTCAACATCAATAATGGTTTTCGCCGTTTTCATGAAGGGACGCCCAAGTAGCAATGGAAGAGACGAGTCCGGTGAACCTTCATCCATCTCTAACACGTAAAAGTCCGCTGGAAATACAAGTTGATTAACCTGCAAAAGAACATCCTCAACAATACCCATTGGGTAGACATTAGAACGATCGGCTAATTGCAACACAATTCCAGACTTTTTAAGAGGACCTAGATCAAGTGAATTATACATAGACGCAGGCATGACATTAACGGATGCACCTAAGTCCAACATAGCTTTATTAAATGTGGTGTTACCAATTGTGACGGGAATGTCAAAGCTACCGGGGTCCTTGCACTTAAGTGGAAGTTTGTGTTGTAAGATTGCCGAAGCATTCTCCCCCACACTAAGCACTTCATTACCTTTGAGCCTTTGATTATTGGTACACAAGTCCTTCAACACCTTTGCATACTTTGGAACTTGCTTGATTGCATCTATGAGTGGTATGTTCACATGGATCTTCTTAAGAATGTCTAAAATCTCCTTTTCTAGTTCCGCCTTCTTGGAATTTGCAAATCTGCGAGGGAAAGGTAAAGGAGGAACATAAGTAGAAACCGGAGTTTTAGAGTTAGAAATAGGTACCTCAGAAGTTTGGGGAGAATCCTCGGTTTTCTCCTCCAAAACAGGTTCCTTTGGTGTTTCCACCGCGCCCGAATCAGTGACTTCGGGTTGCACAAGTTGTGTACCACTTCTCAACGTAATTGCATTGACACCCTCTTTTGGGTTGATAGGTTGAGAAGGGAGTTTCCCACCATTTTGTGCCTTCAATTGATTCAACTCCATAGCCATAGAACCAACTTGAGTTTGCAACTCCTTAACCGAACTCTCCGTTCTTTGCATAAAAGATTTCAGCAACTCCTCCATATTGGACCCCATATTTTGAGGTTGTTGTTGTTGTTGAAATTGTTGTCTCGGTTGGAATTATTGTTGTTGAGGTTGAAATCCACTCGGGTTTTTGAAACTAGGTTGTTGCATCGCTCCTTGCTTATTGGCATAGCTAAAATTGGGGTGATCTCTCCATCCCGGATTGTAAGTGTTGGAGTAGGATCATACCGTCTTTGTTGATTTGGAAAGATCGCATTAGCTTGCTCGTCTTCATAAGATTGAGAGGAACTTGGTATCACCGCGGCTGCAACTTGTTGAAGCATTGCGTTCATGTTACCCATTTGTTGACGAAGCTCTTCAACCTCGCTCACCTCACTCACCCTTCTTAGAATCACATCCGAACCACGACTCAAGAATTGTTGTGAGTTCGCTGCCATGTTTTCAATCAACTCTCTAGCTTGTGCCACCGTCTTGTTCACTAATGCACCACTACCCGCAGCGTCGAGGAGATTCCTATCACTTGATTGGAGTCCTTCATAGAAATATTGGATAATCATAGCGTCACTGAATTGGTGGTGAGGGCAGCTTGCCACCAATCTCTTATATCGTTCCCAACATTCATATAAGGATTCCCCCACATTTTGCTTCATCCCACAAATCTCCTTGCGAATTTGAGTAGCCTTGGATGCAGGAAAATATCTCTCCAAAAAGAGTTTCTTCAGCCCATTCCATGTTGTGACACTTCCGGCCGGTAAATAGTATAACCAATCCTTAGCACTATCCATTAAAGAGAAACGGAAAACTTTCAACATTGCACCATCCGCCGCAACATTCGCTGGAAGCATGGCCGTGACAATGGTGTGGAAGTCCATAAGATGTTTGTTTGGATCTTCATTCACCATGCCATGGAACTTTGGTAATTCTCTAAGCAACCCCGGCTTGATCTCAAAAGTAGAGTCCGTTTGAATACACCCCTGTTGTGTATCTAGCCTATGAGAAGCCAACTCCTTGAGTGAACGATTTGCATCACCCATAGCTTCTTCTTCTTGTTGTTGTTGGAAAATCTCTTCTCCTACTTCCAACTCGTGCTCGTCCGTTGTGTTTCGCCTTGGTTGGAGTATTGTGCCTTTTCGAGTAGCTATCCCGCACCTTGGATAATTCCAATCTTTAGACGCCAGGGATTAGGTACCTGAAAACAATTCTCGCACACAAGTGAGAAACAAGACAAGAAACAAGAAGCAAAGATAAAAGCAAAAACAGAAATAAGAAACTAAAAACTTAATAACTAGCCGTGTGCCTCCCCGGCAGCGGCGCCAAAATTTGATCGCTGTCGTATGCGTCAAAAATAATTTCACTTTCCTAAAGTATATGATAAGAAAGAGTTCGTATCCACAGAGAGGCGATTGTAGTTATTTCGTAATCAATTTCTTAAAGTAACCAATTGGGGGGATTTCTTATTTCTATTTAAACAATAAAAACAAATTAAAAGCAAAGTAAGTTGTAGAAAGTAATCAATGGAGAGAGATATTGGTCAAGGAATTCATCTTCAATCTTAGACATGTGCTTGCATATATGATTAGAATTACGATTTAATCTCTTGTGTTATCAAAAGCCTAGAGAATGAAGAGAGCAAGATAATCTATTAATTTCCTAAGTTATTCAACACACACATTAGGGATGCGTATGTGAAATCTACCTAAAGAATAACCTAACGCCTTGCGCTAATCAAGTTCAATTCCTAGGAGCATTAAGTTTCAGAAATAGGCTAATCAATGTAATTGTCATGCGTTGCACATAACAATTCGGACAATGGTCAAACTCTACATATGATTACGAGAGTGTATCACTACAAACCGTAAACATATCATGCTACTTGTATTCAAGGTTATCGCTCGATGAAAAACCCTAAAATAGCTATGGACTAAGATGCAAGTTCAATTAATTGGCCACTTAACTAATCAAACATCATAACCCTATCACAATACTTCAATCATGTGATCATAAAAACAGTAGAGAATTGAACGATAATCAAGAGAGAAAACTAATACATAAGGCAAACACAAGTTTTAGAAATAGGACTACATCCTTAACCAATAATAGAGAATTTAGCTACTCATAGCTATGGAGTTCATCACCAAAAATATAAGTTGAATAAAGAAGAAGAAGAACAAAAGCAAACCCTAGTTGCGTAAACAAAAGTGGCTCTCCAAGTTCCCAAGAATAAGATGATTTTCCAAAAGTTGTAGAATTCTTCTTTTATAGCTTTCCTTTCTTCCAAAATTAGGTCAAGTCTTCAAAGTCCATTAGATGAAAATCCACCAAGCCCATAAGAGAGAGAAACCCGTGTAGAAAATAAGTCCAAAAATACGTCGCCGAAAATCTGGTATTGTGGCCGGAAATCGGCCAGGTCATTGAGTCAACTTGTCTAGTCAACTGAGTGAACTCGGTCAGTCACCGAGTCGAACCGAGTCGGATCACGATCGGCTATCTCTGGTCGATCAAGTGAGTTGCCAGGCCTCGAGCCATTTGCACAGCCATAACCGTGTTGCACAAATATGGTGCATCAGTGCTCTTCCAACCCCATCTTGGCCTACACCTTCCTCTCGCCATTTCCATTAATTGCCACCACTGTAACCACTCAACATTTCATTCTGCAGCATTTCTTCTCTTCTAAACCACCAGAGCCATAACACTAACACCATCTGCATCTTCTCAGCTCAGACTTGAGCTCCAATGCCAATGAACCCCTCAATTGTGGCTGCAACCTCAAGCCCTTACAACTCACATTATTGTTCCATCTCTACTTAGCCACCTGCTTGCAACCAACAACTCAGTCATCAATCAACTCCATCATGCTCAAGTTATCACCCAACTTCACTTTCTCAACTCGATAGTAAAGGCTTCATGTCTTCCCCCGAGCTTCACATAACACACAAATTCATTCCAAACACAAAGCATCGCACCAGTGTAACACCTTCACTTCATTCCCACTGACTGCTCCACTGCTACTTGAACTCAAGCCAAGACCTCAAGCTCGAACCAAAGCACCAGCCCCTTCTCAAAGAACTCCACCTCACTGTACGATTCACGGCACCAGGCTCTCAAACCATCAGAATCCAGTCCACTTCATTACAAAGCAACAACACTTGACAGCATCTTACTCGAGCTTAACAGCTCCATTTTCTCCATTCTCGGCCTCATGACAACAATATCTGCCCTGCAGATTCCATTCTCAACTCAAAACATTCCCATTTGCACCTGCAATTCATATGAATGTAAAATAACCCATTCATTCGAAGCTCTAAAATCTGTTCAGCACAACAACATAATGGCAACAAGCCTTCTTCTTGACTGAATCTCAGTCATTGCCAGTGACAGAACATACAGATCCTTCCATTCTCCAGCTTCCACCAGGCCTGCAATTATTTCTATAGCAAACTCAGATCTCAGTACCACCACATGACTTCATCGAACTACGGCTCATGGCGACATTGCAGCTGCACATTACTCCGTGCCAATCACCTCATACTCTGCAAGACCCCTGTACCACCACAGAGCTGCAATTCCAGCTCTTTTCTCTATTTTACAGCATATCTGCCATTTGCACCTGTAACTCCATTTCCAGCTGTGGTCCTAAGATACATCTAATAGTGAATCTGCTCAATCATTTACTCAAGCCAACAACACTGTATCGACAACCTCATTCTGCTCAAGACATCACCACTGCATTCTGCCTCAAATTCTCCATCTTGCCCATTTCTAGCACAATCATCTTCTTCAACCCAGATCCACCAACATCACCTCCCTGAGTTCACACATCCCCTGTCAAATTCTTGAGACATCACCAGTGTCTTCATATTCATAACCAATTCTGCCTTGCACCACCAATGGACAACATCAGATTCATAGCCACTGTCTTCAGCCAACACACATAGCAGAACCCATTGCTATTCTCTTGTACCCATTTCTCCATCTGTTGCAGCTCAACCACAATAGCAGCAGCTCATTCTACAGTTTCCAATTCTTTCTGAGATTTGAAAGCAAACCCTTAGCAAAGATCAACAACTTCTATACATCAGGTTAGCTTCAATACCTTCCTCCTTTTCTCGATCTGAACCAAACCCATGTTCCATTGAATCTCTTCTTGCTCAAACCCTAACTTCTTCCACACTCAGAGTTGAACAAAACCCTAGCTTCAAATTCTCTCTTCAACAGCAATCACCCTCTTCTCGATCTGAATCTGAGCAACAGATCCTCGTTCTTCTTAAACTTCATCTCCACCTTGAATTCTCACCACGATTTCTATCTATTTCCACCTGAGCTGCTCTTGATTCAACCACCACTGTAATAAATCTCGATTTGGAAAATGAGAACGATTGGGAATGCGTTTTCTCTGAGTTCCAGGGCTGTGTAAGAGTGGAAAAATACACAGGCACCCACTAATGGATACGGGCCACCTGATGACAGCCCATTAGCTCTCCTTTGAACCTGAGCTAGCAGCCCCTTATCGTTGACTTGACTCCGCATAGCACTCGCCGTCGAACACTTTCGCCCTCCTTGTTCCTATTGAGTGATTTCTTCTTCTTTTTCTCCGTGCGACTCCAGAATACCTAATAACTCAAAAACACACGTAAAGTACATGATTCACAAGAAAAATAGCAAAGAAAGCGTAACTACTAAATAGTAAATTAGGTGTTTTAGACACCTATGAGGATGCAATGCACGAGATGGCCCAAGAGAACCAGAATCTCAAAGGCATGCTGGACATACAGATCGAAGGCTCCCAAGCTCACCCTCCGTCAAAGAGGCGTGAAAATGGAGCTATCTCAGGAAGACGCAGGGTGGATCTTAACTCACCGAAGGCCAACCAACCTAGGGGATCCAGGAAAGCGCACCACGATCCAGACGAGACGGATTAAACATAAAAGCCCTCTCAATCCTACTACGACGAAGCATTATCCAGAGATGCCCACAATGTGAAAATGGTTATGGAGCAAATGAAGAAAATGCGGAAGGAAATACAAGGCCTAAAAACTGGCCACGCAGGTTCAAGACTAGAAGAAGTGCTTCAAGAGGCAACCATATCCCCATTGTATTTTTGCATTTTGAGGGAACCTATCCCTCCGAAATGCCCGGTACCTACGTTCCAAGCATACAACGGTACCTCGGATCCCGAGTTTGCAAAGCAAAACCCCGATTTTACCTACGGATTAAGAAAGAAAGATGACTGGTGGGTCTTGCCAATGAAGAAAAAAGAAGAGAACACTCGAGAACGTGTCCTTGCCGGTATGTATGGTGGTGATGATTGCCATTGGAAATAGATGGTAAAGGTGGATGGATGGTACTTGACGGAAGAATGGAGAGTAAGTAGATGATGCAGCCAATGATCGGTGATGCAAGCGTGGAGTTATGGAAGTCTCGATGGATGCTTTATCATCACTAGCATGGTATGACAATTTATCGCCCAAGACAGAGATGAACTCGATTGATTGACTCTTTTTCAAGCAATTTTTTTGATGGACGGTGATGGAGAAGTTTTTGGAGACATACATTTGTGATCAACAAATCAACAAAGGCAAGCCCATTAGTTGGGATGAAATAGGCGTGGGATATTTTCTTTAGCTGACACAATTCTAAGGAGGTGAGGGTTTCCTAGTTTCTTCAAGAAGAGGGAAACTAGGCACAATTTGATGCAATACACAAACCTAAGTTTATTATTGGTTATGGAATAGTGGCAAAAAGAGTTTTGTCTCATATTTATCGTTTGCCAAGCAATTGTTTTTCAAGGAAAAGAACTTCTAATCAATTGCCGTAAAGTGATAAATACAAGTAGCATAATATGATTATATTAATTGATCTGAATAAGTTAAATTGAATTGGACTTCAATTGCTTTGATTGGCCTGATTTAGAATGCATCTAGGGAATTAAACTTGATTATCTTTTGTTAGGGAGCTCGCATCTTTTAAAACATGGGGAGAGATATTCCCTCAAGGTATTCTAGGGTCTTTGATAAAAGGATTAAAATATCAATTCTAATTAGTTGAAAACATGTTTGTGAATGAAAACGAAATCCATGACCAATATCTTCTTATCCTTGATTTGATTTGGCTTTGCCATTTAGACTGAAACAATTTGACAACCTAGATCTCAGGATCGACTGCTATATTTATATTTTGAGTAGTAAGAAAAAAATCCGACCGCGATCACCAAGGAAAAGTCAACCCCATGGCACAAGCGAAGGAAAGGCAAGACATCAGACTTGAAAAAAGCAATGACAACCCCATGGCACAAGCAAAGGCCACAACGAACCAACTCTCCGGAACCAATTCCGAGAGATACCTAAGCGACAAAACTAAGTAGGGGCAGGACCAGATCTCGAGACAAACGATCCAAATACGGGGATAGCAAAAGAGGCAAAGGAAGAGAAGAATTCGTAGATAAAATCTATACGAAGCTGAATGCAACGTTCTCTCACATTCTCAAAGAAGGAAGGAGAAAAGCCAGAAGCTTTCCTTACCCTAATACTAGGGGAAAGCAACCAGACAAAATGAATGAGGCCAAGGAGTATTGTGCATACCACCAGTACTATGGGCATACATCTGACGCGTGCTACCATTTACGAAACGTGATTCAGAGGTTCATAGACGAAGGAAAATTCATGGAGTACGTACAGATACAGCCATCTAAAACTGAGGAGGCCCCAAAGAAAAGGGTAGAATTACCTCAGGACGGTAAATACATCAACATGGTCACCTTCTCCAGCGGAGGTCAAGAAGAACTGCTCGAAGACATCCTCGAGTTAGCTCGAAACAGAAAAAAGCTAGAAACCCACGAGGTGTTCAAGCTAAGTGGACCACCTACCAGCGCTTGGGAAGAATGGATGGCCATGCCATTAAAATTCTCAACAAAAGACGTCAAACAGGATGTCGAGATGCACAACGATCCACTAGTGATCACTCTTCCAATACACGGATGGAACGTTACGAAGGTCCTCGTTGACGGGGAAAGCTCGTTAAATGTACTGTTTTACGAACCCTACCTACGCATGGGTTTGAAAGCAGAGCAGATGGATTCCTCCACTTGCACCATATACGGTTTCAATGGAGCAGTCTCTAGACCGAAAGGAGAAATTGTCTTGCAGGTGCGTACAGGACCCTTAGTAACCAATACAGTTCTGCGTGGTGGAAACTCCTTTGCCCTACAAGGTAATCATGGGCAAACTATGGGTCCATAGATTGCGAGGAATAGCTTCGACATATCATCAATACCTACGATTTCCTACACCCATGGGTGAAATGGAAATCAAAGGTGACCAGCAAGACGCAAGTCTATGCAATCTAGCAGAGGTCAGACTCAACGAAGAAAGAGCTGCTGCCCAACAACACGAAATAAAAAGGCGCAAAACAAACGCTAAAGAGGTGAAGGACGGAGCCTTCCCAGTACCCGAAGTCGTCTCAGTTCCGGAAACAAGCACCTCCGTCACTCCAAGAGCGGACGTCTCCCCCAAATGACAATTACAGAAAAGCACTCCTCAACGGCCTCAGAAACAAACCTGCTTACCAGTGGAACCAACAAATAAAATCAGCATTGGAACGGAGACAAAACCAAAAATGCTCAACATTGGAACCTTACTTGAAAAGAAAAAGGAGATTCAACTACAAAGGTTACTAAGGGAATACGCAGACGTCTTTGCATGGTCAATGGAATACATGCCAGGAATTGACCCGAATTTGGTCTCACACCACCTTCGGCTCAAACAAGAAATGCCACCATTTAAACAACGCATCCGAAAGGTGGCAGATATCTTTCATGTAGCGGTAGAAAAGGAGTTGCAAAAGCTACTCGCAGCAGGATTCATACGAGAAGTCAAATATCCCACATGGATATCTAACATGGTAATCGTACCTAAGAAGAACGAAGGTGTGCGCATTTGCATAGACTTTAGCAATCTCAACAAAGCGTGCCCCAAAGACAGCTACCCACTGCCAAACATTGACCAATTGGTCAACCTATCCTTCATGGATGGATACTCAGGCTACAACCAAATAGCCCTTGTAGAAGAAGATCAGGAGCATAATGCGTTCTTTACCCCACGAGGCTTGTATTTCTATACAAGGATGCCTTTTGGACTAAAGAACGCGGGGGCAACATACCAACGTTTAGTAGACAAAATCTTTAGGCCATGGATAGGCAAGATACTGGAGGTCTATGTGGACGATATGCTCGTCAAGAGCAAAGAAGCAAAAAACCACTAAGGGAAATATTCGAAGCCATGAGAAACTTCCACATGAAGGTGAACCCGGAGAAATGCACATTCGGAGTAACATCAGGAAAATTCTTGGGATACTTGGTAACTAAGCGAGGAATAGAAGTAGACCCCGAAAGGGTCAGAGCAATAATGGAGATGCCATCTCCACAAACTTTAAAAGGAGTACAAAAGCTAAATGGAATCTTAACTTCCATGGGAAGATTCATAACTAGGTCGTCAAATAAATGCAAAGCATTTTTCGATACACTAAGGAAAGGAAACAGGTTTACATGGACCCCAGAATGTGAACAAGCCTTTCACAAGATCAAAGAGTACTTAACAACGAGGCCCAACTTTCCTTAGAGTCTGCTCATAATGCAGATTTAGTGAAGCAGATGGCTTTGCTTCGCAAGGAATGTGATGAAACCTTTAAGTGGAAAGAGGGTCTCATTATAAAGCAAAAGGAGGATATTGCCTTAGTTGAGAGACGCCTCTCATCCCAAGAAGTTATCCGCAAGAAGTATTACGCGGATTTCGAAGATGCCTGCGCTTCCTTAGCTAAGGTTACTGCAGAACGAAATGTTCTATCTCCTGAGGTATGTTCTCTTAAGAACAAATTTATCGAGGCTGGCTCCGTGTCTTCTTTCATGTCTCATGCATCTTTAATAAAAAGGTTGGAAGAGTTAGAGAATGTTTACTAAGACTTATCCTATGAGAATGCTTCGCTCCGGATTGATATTGATGATCTCCGGACGGAACGAGATACCCTTGTGGAAGATCTCGATGCCGCTGAGGTGGATCTTGCTGAGGCTCAACATAGTTTAGAGGAATCCCTTTTCCATGCAGGAGGTAGCTTAGGACCCTTATTTTTCCGCAGCATCCTTTGTGTCTTTAACTGCTCTTTTCTTATTGCTGATACCCTTCGTTTCTGCAGGTCTCCAGGAGCATCTAGTGGGTGCAAATGCCAAGATTACCCGTCTCGAGGGTCAAATATCTTTGTTGGCGATATCTCTCCAATTTGATGCTGCTGCTAAGTTTAAGGCTGAGGCACTTCAACAAGCTAACGATCAGCTCAGCGCCCAGATGATGGAGCTTCATCAGAAGTCGGCTTCGGATATGGAAGTTCAAGCTTCTCAGATGAAGGTGCAATTCGAGCGTTCAACCATTGATTATATTAAGAATGCCTTTGCAGAGGCCGAGCTCCAAGTCGAAGAAGTTGTTCTTCCTCATCTTCCTTATCCTTGATGCGTCTCGCGTTTCTCTTAACCGAACTCTTTGTTGTGTTACGATTGGTTGAGGGGCCTTCGTTGTCTCCTTTCCTTGAAACAATACTTTGTCATGGTTTGAACCTTTGTCATCTGCAACTTTTAAGACGTGTTAGTCGTATATTTGTAACATTATTATGGTACCCTTAGTATTGCATGAACATATAAATGTAGACGTGTTGTGTCTAGTTATTTGCACATTTGTGTTATCACAAGGTGCTAAGGTATTTTTAACCTTTGGTGGAACATTCATCATCCTACCCAAGTATCCTTTGGCTAGAAGGTACCATGGTGGCGAGGGCTCCTACCTGGGCAATAATTTTTCTGTAACCCTATGTGTTCAGCTCGAAGGAGTAGTAATAACATGTGGTATGACATTGCTGGCCGGAGAAGTGGTGTTAGCGGTACCAATAGAGCCTGCAAAGTTGAAAAGAGTAGTACTTGCAGTGGCAGTACCACTAGAACTTACAATGTTAGAGTTGGGTGTTGAACCCGGATTGGTAACTGAACTAGACATAAGACCGACCATCTTGATAAATTGAGATTGCAACCGAGAGATTAATCTCCCTTTGTGGTCACCAATCTGTAGATGGGGCAAAACGAGTTGCTGGTTTTTAAGGAATTGAGTAGACGACCATGCGGAGGAAACTCCTTGAACCGAGCGAACTGTCTAACCTCACACAGATGCACTGCAAAAGGGAGTGCTTTGAATTCGAGAGATCAATCTGTAGGCCTCCGGCCTAAACCAAGACAATGGCTGTTCCAGAGTCAATTCAGTCATAAGAGAGGATGGGTCGATCTGTAAGAGGAAAGCTGAGAAAATGGGTGAGATCACTGGTGATCGAATATTGTAGGTGTGTTGTGTATTCTGCGTGAAGAAATAAAATAATATCTGATTGATTGAATTTTGCTCTGTTGAGAGTAATTGCTCAGACGTTGAGTTCTTGATCTCTTGTTTCCTGTTTAACGAAAGATTGTCTTGTTTTTAATCATGATTCAGAGACTTATTTATATTTCTAGAATTGTAAACACCTTGATCCCATGAAGTGTGACAGTTGCTGGAGTCAAAGAGTGGGGAAGTGGAAATCGTGTTAAAACCAGTTGCTCATCGTGCGGAGACTTGGTTGATTTTCCATCCAATACTTTGCTAACTCCTCCAACTGATTGCATGACTTGCTCACATTTTCAAAACTTTAGGTCATCTGTAAGATTAAAACCAAAAGGATCGGACTGAGTCGAGCTCTGCGACTTGGATATTAAATCGGCGAAAAAAATTTCTCTCTCGAGTTTTGATCAACCTCATTAATCCAGGTAAGAATTGATTGTAATCAGGTAGTACTATTCTTCAGGGTTTCCTAATCATAATCAATGATTAATTTTAGTATCTGAAGCTGATATTAATATGTCGGATAATTCATATTCTTCGAGTTTTGAGATGTTAAGAAATCTTAGATCCGAAGGTTCTTCTGATGTTAATATGGAAAGCGCTTCAGTTTTTATTCCTGATGAAGTAATATATGAAAGTTTGAATGAATGGAGATTTAGTTTAATTGGTCGTTTAGATTTGGTACATCTAAAGTTAGTTGTGGCTGAAACAATACTGAGGAAGCAATGGAAGTTAAAATGAAATTGTCAAATTATACCAATTGGGAAAGGTTTTTTCATTATTAAATTGGATGAAGCTGATGATATGAAGATGATTTATGAAGGGCGATGGGAGGTTGAGGATCAAGTTTTAAGTCTCAGGTATTGGGAAAGGGATTTCAGACCTGAACTATAGAAAACCTCTAATGCTTATGTGTGGGCTTCTTTTCCTGGTCTGAGCATTGAGTATTGGAAGGAAAACATTTTGATGGCAGTGGGAAGATCATTTGGTAGACCAATTCGTATTGATGAAACCACACTGAAGAAGCAAGTTGGTTTTTATGCAAATATCTTAATGGAAATTGATTTAGCTAAAGTAGTTCCAAATAAGGTGTGGGTGGAATCAAAATATGGAAAGTTTGAGCAGGAAATTTGTTTCTCTAATTTACCAAAGTTTTGCAATCATTGTCAAGTAATTGGACATTTGGTATCTGAGTGTAGAATCAAGAGAAGGGAACAGAATAAGAAGGATAATCCCCCTAAAAAACAGCAGCAATGGAGATACACTCCAAAAAAAGGGCAAGCACAAGCTGCAGTGGGATTTGATTTATGTTTTCCTGCTAATTCAAATGATGAAGCCAGTGGGAGTAAGGAGGGTGAAAGAACTGACTTAATTCCACTGAGTCAGAATGATACATCTCATATTAAGATCACAGGGGATGAGGTCTTTCAGATATACAAGAATGTTGGATTTACTGGAACTCTGGACTCTCCAATGGAATTTCCCATTTTATCTGGTGATCAAATAGTTGAGTCAGGTACTAGTATTCCTTCCATTATCTCTGTTGTAGTGGAAGAAAAGGAAGAAGATACAGCTCAAACTTTAACTAGTATTTCTAGTGTTGAAAATTGTGTGGAAGGATGTTGGCAAATATACAAAAGCAAGTAAAATAATTGAAGAGTCAAATTTGAGTAAGATTGCATCTCCCAGTAAATTTAATGCTCTAATTGAAGTGGTGGAAAAACAGGGTCAAACTTTTTCTAGAGTTGTTGCCAAACCAATTAAGGGTAAAAAAGTTATGCCAAATGTTACAAAAACAATGCAAGCAAGTAATTCAGTAAAATTTAGTAAAGAAATGGGGAGTTCTCAAACTTCCCAACTTTCTCAATCTCAATGAGAGTCATCTATTGGAATATCAGAGGATTGAGGAGAATTCAAGCCAAAGATAAACTGAGAAATTTAGTACACCAATTTAATCCTTCCTTACTGTGGGTTGCAGAGCCAAAAGTGAGAGTTTTTAGTAGTATTTTGAAGCAATTAAAGTTACCTGGTATGAGTAAAATGGTTATTCACAATTATTCTGGAGCAATAAAAGGTAATATCTGGGTGTTTTGGAATTCTTCATTGTCCACTCCTACAATAACCTCTTCTACAAGACAAGCTTTAACTGTTCGAGTAGGGGATGTAGTTGTAACTGGGGTTCATGCATCATGTTTAACTATTGACAGAAGGGAACTATGGGAAGAACTATTGGTCATTAATGAGATGAAGTTACCATGGTTACTAATTGGAGATTTTAATGTAGTCCTAACTTGTGAGGAAAAAAAGGGAGGCAGGAGTCCACTTAGACTATCAATGCAAGAATTTAGAGACTGCATAGAATCCTGTAATTTAATGCAAGCTCCCAGGTCAGGATACTATGTGATTTAGATAAGGCATTCTACAATATTAATTGGCTAGAGAAATATGATGGTTGGAACTATAAAGTAGGGGTAAGAGGAACATCAGATCATGGAGCTCTAATGGGAGGTGTTACAAATATCACAAGACCTCAAAATATACCATTTAGGTATCAAGCTGTGTGGACAACTCATCCTGATTTCATCAAGGTAATACAAGAGTCATGGAATGAAGCACTACACCATTTTTAGGAATTAGCAACGGACCCTGGACGTTGCTAACTGGGGTCGCAACGGCAGGTTGACGTTTCAAAACACGGTCATATTTTTCGCAATGGCATAAGCTCCGTTGCGATTCTTGGTCAACAACGGAGATTCGCAACGCATCGTGCCGTTGCGACGTAGTTTATTCGCAACCAAGATCCTGTCGTTGCTAAGTCAAGTTTCTAATTACGGGAATACCCCTACCCAGGAACTATGGTTGGTTCAATTTATTGGTTCTGGTTCTAATTTAGCAACAGAACATCGACGTTGCTAAGCTTTTGCAACAGAAAAAAAAAAGGTCAGGTCTTCATTGACCTGGTCAAATCCATTCCCCATATTTACCCCACTCATAGTTACCCAGTTCCCCATATTCACGATTCCACGAGATATACAAACTTCTACACTTTCAATTCCACATTTACCATTATGAAAAAGAATTCTTCAATTGAAGTTAACAAGTATGAGTGTTGATACAAACTATGTCATTCATTTAATGGACATACACATAAACATACTTAGTTCCTAAGTTCAGTTTGTATAAAGTTCTGAAATTCCTAAGTTCTTCTAACTTAAATCTCTATAAGGAGATACTACATTATAACTTACAAATCTTAAGGGACCTAATGGCTTCTTCTTTGTTCTTCAACCTTTCTGATCTCACAATAGAGCATCATTCAATTAACCTGCGAACAAAGAATCACAAATTCTTCTAATCAGATATACGGTATGCTTATAAAGATTGAGTCGAAGAGTACTAATAGGCTACAAATGAAGAAGATTCAACCATTATTTACTAATCTAAAACAACACTAGTCGATACCACAATTTATCTAATTATCAAGTTCAAAATACTAATTTAAAAGTGGCTCTTATGACCTTACATTTCTCCTCTTATCCTAATGCTAAACCGCGCATTTGAGTTCTATGTAAAATGACTAGTCCAACTCGAAACCGAGATCATCGAAACATTGTCTTCAAATTTACACACAACTCCTGGATGGATCATGTCCATCATTTGTGTGACACTTGAAAATCTAAATCCAAGTCTTGGCCACACATTTTATATTCATTCATTCATTACTATGATACCCAGTGTCGATCATTGTACATATATGTCTGGTCATTCAAACATGATTAAAAGATGCGGTCATTTACTACACTACTTATCATGCCACAACAATTATACTTATCATGCCGGTAAAACAAAACAAATAATTGCTTACATCAGTATGAATCCCCTACATCCAGAGCTGTTGAGCCCCTTTGTGATGTTTTCTATAACAGGACGCGGTTGTAAGTGAGCTATGTAATAGAGCTAGCTCAATTATTCTTGGACTTCGACATGGTCGAGCTAGCTCAAATCCTAAATTACGCTGGATTCCGTGATATCTTTTAGGTCTGAACTAGCATCTTGTAAGCATAATACACAAAACTATCCCCTAAAACTAAAATTGTTTTATTTAGTAAAAAACATTCACCAAAATCTTGAGTCTTGGCTATAGTAAAAACGAAACTAAGAACTGGTGAACTACTATATAATTTAAGATATATGACATACCATCAGTCATCTTGGCCTCGATATTGGAAACATCTTTATCATCATTCACGATCATAACCATAGCGAAGCTTCCATGAATGAGTCTGCTTTCAACCATAGAGTTCACAATCCAAAGAAAAAAGCCAAGTAATTTGCTATCAAATTAATTCACACATTCATAATATTGGGCAAAAAGTTAGAATGTAACACAGGTCAATTCCTGGAACTATCTTTACCAATTAACAATCAATGCGTGCTCATTACAAAGTCAATGCACATTATTAGAAAAGACATAACAAGTTAGCAGACAGAACATGGTACTTTGAATGCGAGCTTTAAAGTATCGTGGCTTTCTTATTTGAAGTGTTTGAATCAAAACAAGATAATAAACATGAGAAGTGTAAGCTACCTGTGTAATCCCAGCCGACATAATTCGAAGTTCTTTAGCATTCCATTTCTTCCACTTCAATTCCAAAACACCAGCATTATCCATTCCTATACAAAAACATTCAAATGCATATCAATTTTTTTTAAAGAAGCCTCAAAAAACCAATACTCAACCCTTTGCGGAACTCGTAAAAATCAAAGCAAGGTGTTCATCATGTACAAACAACAAGAAAATTTGTATCATCAATAATTTTCAGGACCTAATTATGCAACATTCAGAAAAAGTATAGTTATTCTTGCCTTGCAAATTTTGCCATAGCCAATGTATAGCCTGATCGCACCATACCTAGATTCTTGACAAACAGGACACTTCACCAGCGATGCATGGTCCTTCCAATACAAAACACGAGTCATTTACACATGCATCATATGTTATATAATCCATTCCTAGATCTTGGATCATCTTTTTCACTTGGGTACTTAGATGGCGAGTATTCTCTTGGGAAGCAACTCCTTCATCAACTCTAAAATTGCAGTCATACCATTATCAGAAAACCCATATTGTGTCTTTATGTGATTCAACTTGATAGAAGCATACAATGCTGTCACTCCTTTAGGACACGACGGATACAACGGTTCTTTTGCGCTCATAGACAGATTCCTTTTTCTTTCTTTTCCTAGTTCCAGCATCATTATGAACCCCACTATCTATTCTAATATTGTCATCTACTAAATAAACACCATCATCCTCAACAACATCTCCTAAATTTTCACCCCCACCTATAGTTAGGATCAACATCTACATCTCCTACATTAACATTCTCAGCTACTTCTAACTTTTCCCCATGAAAACGCCATGTCGTGTATGTAGAAAGAATACCATACTTAAGCAAATGCAATGAAATTTCACTAAGGGGCCCCAATCCTTTACCATTCTTACATCTATTACATGGGCATGAGAATAAGGTATTTCTGCCACCATTTCTATTAGCAAACTCTATAAATGACCTAACACCTTCTATGTACTGAGCAGACTTACAAGGACATTTCATCCATCCCTTATCAACCGTAGATGACATACCCTAAAGACAGATCTATGTTAAAATTCAGAGAGTATATACATTACATCAATACAAAATCAGCAGCATATTTTGATATGATATCTACTACAACTCTAACATGAACCTATGAGAATTTGATATGTACACAGCATAAGATTAATCAAAAGAATACTATCATTTAAAACTATACCAAATCCATTTCATGAAATTGAGTCCCAGCGGTAGGGTTGCCGAAGCCCTTAGGTTAACGACAGAAACATCCCTCAACAAAAGAGAATGAGCTACAATGAGCTTTTGCGATTCACCACTAGGACCATTTTTATCATGCTCAATGAGATTCTATCAAAATCGAAATCGGACTTACAAAAATAATTAAGTTCAGACCATACAAACTTATAAAAATCTTTAAGTTCAGAAATTATACAAAATTTCTAAGTTCAGACCATACAAACTTATAAAAATCTTTAAGTTCAGAAATTATACAAAATTTCTAAGTTCAGACCATACAACTTATAAAAACTTCTAAGTTAAGAGATTATACAAATTTTCTGTAAGTACACCAATTCAATTCTAACATGTAGCTTCAACTGAATCCTAGTGGTAGGGTTGCGAAGCCCTTAGGTTAACTACGTAAACATCCTCTCAACAAAGAGAGAATGAGCTACAAGTAGCTTTTGCGATTCACCACTAGGACCATTTTTATCATGCTCAATGAGTTTCTATCAAAATCAAAATCTTACAAAAATTCTTAAGTTCGAGACCATACAACATAAAAAACTTCTTAGTTAAGAGATTGCACAAAAATTATGTAAGTACACCAATTCAATTCCAACATGTAGCTTCAACTGAATCCTAGTGGTAGGGTTGCCGAAGCCCTTAGGTTAACGACAGAAACATTCTCTCAACAAAGAGATAATGAGCTACAAGTAGCTTTTGCGATTCACCACTAGGACCATTTTTATCATGCTCAATGAGATTCTATCATAATCAAAATCAAAACAGTTGGATATACCTTCTTAGTTTTCCTAAACCAATTCTCACCAGTTCTTCTTCAAACTCTAATGAACTGAACTTCAGTTCTTCAATCCTGACAAACCTAGACATGAAAAAAAAAAACATTAGATTCAGATAAACAACAAACCATAAAATGGAAATTATCTCTTTGAAAATAACCACAACAATTTCATAGTTGATATACCTTTTTTGTTCTTCTGAACCAACTCGACCGGTTCTTGAATCTTGACAAACCCTAACATGGAAAAAACAAAGGGGGTATTAGATTCGAGATACTATGAAAAAAAATCAAGCATTAAAGCTTTGAAATAAACTGAATCGATTCCCAAACCCTAACATGGAAAGAAAAAAAACGAATCGATTCACAAAAGCTTTTGGGAAATCGAAAAACCGAAATCAAGCATTAAACCTAAAAACAAAAAAACTTAAATGGAACCCTAGGATTCGATAAACTTAAATCAAAATATCTAAATCCTAGAAATGAAATCTCCGAAACCCCTAGAAATCATTGAAACCCTAGAAATCGAAATCTAAAAACATCCTCAAAAATTGTACCTCGTATGCACGATCTACACGATGATGGAGATGGAGAGGGACATGAGAGCTGAATCTCTCTGGTTTATAGAGATGGAGATGGAGGAGAGGGGGGAAGGACGGGGGAAGGAGAGCTGAGTCTTTGTTTTGGCGGAAGAAAAAATGAGGATAGAATTCAGCTGAGGGTGGGATATACCCTAGACTTGGATTAAGGGTGGAAATAAAAGCGTAGTCTTGACCGAAATTTGACCGGGGCGTGTTTATCGGCTCTAGTGTCACGACCAAGCAAGCGGTTCACACGCTTGAACCGAGCGCGGTTGCAATTCGCAACCACCCCCGTGAGGTTACAAAATTGAACCAGCATAAACCCGTTGCGAAAATATTTGGGTTGCATTCATGGCGGAAAATTCGCAACCGACATTAAGCCGTTGCGAAACTTTGTTGCGAAATCCTAAAAATGGTGTAGTGAAGAGATTTTTGGGAATCCAGCTTTCTGTTTTATTAGTAAATTGAAAAGACTCAAAAATTGGCTTAAAGTATGAAATTGGGAGGTGTTTGGGGACCTTAGAACAAAAGTCAAATCTTCTGAAGATGATGTAATGGCTGCTGCTTTAGAATCTGATGCAGATCCTGAAAACATTATGTTGTTAAATAACTTGATCACTGCAAGGGGGAAGCATGAGTTAGCATCTCAACAGTATAATGAGCTAATGAGAGCAAAAGCAAGAGTTAAATGGATTAAGGAAGGTGGTGCAAACACAGTTTTTTTTCACACAACTATGAAAATTAGAAAATCTTTTAACAATATTTCTGAGTTGGAAGATGAAGCTAGGAATGTAGTTACTTCTCAAGATCAAATTTCTGAAGTTCTAGTATCTCATTACAAAAAGAAGTTTGAAAGGATAAATGTTGTATTTGAGGATGATCTCTTTGAAGCAATTCCAAAGATTCTTAATGAGGATGATAACAAATATTTAGATGCAGCACCTTCACAAGAGGAAATCAAGAAAAAAGTATTTGGAATGAATGCAAATAGTGCACCTGGACCAGATGGTTTCCCAGGGATTTTCTATAAATATGCTTGGAATGTGGTTGGAAAAGAGCTAGTGGAGGCGATTCAATTTTGCTGGGAGAACATGTTTATACCAAAAGGATTTAACTCTAATTTCTTATTTCTTCTTCCCAAGACTCAAGGGGCCAAAAGAGCTGCACAATTTAGCCTATTGGCTTAGCAAATTTCAACTTCAAAATTATGACAAGAATCATTATTGACAGAATTGGAACTGTAATTAGTAGAATGATATCTTGTCAACAGGGTGCTTTTATCAAGGGTAAAAATATCCGTGAAAAAGTTGTTTTAGCATCAGAATTAGTGAATGAGCTAGAAATCAAAAGAAGAGGTGGCAATGTAGCTCTCAAAATTGATATAACTCAAGCATATGATTCATTAAGCTGGGAATTTTTGTTTGAAGTATTGAAAAGATTTGGTGTTTTCTGAAGTGGGCATTCTGTGGTTAAAGAAGATTTTTGAATCAGCAATGATATATGTTCTTGTGAATGATGGACCCTGTGGTTTTTTTGGAGTGGGAAGGGGATTAAGGCAGGATCCACTCTCACCCATTCTATTTTTGCTAGCAGAAGAAGTTCTGAGTAGAAATATTAAAAAGCTAGTTCAGATGACGCAAATACAACCAATGGTGATCAGGGGGGGAATCCACCCAACACACTTGATGTTTGCAGATGATATTTTTATTTTATGTAATGGAAATAAGAAAACATTGGAGAACTTAATGAAGGTACTGATGCAGTACCAAAGTTCATCTGGGCAGGAAATAAGCAAAGCAAAAAGTAAGTGTTTTGTGGGGGGCACTTCAAAAATAAGAAAACATGAGATTGCTAACACCTTGGAGATGGAGATATCTAATTTTCCAGACAAGTATTTGGGTGTGATACTGAAACCAGGAAGAGTGACAACACAACAATTTTGGGGAATGGTAGAGCTGATACAAAAAATGTTGGTTGGATGGATAGGTAAAATGCTAGCCTTTGCTGAAAGATTAACTCTGGTGAAGTTTGTTTTATGTAGCATGCCTATTTACACAATGTCTGTATATAAATGGCCAAAGTCTGTGATAATGGTATGTGAAAGAATAATTAGAAATTTCTTATGGTTTGGAGACCCAAATATAAAGAAGCTAATAACACTTAAGTGGGATTAAGTGAATGCACCAATGGAGGAAGGTGGTTTGGGTATCAGAAGATTGGAGGTTATGAACAAAGCTTTACTAATGAAATTTTTATGGAAAATAGAGAATGAAGATGAAGAATGGACTAACTTTATGAGACCCAAGTATATGAATAAGAATGGTGAATGGATAAAATACTATAAGAAATCATCAATATGGCCTTGTTTAAAATAGGTGATGGCAGAGATGAAAGAAGGGAGCAGGTGGTTGGTAGGAATTGGGAACAAGATATCAGTTTGGAATGATAAATGGATCGGAGAATATGCCTTAATTGATAGGCATGCTGGGGACCCTTACATATTGCAGAATGCTAATTTGAAGGTGCAGGACCTAATTTAAAATGGAGAATGGCACATTCCAACTGGTATGTTAAAATTCTTTGATATCAGTGAATTACCAGTTTTAAGGGAATGGAAAGATAAAAAGGTATGGAAACAGGAATTAACTGGCAATTTTACAGTTGCCAATGCAGCTCAGTTCATAAGGAAAAACACCTAGTAATTTCTTGGGCTAAACATATTTGGCAGCCTTGCATTCACGCTTATACTTCAACTAATGTATGGAAAATTTTAAGAGGAGCATGTGCAACAGAAGAAGCAGTGAGAAAGAAGGGTTTCAGTACAACATCAAAATGTTATATTTGTGCCAATAACCAAGACACCATAGAGCATATACTTTGGTCCTGCGATTTTAGCGAAAAGATATGGCATTGGATGAGTGGTATTTTTAGATGCTCAACACCAAACAACTTTGAGGAAATATTGAAAGGTGCATGTGGAAAAAGTCCTGCTATTGTAGAAGTGTGGAAAATATGCTCTTTTAACATTATGAAGGAACTGGACTTTTTGAGGAATTCAATAATGCATGAATCTGTCACAGGTAATACTGAAGCATTTAAACAGAAGATTATGAAGATTGTCAAGGATGGAAGTGTAAGAATGAGAGGACAGATGTGGGGGAATGTATATGACCTGCAAATTCTTCTATTTTTTGGAATCTCTGGAGTGAAAGCTAAATCTACAAATGTGAAGCAATGTTTCTTTAAACTGCCAGGAATTGATCAAATCTTAATTTGTTGTGATGGAGCATCAAAAGGCAACCCTGGCATGGCTGGCCTGGGTTTTGTAGATATAGAAAATTCAGGTGAATGCATGGGAGAAGCTTCAGGTGGAATGGGGATAGCTACAAATTATCTAGCTGAAGTTATGGCTCTGATAGTAGCAGGGGAATGGGCTGTCAGTAAGCATTTCATGAATGTAATCTTTAGTCTTGATTCACAGGCAGTTCTGACTGCTTTTTCAAATAATAAGGTGCCTTGGATAGTATTGAGCAGATGGGAGAAGATCAAAAAGTTAATTCCTTTCATCACATTAAGACATTCTTATAAGGAGACAAATTTTTTTGCTGGCACAATGGAAAAAAAGGGTGTTTTGATGGTTAGAGGAGCTTTCATCTATTATGAAGAAAAACCACGGTGGTTAGGAAAGTTGGAAAATGAAGATGATATGTATTTTAGGTTATGTTCTTAAGTAATGCCTTGGTATGGCAACTGTTTTTTATTTTTTAGCTTAGCCTAGATTGGCTTGTTTTTGTAATACTCCTTATTTTTAGTAATAAAATTCATGATTTAGCAACAAAAAAAAAAACATTCTCATCGTGTGTATGAACACACGTGTTGTAGACCGCCAGATCAAAACCGTAGTTAATATCCCCCATGTGACACGATTGATGTCCCGTGATTGTTGAGTATACAAGGCAGACGTGTATTTAGTTAGTCAGTTGCTGAATTTATGGGACGATGAGTCCTTGTATTGTTGAGTCGAACGTGATTTGCAAATGTTCTAAGACTTATAAATTGAACATGTCTGTTGAGACAGAGGTATAATTGTCGAATAAATGTTGATAGTTAAGGTGAACAAATATTGTTCATCTGATGAATTATTGAATATTGATAGTTGAACCAATATTCCTTAGTCTGAGCAAATATTGCTCATCTGAGCAAATGTTGCTCGTTTGATGAATTATTAATTTAAAATACTGGCAACTGAACCGAGTATAATAATTAAAGTGTTGATTACGGGATCAACATTAAATTATTAGTGTTCGAATCTGGAATTATAAACCTTGGATTCGAAACCCTAAGATCAATTGATGATTTATTGAAAATCAACCACGGAGTGAAGGAGGGACCGACTACATGGGATGATGAGTCGACCATGTAGCGCCCAGATGCTCGAGTGAGCAAATACCAAAGTCTCTTGAAGACCAGTTGGTGAAAGGATGATTAAATGATGGTTTAATCCTTTATTATAATAATGCTCGTCTGAGTCTTAGGTGATAAAACCTAATTATGAAGAGATGAGGGACCGACCAAAGGGTCATGAAACCGACCCTGGTTGGTCACGTGACCGAATGACGATCGTTTTATGAAATTCCAAATTATTTGGAAGATTTTGAATCTAATGTGAACAAATCAGGTCAAATGATGAAAATATGTGGAACCGGCTTCTTGCAAGCCAAAGATACAACCTTGGTCGGTCAAGGTAATATGCTCATGTCACCAAAGTGTTCGTGTCTCAGTCCTAAGAATTTTGATATTTTCTGATGCGCGTTTGAGCAACATTTTGAGAAAATATGAAGAAATCAAGGTTTTTGCTCAAGCTGAGGAAACTTCATAAGATGAAGGAAATAATAATAATAAAATGAGGGAATCATGAAGTGTGGGATCGGCTATGGCCAAGGCATGGCCGGACGGCCAATGAGCCCGGTCCCATGACACTTTTCCTAATTTTATGTTATTTTCATGATTTTAAGGAAATATCATGAAATCAAGGAATTTGTTGAAACCTAGGAATTTCCTTGAAGTGGAGGAGTTTCCATGAGATGAAAGAAACAATAATATTAATAATAATAAAATAAGGGGCATGTGGGACCGGCCACGACTAGGGCATGGTCGGCCGGATAGGGCCCGGTCCCGTGAGTCTTCCCTAATTTTATATTATTTTCATGATTTTAAGGAAATATCATGAAATCAAGGATTTTGTTGAAACTAAAGAGTTTCCTTGAAATGAATGAGTTTCCATGAGATGAAGGAAACATTAATAATAATAAAATAAGGGGCGTGTGGGACCGGCCACGACTAGGGCATTGGTAGGCCCGAAAAGATGTTTAAAATGAAGCCTACGGTGATACCGCAAGTGCACGGTGTCGTGATGTAGCACTGGGCACGTACGGGTCGAACCACAGAGACTTGTGGTGCCCTTATGTGATCTAAGGCTTGCTACTTAACCAAATTTCAAGTGACAGAGTAACAAAATAGTGTTTTGCCGAAACGGCAGATGTTTAAATGTGATGATGAATCTAAACTAAGGTAAAAGATAGTGACAGAGGAGTGCTTGGGTTATCAAATCCACCTCTAGTTCCAGTTATGAGCTTCAACTAAATTGAGAATTCTTGTTCCTAATACAAGTAAAGGAAGTGTGTCGAGGCTACCATATACCTAAGGAGTTTCACCGGGTGGATGATCAATTATCGGCTAAAGGTGCTACTCGAGCATTACATGTCTAGTTAAGCACATATAATCAAAGAAATAGCAATGTCGGTTAAAGCATGAGCTGAAACATACTCAAAGACAATATTATCCTAACTACAATGGATGCTTGACATCCATTGTGAGAGCAGAAACATTGAGATGTTTAAATTGAATTTCTCTTAAACTTTAAGCATGCAAAAACACATCAATTATAGTTGAATAGCAGAACTGTGAACTAGGGTTTCATCTCAAACCCTAGCACTTTGAATTAAAACATCTAAACAACAAAAACAAAACTAAATGAAGCACTGGCTAGCCCAGGCGTGAGTTCTATGAACTCAGTTCTTCTATTTATACACAAACCCCAAACCCTAGAAATTGATAAAACATAAATTAAATGAGAAATAATCTCACCCACGCCTCTGATTCGTACTCCCCTCTTGTCTATTCGGCTCGGCAACTCCTTGATGTTGATGGATGAGAAAAACCCTAAATTTGTTTATCTTTAACATAGCTTCTAGGGTTTTGAGAAGCTATTTTAAAGATAAATACAACTTGGGTGTGGCGGAAAAGGGTAGTAGTTGGCTCTGGTGTCAGTGGTGGTGATGGTGACAGAAGAGGAGATGGTGGTGATGGTGCGGCTCTGCAAAAGCATGGGGGTGGAGCTGGGTTTGCAGAGCTCGTGGGAAGAAGAGAAGAAAGAGAAGATGAGAAGAGAAATGAGTATGGGTCGATAGGGTATAGGGTATGGTGGCTTCGCTGTGATGCACGAACAGCGGGGGATGATAAGAACGCTTCGGCGGCGTAGGATCTAGCGGTGGAGGATCTGAACGGGCTGAGGGAGGTAGCCGGTTTTTGGAGCGATGCGGTGTTGCGCGCAGTACATCGAGGTTGATGAGGAGGCTGTAGCGACCGTAGGATGTGGATGAGAGAGATCTCAACGGTTTGGAGTGGACGGGCTCGGATCCGGGTCGCGGGTTGCTTTAGCCCATGTCTTCCTTGTTGGGTTGCAATTGATTCGCGCGCGGGCTTTGGCCATCTACTCCATAGATGCTCGACTCCAATTCTTTGCTCTTTTGCTCCTCCAGATTCTCCGAGCTTTATTTATTACCTAAAAACACAAAATTAATTAATACAAATATTTATTCTTGAAAACAAAGAAAACACAGAATCTGGGATAATATCTGATTTCTAAGCGCAAAAGATGAGTAAAATGCCAATAAATAGATGTATAAATATGCAATATTTGGCACTCATCAAATACCCCCAAACCTGAATTTTACTTGTCCTCAAGTGAAACAGAAAATAAGAAATCCTAACTATACCCCTGTCGCGGGTCTCTCGAATGCATTTAGCGTATGCACTAAGCCTTTAAACCCCTAGGTGTCCCTAGTGGACGAGTTGTAGTCTCGTGAGGGTTTACAAGAGGTGTACCCACAAAACCTTCTCCAACAGGAGTGTAAAAGAGTCTCAAGCATCCTAAGAGCTGAGGACATAGAGTTTACGCATGCTAGTAGGAAGTTAGAACTATCGAAGAACGCATTCTCATCCTTAAGTGCTGAGCGAGAAGTAACCATACCATATGAAAGAATTCGGATTCGATTGTGATCATAAGTCTCAACTTCTGCCTCACCATTAGGGTTTTATGATAATTGCACTCAAAAAGATCGCTTTTTAGTCTCTCATGTGTGCAGGCGGGGAATAAAGAGAAATCCTGCACACGTTGTAGGTAAGAAGGATAACCTTCCGAAATAAAATCTGGAGACTCCACAAAAAGTGTGGGCAAAAGAATCTTTTCTAATGATCTCTAAGAAAGGAAATCAACCATTAGCAAGGGGTGGGAGTACTCACTACCTTTTCACCCGATCGGCAATTAACATCATTCTCTCATAAGAACCATAGAAATGTCTTCAATCTTCGGTCTTCGGTCTTCAATCTTCAACTATTGATGACGAACTTCTGAACTTCACAAAAACTTAATAATAATAATAATTTTTTTAACTTTTTAATTAATTAATTAAATTTTTTTTTTTTTTTTTTTTTTTTACTAACAACAACGATAAAATTTAAATTTTCACAAACTTCATTAATTCTCATCTTCTTTTCCTTTGAAATATGTAACCTTGGACTATCTCAATTTTTCTTTCAATATTCTGATTCTGCTCCGGTTGCTGACGATGATGTGTTTCTATGGATCTTGCTGATTGAGAGAGAGAGAGAGTGATGTTAACTGCAAATCGATATTTAGAAGGAGTTTTCATCTTTAGACGTCACCCTCATGATTGACGGAATTAGCACTCAAGAGATCAAAAGTAGTCTTGAAAGTGGTGCACGAAGTTGGGTAGCTCACCATTCCTACCCGGAATTGACGTACGGTGACACACACTCTAAAAGCTTTTCTAGAAAGTCACAGAGTGAAGGTCGGTACCTCGCTTGATGTAAAATGGGTAGTCTCCACTATGGGTGATCACAATTCTACTACCGAATATCTAAACAGACACCTAATTCGCCCTCCGGTATGGTTAAATCCAACTTTAACGCTCTAATCAACTAAGGAACCCGATTGCGTTCTCCAGTACTTCCAAGTTCATTATTTCCAGTCGGAATCTCTATGTAAACATAGCTAAAAGCATGCTAGTGACTCTAAAATCTCTAAAAGTTGGAGGTTTTTATTTGCAAAAAGTTTTTGAATTTTTTGATTTTTTGATTTTTTTTTTTTTTTTTTAAATGAAAATAAAAGATTAAAAAGACTAAAAACTCTAAATGCAAATGCACCCCCCAAACCTAAATCAAACATTGTCCTCAATGTGTCAACAGATAGGAAAAATTTAAACAGTCACATACCATGAGAACTATCTTTGAAAAAGAAAAGGAAGAGATTACCGGAAATGTCGGCGGAAGCAAGGTTGAGCTTCATTCGTCAAGGCAAAATCCAACATTCTCGGTGGTGATTATATCGGATTAGCATAATATATGTGCAAGAAGACTCAACCGAATCAAGAAAAGAAAAATTTAACAAGTCCTCTTTGGATTATATACAAAAATTCACCATAAACTAACAATCTAAAGAGTTGAGGATCAACCCAATAGGACGATATGTACACACATTAACAGCCTTACACAAATATAATATGAGAGTGCACGTAAGACTGCAAATGGGAAGGAGTTTCCCCCAAACCTAAATTTGTGAACGGGTGTGTTTGTGAGAACAAAATCTTGCAATATTAAGGGTACATCATGCAAAAGGTCTAACTCAAAATGAGTTTTGCTAATTACAGGCAGACATACATGTTCCAACTGTGGCTCCTTAAGAGTGTTATACTTTGATGCAAAATAGTCCAAGAGGACTTGGGAAGCACAAAGTTCTAGGCCTAAGTTAGGCATTTTTAGAAAAGTTGGTTTTGCAATTTTGTGACAAACTACACCTAGGTTGGGTGAAGGAGTTTCAATTTGCGACTCAGGAGAGAGGTTAGGTGCATCTAAGTTGTTTTCATTTATAAAATCATTGGCACCATCACACACTTTCCTAAAGTCAAAAGAGGGTAAATCATGGTCATTTTCACAGGGAAATTCCACAGGTTCCACATCAATATCACATGCATGAATATTAGAAGAAGCATCATTCATAGGGTTCACAGAAGAGACAATTAATGTCTCTGAACCTAAAGATTCTACTACATTTTCAAAATATACATGCTCTTCATATTCATCATCATCATCATAGCAAGAATTCATCTCTTCATTCAAAATTGTAGTATTTTTAGTGTACTCATCTACCTCTAGATTAGGTTCATATTCAATGTTAGTCGCATGAGTAAGACTAGAAACACTATTTTCAATCCTATCATTTTGTAACTCAATTAGGTTCCTTTGAAGAATCATCTTGAGTTGTTCTATTGAAGGAGAGTCTTCACTAGTGGGTATGCATTCCTCATATGGATATTCATTGTATGGTTGTGCATGAGGTTCACTAGAGAAGGGAAATTCAGACATGTTGCTATATGGATGGTCATGCATTGCATTCATTTCAAGCCTAGCATTTTGCTCTATGAGTGTTTCCATTATTGATTGCAAACTAGGAGTTGGGGAGTATAAAATTGCTCATCTCCCCCACTGTAGTGAATGATGCATGTGTGCGGGTTGATTATGGTCCCAATAGTCACTTCAGGCACTTCGTACATTGGATTATCATGGTTTTCCTTAGGCTTGTCTAAAATCATGCAAGATATAACAGTATTCAGCAGGGTGGTCTAAGCCACCACATAAGGTGCAAGCATGCATTTCATATTGCCTAGGGAATTAGATTTGACAGATTGCCTTTTTAAAGCAGATAGTCGAGCTTCTAATTGATCTAAAAGTGATATTTGGGTATGAGGAAGTTGTTCATTCTCAACCTGTGATGGATGATACATGTGCTCATAGTGATTAGGGTATGTGAGGTCGGGGCCCCGAGAGGGCGCATAAAATTCCCTAAAGTCACTATGGTATGTGGGGGTTCATCTGTGAAGCGTGCCCGTAAGCACGCTCTCTAAAGGGATTTGTTTCCATCCCCAGATGCGGACCAAAATCTGACATGGTCTAGCTCTCAAATTGAACTCACAATCTAATTTGGTTTTGGTGGGATTGGTTTGGTTTATTGGGTTTCATTTGGTTTTGTTGGGTTTTGGTTTATTGGGATTTGTTGTTTGAAGCCCAAGATTTGTGAAACTGCACAGCCCAAGTTTGTGTAAAGCCTAGTGGGCTGTGGGCTCAGTTTTGTTTAGGCCCAGCAGTGTGGCTTATGTGGTTGTGCAAAGCCTAGTGGACAGGCTTATGTGGACAGGCTTGTGTAAAGCCTAGGTGCTTCAAAATGTACAGCCCAGGTTATAATGCTAAGCCTAGTTGGGTTAGCCCAGGTGAGCTGGGTTTCATTTGGCTGCAGCCCAGGTTGGGTTCTGTTAGCCCAGCTGGTGTGGCTTATGTTAGCCCAGAAGTGGATTGAGTTGGGCTGAGTTTTGGTGTAAGCCCAAGTTAGGTTAACATGTGCAGCCCAGCTATTGGATGGCCCAGTTAGGTTTTTGTGGGCTCAGTGGTTGTGCAAATGCACGGCCCAGGTTGATTTCACAGCCCAGGCTTGTGTGCAAGGCCTAGAGGTTATGCAGCAGGCAGGTGCAAATTTTATTTTTGTGCAGAGCTTGGCTGTGTGCATAGACTCTCAAACGGGGACGAGATAATGTCTTGGTTTCAACCTGACACTAGTTTGCACTCGGCATGAGGAAAACCGGATGGTTTAGCGGTTTATGCACAGAGTAGAGCAATTTCACAGAACAAGAGACAAAGCACAACTTCAGAGCATGCACAAAGATCAACAGAAAATGAATACAGCCAGCTGCTCACACATGCTCAGCAAGGTTATCAACAAGTCAAGATATCAGCAATTTCTAACAGATTCCCATGCCACAGAGGATGTCAACTGGCTCAGTTGATGTTCTAGCTTTTACAAGTTATGCAAATGGTACATGGCAGATGGCTCATTCAAATGCCACACACACACAAGTGCTGACCAGCACAGTACATACAACAGGGCTAAAGCCAAGGCAAGCAGGCTTAACAGGTCAGGGTTATGCTCGGGTCATTCAGATGCTAAGGTTATACACAATGTCAGCATGCATAAGTAGCTCACAAGGCTCACAGGGCATGGATGGCTCACAAGGCTCACAGGGTGTGTAGATTTGGCAGCACAAGCACAAGGCTATACAGAGAATGTGCAAGGTGCACTGGTCAATGGGTTATGCCCAGCTAACTTGGCTTCCAAGTTATGACCCAACACTTGCAGCTTCAGGGGCTAGCAAGGTGGTTTCACACAGGCTCACACAAGGGAGTAGATGGATCTGAGTTAAAGCATGCAAAGGGTCAGGCAATCAGACTGGCCTCTACAGGGTTGACAGATTCACAAGTGAAGCTCAGTGCAAGGTCAAGCATGCATAAATAACTCAAGCACAAGGCTAACAGGGCACAGAGCATACAATACAGGGTGCAGATGTGCAATTTGGAAACTCAGCTTCAGGGGGCTGAGGTTGAGCACAACAAGGTTTCACACAAGGCAGCAATGGGCAATCAGGTTTCAGCAACATACATTATGCACACATTTCAGATATTGTAGGTTACGCTCAGATGGTACTCTATATTGCAAGGTGTTGGGAAGTACCTTGCTAAGCAGCTAGGTTATCAGGAGACATGGGTTAGCATTTATAAAAATGAGGTACATTGAAGTTTTAGAACAACCAACCGGCACAGGGCACAACGGCTATATTGTGCTACTCCTTGTCTTTCCACGAGGTTGCTTCGACTTAGCAAGAAGCGACACGGCAAGACACGGGTAGAATGCACCTGCAGCTCAACAAAGATTTAGTTCCCAGAAATTTGCAACTTAAGGCAAAGATGAATAAACCTGAGAGTAATTTGGACTATCAGGGATGCAAGGGAGCAAGAGAGCTTGACTGAAACAGTGTCAAAGCCAAGGTGCTCTTGAGGCGAGATGCAAGGAAACAAGCTACAAAAGCGGAGATGAACTGAGATGCAAACAATGATGCAAACAATGATGAACTGAGATGCAAAACAAGAGAGAACAATTAAATTACACTAATGCAGGGTTACACCAGATATGCAATGAGAGGCTAATGATATGCTAAATTACAGATGCAATAACAGGGCAAATTAAACTAAATTATACTAAAACATAACAAAAAGGATTTGCAGAGACAAGGTACTAAAACATTGACTAGTACTAAATTATACTAAAACATAACAAACAGGGCATATTTACAGAGACAAGGTAAATATGTACAGGGTTAAAAACAACAAAATGTGAATATGTACAGGGATGATTTGCAACTCAGCGAAGCAAGCAAAAGATCACAGGCACGCGCCAAGTCCCCGGCAGCGGCGCCAAAAACTTGGTAGGCCCGAAAAGATGTTTAAAATGAAGCCTACGGTGATACCGCAAGTGCACGGTGTCGTGATGTAGCACTGGGCACGTACGGGTCGAACCACAGAGACTTGTGGTGCCCTTATGTGATCTAAGGCTTGCTACTTAACCAAATTTCAAGTAGCGAAGTAACAAAATAGTGTTTTGCCGAAGCAATGAGATGTTTAAATGTGATGATGAATCTAAACTAAGGTAAAAGATAGTGACAGAGGAGTGCTTGGGTTATCAAATCCACCTCTAGTTCCAGTTATGAGCTTCAACTAAATTGAGAATTCTTGTTCCTAATACAAGTAAAGGAAGTGTGTCGGGCTACCATATACCTAAGGAGTTTCACCAGGTGGATGATCAATTATCAGCTAAAGGTGCTACTCAGAGCATTACATGTCTAGTTAAGCACACATAATCAAAGAAATAGCAATGTCAGTTAAAGCATGGTGAAACATACTCAGCACAATATTATCTAACTACAATGGATGCTTGACATCCATTGTGAGAGCGAAAGCATTGAGATGTTTAAATTGAATTTCTCTTAAACTTTAAGCATGCAAAAACACATCAATTATAGTTGAATAGCAGAACTGTGAACTAGGGTTTCATCTCAAACCCTAGCACTTTGAATTAAAACATCTAAACAACAAAAACAAAACTAAATGAAGCACTGGCTAGCCCAGGCGTGAGTTCTATGAACTCAGTTCTTCTATTTATACACAAACCCCAAACCCTAGAAATTGATAAAACATAAATTAAATGAGAAATAATCTCACCCACGCCTCGACTCATTACTCCCCTCTTGTCTATTCGGCTCGGAAACTCCTTGATGTTGATGGATGAGAAAAACCCTAAATTTGTTTATCTTTAACATAGCTTCTAGGGTTTTGAGAAGCTATTTTAAAGATAAATACAACTTGGGTGTGGCGGAAAAGGGTAGTAGTTGGCTCTGGTGTCGGTGGTGGTGATGGTGACGAAGAGGAGATGGTGGTGATGGTGCGGCTCGCAAAAGCATGGGGGGTGGAGCTGGGTTTGCGAGCTCGTGGGAAGAAGAGAAGAAAGAGAAGATGAGAAGAGAAATGAGTATGGGTCGATAGGGTATAGGGTATGGTGGCTTCCTTTGTGATGCACGAGCGGCGGGGATGATAAGAACGCTTCGGCGGCGTAGGATCTAGCGGTGGAGGATCCGAGCAGTGAGGAGGTAGATGCTAGGGTTTTGGAGCGATCTGGTGTTGCGCGAGTACATCGAGGGTTGATGAGGAGGCTGTAGCGACCGTAGGATGTGGATGAGAGAGATCTCAACGGTTTGGAGTGGACGGGCTCGGATCCGGGTCGCGGGTTGCTTTAGCCCATGTCTTCCTTGTTGGGTTGCAATTGATTCGCGCGCGGGCTTTGGCCATCTACTCCATAGATGCTCGACTCCAATTCTTTGCTCTTTTGCTCCTCAGATTCTCCGAGCTTTATTTATTACCTAAAAACACAAAATTAATTAATACAAATATTTATTCTTGAAAACAAAGAAAACACAGAATATGGGATAATATCTGATTTCTAAGCGCAAAAGATGAGTAAAATGCCAATAAATAGATGTATAAATATGCAATATTTGGCACTCATCAGGCATGGTCGGCCGGCTAGGGCTAGTCCCGTGAGTCTTCCCTAATTTTATATTATTTCCATGACTTGAAGGAAATATCATGAAATCAAGGAATTTCATGGGATGAGGGAAATAATTAATAAAATAATAAGGAATCATGAGGTGTGGGACCGGCCACAACTAGGACATAGCCAGCCGGCTAGTAGACCCGGTCCCATGACACCTTGCCTAATTTTATATTATTTCCTTGATGTGAGGGAAACACCATGAAACTGAGGAGTTTCCTTAAAATGAAGGAGTTTTGTCCAAAATGAAGGAATTTTCATGAGATCAAGGAAAAATAATAAAATATGATAAAATAAGGAATTAGGCGTGGGACTGGCCACGGCATGCCCATCCGGCCGGTGGGCCCAGTACCATAGCGCCTTAGCCAATATTTTTTTTATTATTATGTTTCTTCCTATTTTGCATAGGTTCATCATTCCTTCGTATTTTGGAATGCTCGTTCGTGCATTCAGGTGCTCGTTAGTGCATTATTGCTGAGTACACTTGCACCATTTTGGTCGGGGCTTACTCGATAGTGGCTCAGATGCCCGTACGTTGAATATTTATTACTAACCCATGGAATTCTGCTCGGAAGAACCACGAATTGAAGTAATGAAATATTATGAAGAACGTCGAGAATATTTCCGAATATTCAGTTAATAAATTTAAGGATTTGAAATAATTAATTGATGGCTCTATACTATTAAGCATGCTGTCTAGGAGCATTAATTATTTGATAATTGAGTAATATGAGCTTGTTGAAGCATCATATTTCTTTTATATAGTCAGGGAAAACATCGTTACATCCTGAAGACGTTATTGCTCTATACTAGCAGGCAAGCTGTCTAGGAGCCGTCCAATCGTTCGATTCGATATAGAAGTAATTACTGAAATTTCTCATTACTCATGAGATATGTCGTTTCCTCAGCTGAGAGGCTGCACATCTACATATACTCTGAGATACTGTATTCTCAGTCAGAGGTTCTTGTGGCATGAGTTTTCATGCTTCGATGAGAGACATGAGCCTCAATACTCATCTGATTGCTGGATCAGGAGTATGTACAATTATGGTTTTACGATTTTAGACCTTGTCGAAAATCCACCATCTACACTAGGTCTTGCAAGAAAGACCCACTCAGCAACTTGCTACATATTTTCCACGAAAATACTCGAGACATCACGTCACAAACTGGGGGATCATCAGGGTATTGGTCTAGCGGTTTACATCATGCGGCGTGCAACACACCCATTATAATAAAGTGTCAAGAAAGGCGGACAGTTAGTGGCAGCAGAGAAGTAGTGGATGTACACCAATACTTATTTAAATACCTAGCATGCCTCAATAACTCGCAGTATTACAAAGGTTAATAAGGAGGAAGCTCAAAAGGTTAAGGATTGTTAAGGAATCAATACAGAAAGGAAGAAGGAAATCATATAAAAAATCATGTCTGATTATGATTCTGATAGTTCTACTGGATCTCAAGATGAGTCATGTCTCCTGGCTTACAACCTTTAAGATCCAACAAAGACCAAGTGGATATGTTCTGATAGTATGATTGACTATATCCAAGGCTTTGAGGAACTGAGAACTAACCTCATAATGACTATTCGTCATCGAGATTGGCTCAAGGATAAAATTGATGAAACAAAAGCTAATCTTGCCGGTATGAAGTTTCAAGTTGAAAAACTTGAGAAACAAGAAGTGGTTGTATACAATTCCCTAGAGACATGCTTCAAAAGTTTGAACACTGAAGAAACTTCAGTGAACAATAAGAGTACCACTAGAGATTAAGTTATATGTTGTAATACTTAATCCAAACAAAATAGACATCAGTTTTTGATTTCTTTCAATTATTGTGTAAGGTCTATTGCTAAATAAAACTCAATTATTGTGTAAGGTCTATTGCTAAATAAAACTATCTATTATTCATGAATAAAATTATTATTTTATAATTTTTCTTGTGATAGTTTTTCGATTACATAGCCTGTGCTTAAATGCTTTATATTATTGCTATGTGTATGGGATGTTTGATTTCAGTTTTTATAACCGTAATATTCGATCTCATATGATGTGAGAACCCTTATGGTTTGTGTGGCTTTTTGATTTAGTGGGATTAAGTTGTAGCCCAAGTTGGTAGGCTTTATCAAAGGATCATAAGGTGTTCCGATTAAAACTCATATGTGAAAAATCCACAATATGTTGAATTTTTGTTTAACATAAAAGCATATGTGTTTCGGGTTTTCAACTTTTGCTATTTTTATTAGTTAAAACCGATTCAAACTTTCTCTGGTAAAGGTTGTTGTTGTTCTTTTGTTCTTGCGAGTGGATGACAAGATAATGGAGGAGAGTTCTAACTTGAACTTGCGCTTAATATATTTCTGGGGAGAAGAGGATGCGGAATTTGAGGTAACGAATTTTTTAGTTAATCGTTTTCCTGTTTAAGAAAAGCATGAGTTTATTGCATATATTTTTGCTTTTGCTTAACAAAATTCGGTACAATTAATATTTATTCCATAATGTCTGTATGTATGGATGGATGTGTGAGTGTGATTCAATTGTTTCCGGTTAAGAAAAACTTGTTTGATATCTTTCTTTATTGTTTGGTATCAATTGTTTTAGACTTGACAAAATTTTGGTGCAATTGCGGTGCTTTAATGTCTATGTTTATTTCAATTGCTTTCGGTTAAGAAAAATAATTGTGCATGTCGATTTATTTGTTTGTATGTATTGTTTATGGCTTAACAAAATACGGGATCATTTGTTTAGTCCAATTTGATTCCGGATAAGAGAAACTAAGTTAATTCTGATCTTAGTTAGACTTTTCAAAAGTAAAGGATTCAGTTATTCAAGTCTAATCGAATGCCTTGACAAGAAATATTAGTTAACTAACCTAGTATTCATCTTGTCTAAAGTTAAAGGTCTAAGTTATTGTCTGAATAATTAGTGTCTGATGAGAAAAATAAAGTTAATTCTGATCTTTATTTTGGTCTTATCGAAACAAGCGATTGTACTTGTGCAATCAGTTTAGCAAGGGAACTAAGTTTTCTTAGTCAATTTGTTAAACTATTAGGGAAAATTGCTCCGGGCAATTGTTTCCTTGATAACATATTAAAACCAAATTACTTGTAGTTTCGGTTTTTGATATTGGTTATCTAAAGTGGTATGTGAAACCTTCGTGCTTAACTCTTATAGGTTGTACAATTTTTTTAGATTGTAAGATCCTTTCGGCTTTTGGTATTTGCTCGTACCTTTGTCATTTTGTGACAAAAAGGGGGAGAAGTATATGGAGTAAAAAAGTGATTTGTAATCACTTAGAAAAGGACAATTGTGCTTAGACGTTATATCCAACGAAAGAGTAAAGCATTGACTAATGGGAGAAACATATCATATGATGTTTTGTAGTTATTTGGACTACAAAGGGAAATAACAAAGAGGTGCGGATTGAAAATCTACCTATCTCACCTTTAGGGGGACTATTAGCTTAGTTATTTAAATGTCTTCAATGACATTTATGGATTGAATATATGCAGAGTATTGTGTCTTTGAAACTTGGAATCAAGCGTATGTATAATGAATTTTTGTAGTTTGTTTATCCATATGATTGTAAGAGTTTTGTCACTAAAATTGACAAAGGGGGAGATTGTTAGAGCATAGCTTGTCATATTTTAGTGAATCAAAACTCAATTAAAGAGTCGCTTGCTTATGTACTAGAGACAACTTCGTATAGGTTAGGCTACAAAGATTAGGATAATGAGACATACAAGTATTACTCGAAGACTTGAAGAATGTGAAGAAGTAACAAGCTACATTGACGACATCATCCTTCCTCTTGAGGTTAGTAATATTTTGACTTGAACTATTTCATTCCCAACGTATCTTTCAAGTCGTGCTATATTGAAAACATAACTACGAAGCTGTGAATGATTATACTCTAGTAGACATAGTGTTAAGGAATTACAATACGAAGTATAACGCTTATCTTTTGAACTTCGTATATAAGACATCGACATAATCGTATGAATGCTATTGTGATTATGTGTATGGGTATGGGTGAAGATTTCGTCCTAGGAAACAATGTTTACATTCGTTGAAAGGAAGTACATTCATGAACTTGTTTTATGAATCGAAAGGGAAATCGCTAGGCTTATTGGTATTGTTATTCATTGCATATCTTTGGATTACCAATATGTGTGAGTTAGTAGAACCGATCATAACTTGTTATGTATCTTGGTAAAACTATTCACAATGCCTGACTTATGTATTGGTATGACTTTGATCCTAAGTAATCACCTAAGATGGAATGATCGATATTTGTAATAGGTGTAACCGATCCTAGTAATTGGTGTGACCGATCACAAAATATTGTGTAATCGATCCTTGTAATTGGTGTAACCGGTATTGGTAATTGGTGCAACTGATCCTAGTAATTGGTGTAACCGATCCTGGTAACTGGTGTGACCGATCACAAGTAATACCATGAGAATATGGTAACAGGTCCTGGTAATTTACGTGACCAATTTGGTAACTAATGTAACCGGTCCCAGTAACCATATTAAGGTAGAACTAATCCTTGTGTTTGGTAGAACCGTAAACCCATGATTAGTGTGTTGATTTGATCAATCATATAGTTCTTGGAAATCAGATGAACCAGTTCTAAACTTGTTTGGAAATGTGGTATAATCAGTTCCAAGATTGTAAATATGAAAGAGGATTTACGAAGAAATAAGATGTCGACATACTTTGAACATGTTCAGTAACTCTTATCTTTTATTGTTCAAAGATATTCCTTAATAACTCAAGGATATCCCGGACCGAAATAAGTTGAGAATCTTTTAATTAAGGTTGTTAATTTTATGTGCTTTTAATTACCAGCAATTAAAATGCATATCTCTGGAAAATAAAAAATTGGTAATGTGCATTTACTAATTGGAGGTTTTCTAGTAGGATTTCGGTTAATTTTGGATAGAGAGCGTTTCTAGGAATTATGAAAACTGATTTGGAAATATATTGCATATCTTAAGAATATTTCGGTTTTGGAAATCCCTTGGTGTCCAAACTTCCTTGGTCTATAAATACCCAAGTTTGCATTTCAAGCAAACTATCCTAAGAGCCAGCAAAACTACCTTGTTGTCTTGTTACTGGTGGAGCCGTCTATTCGGAGAGGAAAGTACCCTAATTAGGAGAAATCTCTTACGATCGCTCGTTTAAAGACTTCGTTGGGATCAAGAAGCTCTACGAGTACCGTTGGTGGGAAACTAGATAATTGCAGTATTATTAGTTTTCGATTTGATTTGATTGACTAACGGTTGTTGAACTTTGATTGCACCTAGTTTGTTTATTCTTGAGAATCTTCTCTTCTGATATAAGATTCACTCAAACTAGATCGAAGTGTCGACGGGATCTTTAGAACTATTTGTAGATCTAAAGACATCTTGTGTTAATCCATTGTTAACAGACTCTGTTTTGTGTGTGATTGATCACAAGAGATTCAAGTTGTTATGTGCGGGTGTTTATTGAAGATTTAAGAAGATTTAAAGACGAAGAAGATTTCTTATTTGGGTTCATAATCTTTGGTGTGCACTAAACCTGATCGGCTGGGATCCAACTATAATCGGTTTATCTTTGATAGATTTGATTGATTAGTTGAGTAGATCGGTATAAGTATTTAATATCTTGATCAGATCTTATTATTGATTGCATAATCTAAACTCTGCTACTTTGGTAGTTGTTGGATAGATTGATCTAAACCCGACAAAGGAGTTTATTGGATTAAACAGAAGAGCCTTTGTCTAACTCATATCACTGAGATTGAAAAGAGTTGTTAACGAAAAAATTTGTTGTTCCTTTACTATTTGGAATACGAACCAAAGAAATGGTTCCAGTGCGAGCACTTGTTGAATGCCGAAAGCACATGGATACTGAAGAAACTAGGTGAACTATAGTTTTAGTTGCTTGGTCTCAGCTATACGAAGTTGGTTTGATTTTGTATAGCGGCTTAATTCTGAGAGTATTCAATTCTGAACTAGGTCCCGGGGTTTTTTTCTACATTTGCGGTTTCCTTGTTAACAAAATCTTGCTGTGTCATTCACTTTTGTTTTCCGCAATTATAATTGTTGTTATTATAATTTAAAGTAAATTACACAAACGTTAACTCCGTATTACTTGATAGTGATCCTATAGAGTTTGGTTAAGTCCGAACCTATTATCAATTAATCACACTTTGATTATTGTATCTCGATCTCGTATCCATAGACGATCACAAAAAGTGTGAATACCGACTAGTTGTATTGTCTCTACTCAGTCCATAGACAATCACTTTCGTTAAGAGGACTTATAGGTGGAAAAGTTTAATATTGTGGTATATTTTGGGTACCCTCGTCTTTTCAAAACCTAACAGAAAATATTCGTCCACTCTAAAGCATTATTCTCTACTCTATCTAAGGAAAGAAAATATATCCGAGATACCCATTTATTCTCTTTTTAGTCCTATAAGAAGATATAGTTGGTGGAATTTTTTTTAAAAGAAACATCCGCCAAACCCTAGAACATTACTTATCTCAATATCAAATCAATGAAAGCTAATAACGGAAACCGGCTGGTGGAAATCACTGAGAAGATGGGCAAAACTAATATCATATAAGAAATAGAGGAATCATCGGTAGTGCAAATAATCTCAATTAAGCGGTTGATTCATGGACACACAACTTGATTGGCAAGCTCGTGACAAAAGATGAAGAAGATGAAGATGTTGAGCCATCGAAAGTAAATGATGAACTGAATATACTATGGAAGAACTATAAGAAAAAGGAAGTTAGGGTGGTAGGAAAAAATCTTTATGTCTTTAAGTTCAACCCTCTGAAATACATGAAGGATGTTATCAAGAAATCTCCCTGGAACATTCTTAAGTGTTTGCTTGCGCTGCAAGTATATACTACAGAGACTGCTTACAAGGACTATTTGTTCACTAAACAAGAATGGAACGTCCAATTCAAAGGTTTGTTATTGGAGCACCATCATGTAGCTGTTGTTACTGAGGCTATTGAAGACTTGGGTAGAAAGATATCTACGAAGCCAAAAAACTGCAAGCCTAGATATGAAAATATGATCACTACACGTATTGAAGTTGATCTAAAAACACCTCTTAAGAGAAGTGAATGGTGGAATTCTAATGCAGGGGAACTAGTTTGGATAAGATATCACTGGGTTAAACAACCACACAATCTATGTAATCAGTGCTATACTATTGACCATGATGATGAGGCTTGTGAGGAAGTAGCTGAAGTATTGAAGGAAAGATTTATGACAATGGAAGAGTATGAACAACACTGTATCAAAAAGGGGAAGGAAGCTGAGGAAAAACCAGGAAAAGAAGTTGAAGAACATATCCAGGAATATATCCATGTTGGAGATAACATTGAAGAACTTGGAGCATATGAGGATAACAGGAATACCAAGAGAGCTAGAAACCAACCCACTATCACTAATAGAAGTGACCCCTCTATTCAAGGAACATTACTGGTTAATCTATAAAGGAACCCAGCTACTGATGGAAAGATTCATACTTAAAATACCCACACTGATTTTTATGGATGGAGTGGAAATGGTTACTTATGAGGATCCTAATGCAATCACAAAGAATAACACCATTACAAATCAGGAGAATCCAACAATTGAGGTACATTTTCAACTTAAATCTGTTTATTTATTTACTTTTCTTGCTGATTTTGAGCTTTTAGCCTTAGGTTTTCTTTTTACTGCCAAAAACAAGTTTTACTATCTAGGAGATTGTTGTAGGATTTATAATAACAAAATGAGGGTTTTAGACTTGAACTGTCAGGATTTTGCAAATAAGACTACTGGAGACCATCTTAAAGACCTACTTTGCAAATATAATCCGGATATAATATTTATATCAAAGGCCAAAATAAGAGAAGATAAAATGAGTAAACTTATAAAGCCCTTTAAATTTCCTAACAGTAAACTCATTTCATCTAACGGTTTAGCTGGAGGTTTAATTTTGTTGTGGAAAGAAGGTTTCCATTTTAAAGTTGTGAATGCAGAATCTTGGATTATTAATTGTTTTGTTCGAGATGATCCTTCAAAGCCAGAATGGTTACTTACATGCATGTATGGGTCACCATATCCAAATCATAAAGAAAGGCAATGAACTTACATCAAGAATATAAGCAGTAGTATTCAACAGCCGTGGGTTATCATGGGTGATCTAAATTTGGTTTTCAATAATGAAAATAGGACGCCAAGATTCAGACTTGCTGCTAATACTTCTCATACTTCTTCTGCTTCTACTTCGTTGATTTCTTCTTCAAGAGATTCTCCATATATTAATTTGATTTATGAAGCTGGTCTTGAAGATTTGGGTTATACTGGAAGGTCTTTTACTTGGTCTAGCAACATTCATGGAACTGAAGTAAGGATATAAAGGCTAGATATAGCTCTCACTAATGAAGAATGGATTATTCATTTCCCTGATGCAAAGCTTCTTCATTTACCTCAAATCGGATCTGATCATTTTCCCATTATGTTGGATACTTCAGCTACTGATGGTGACATGAAACGCAACTGGAAATATTTCCAATGTTACGAAAGAGATGAATCTCTCAAGACTGAGATTGTTTCAGCATGGAGGCACCACTTCAATGGTTCACATGGTTATCAATTATCAAGGAGACTGATAGTTACAAGAAGATATGTATCCAAATGAAACAGAGAGAAGTTTGGTGATATTCAAAGTAATATATTTTTACTCTATCAGCAACTTAATTCCCTACAACAAGAAGACCATAACCAAAATATAACCTCTCAAGTACAACAAGTTGAGCAGCAGCTGGAGCATTGGCACCAAGTACAAAGTGAATTTTGGGGACGAAAGGCAGGAGATGAATTTATCTAGAAATGAATAGAAATATCAAGTACCATCATACAAAGGCTAATAGAAGAAGGTCAAGGAACAATATAATGGCTTTAAAGGATGAAAATGGTAACTGGTGCACTACAAAGATAGATTTGGAAAACCTCCTCATTAACCATTATAGTGCTCTGCATACCACTACAAATCCTACTAAAAAGGAATCCATCTTGCAGTGCATTCCTCAAGTTATTACAGATGCTGATAATAATGAGCTAATGAGATTACCTGATGATGCTGAAATATTCAAAATTTTAAAGGATATGAAACCTTGGAAAGCTCCAAGCCCTGCTGACGTGGCACTATGAGACACTGATAAGTATGCTGACGTGGCTCCCGATTTGCTGACATGGCGCCTGCCACGTAATCACCCCTGCTGACGTGGCACTATGAAGTGGCGCAAACTAGTTGGTTCTCCTGATGACATGGCACCGACGATGCGGCACCTGCTTAGCCTTAATTTGGGTGTTTTGCATATGGGATTCTTATGCATTATGCTTGTGAGGCCTCGTTAGTCATACTTGGCTAATAATAGGAGTCTGTTAGGACCAATGAACCATATTTAGCTAAAGAGAATAGCATTTTAGGCCTAAGTAAGCCCATTTCTTGTATAGAATATTAAGGGTTCAAACATCTCCCCCTCTTAATCCATAACCTGTTATGGGTTAAGAAGTTCGGGTTTCCCCCTGAATTTGTATTTTTCTGGAGTGTTACATAACTCGCCCCTGAGCGTGTTGTTCGGAGTGTTATGCAACTCGCCCCTAGGGAAGTAATGATTATGCTGGAGTGTTACATATCTAGCCCCAAAATGGTTGAGGTGACACATAACTCGCCCCCAGTATGTTTTGCGTCATGCTGCTCTATGCTTGCGCAAGAGTGCACTTCCCTGCTGTATTTTGCTCGCGCATGGAATGAAAGGTTGAGTTTTTCTGCTATCTTGAATTCGCACGGGGGGCCAATCCTGCTATTCAAGATGCGCGCAGAGTTGAGATGTGTACATTTTCACATGCCTGGGCAGGTGAAAATGTTCTCCATATTTGTTGTTGTCCCCTATGACGGGGATATAATCGAGACAGGGTAAAAATGCTCGAACTGTGCATTCACCCTATCTGCGAGGTGCCGAGGCGTTCTTGACAGAGACTCGAACCGTATTGTTTCACCACTTAGGGTTGACTGCGGGTTTTGAACGCACGTGAGCTTTCAATCAAAACACGAATAATTTTGATAAAGTTTGGAATGCCAAAATAATGTTGGATTAAATTTCTGAATTTGAAATAACAAGATAAATATCTACTGCTCGACAACAACTGCCTCGTTAAAACCTTTGCGTGGAAAACCCAGTGGGATAAAACCATCATAAAGGAAAAAGAGTGCAGCATAGCAGGATTTGAACTACTCCTAATGATAAAAATTCTTCAAGTGGATCGAATTTCACGGCTTCCACGGCTCACCATATTGAGTACCGTCGAGGTTCCTTAGGTAGTAAGAGCCACGAGATGCTGGCCTGTCCACTATGTATGGACCTTTCCAGTTTGCTCCAAGCTTCCCACAGTTTGGTTCCATTGTGGCTGCTCGGGTTTTCTTCAAGACTTATTCCCCTGGCTTGAATGACCGTTCTCTGACTTTGTGATCATATCTCAGCTTGATTTCCTGCTGGTATCAGACTAACTGATGCAAGTATGTTTCTCTTTGTTCTTACAGCAAATCTTTATCTAAAGCCAGTATGCTGTCGTTTTTCCCAGATTTGACAGTACGAGTTTTGGTTGTCTTGAGATGTACCTCGGTGGGTATGACTGCTTCTGTCCCATAAGCCAGTGTAAATGGCGAAAATCCAGTGGATCTTTTTGGGGTCATTCGATAGGACCATAAGACTCCAGGGAATTCTTCTGTCCATTTTCCTTTCGCCTTTTCCAGTCATTTCTTGAGATTGACCATAATAAAGCGGTTGGTCGGTTCTGCCTGCCCATTGCTCTGATCATAGTAAGGAGACGAGAAATTGTGGCGAATATTCAGGTTCTTGCAAAGGTCTTTAATCACCCCATAATCGAACTGCTTCCCATTGTCAGATATTATCGCGTCTGGGATTCCAAATATGCAGATGATATTCTCCCGTATGAACCTTTTCACATCATGTCTGGTAACGTGTACCCGTGCCACTGCTTCGACCCATTTGGTGAAATAGTCAGTAGCGGCTAATACGAATTTAACGCCTCCAGGAGCTTTGGGAAGCGGTCCGACGATATCTAATCCCCACATAGAGAATGGCCAGGGACTCAAAACTGGATGCAGTTCATTGGCGGGCCTTTTAGGAACTGGAGCGTGCTCTTGGCATGGCACGCATTTCTGTACGTATTCTTTAACATCTTTCTGCATGTATGGCCAGAAGTATCCCTGGGCAAGTATCCTGTGTGCGAGACTGCTCCCTCAAGAATGGTTGCCACATATTCCTTCATGAGCCTCCGCCAATATCTGTTGCTCTTCTTCTGCTGATATGCAGCGCAAAAATGGCTCCGAAGCTACAGGTTTGCGGTACAGCTGTCCCTCGATCAATGAATACCTCCAAGCATTCTTCTTCACTTTTTATGCTTATCTTCTGGGAGCTTAATGGTTGTCAAATACCGAACATAAGGTTGGCACCAGTCTGAAGTGTTTTCAGCAGGACTGCTTGAATCATCTATCACTGGACTGTCAACATCCATATTGCTGTCAACATTCTTGGTATCTCCCTGTGCTGATGTAGCTTCCCTCTCGCCCCCACTAGCGTGTTCGAGAGCCAGAACAAAGTGGCTGTCGGAGATAATATGTAACTCTTGGAAATCAACTACAACGAAATGGGTGGTATCAGTTTTGACTGCAGAAAAAAGATATGCTAAAGCATCTGCGTGCCTGTTTTCCAACTGTGGTCGTTGCCCAATAGAGAACTGGTCGAACTCATTTGCCAGCTCTTTCATGCGATCCAAATATAAGGCCATCCTTTCTTCCTTGGCTCTGTAGGTCCCCGAAACTGGTTAACTACTAGCATGGAATCGATTACCAACTTCACGTTCATCGCATCTAATAGTTTTGTGACCTTTAAACCGATAATTGTTGCTTTATATTCAGCTTCATTGTTTGATGCTTGAAAACCCAGCCTGGTCGCTTTCTCGATCCTCGAACCTTCGGGAGTAAGGATGACGCATCCAACTCCAGATCCACCAACATTTGATGACCCATCAGTAAATACGGTCCATAATGGTTCAGGTGTATCAACCTCAATTGCGGACTCGCCCCGGTCCCGATCAGTGGCTGACTCTATGGGTTTGAACAATTCCTCTTCTTCTCCAAGAACCGTTTCTATATCGTCCAGAGGAAAATCTGCTAGCAGTGCATCCAGGGTGTGTCCTTTCTCTGCAGTTCTGGTTTCGTACTTGATTGCATACGCCCCCAGAAAATTGGACCATATGGCTAGTCGGCTGGAATCATCAGCACGTCCAGGATTCTCTTCAGTGGGTATTCTGAGTAGACTACGATCTGCCTGCCTTGGAAATAAGGCTTGAGGCCACGAGATGCATGCAAAAGTATAAGCGCTATCTTCTCAATTTTCTTATACCGTGTTTCCGCCTTCGTCAAATATTTACTGACGAAGTAAACAGGTTTTTCATGTGGGTCCATAACAAATAGCACTGCACTCACAGCGTTCTCCGTTGCAGCCAGATAAACTCCGATAGGTTGTCCAGTTTCTGGACTCACCAAAACTGAGGGAGTTGACAAATACTGCTTGATCTCATCAAAAGCCTTTTCGCACTCATCCGTCCAACCAAAATTCACTGCTTTCTTCAAAACATCAAAGAATGGCTTGAATCGATCCGACGAGCGTGAAATGAAACGATTTAAAGCTGCTTATCGTCCTGCTAGCTTATGAACCTCCTTCTTCGTTCTTGGGGATGGCATTTCTCTGATGGATCTGATTTGTTCCGGATTCGCCTCGATTCATGTGCGTCATCAAGTATCCAAGGAACTTTCCCGAGAATAGTTTGAACGAACATTTTGCTGGATTGAGCTTTATTCGATATTGCCTCAAGATATCAAACGTCTTCTGCAGATCAAGAAAATGCGATTCCTTTTGCTCAGATTTCACTACCATATCATCGATATATACTTCTATCGACTTCCCAATCAGACCCTTAAACATATGGTCTACCAACTGCTGGTAGGTCGCCTCTGGGTTCTTTAGCCCGAACAGCATTACAGTATAGCAATAGACTCCTTTGTCAGTCACAAACGCAATATGCTCTTGATCTTCCTCGAACAAAGGTATTTGGTTATACCCTGAAAAACCGTCCATGAATGACAGTCTCCCATACCCTGAGGTTGCGTCCACCAAATCTCTTATCCGTAGCAGCAGGTATGGATCACTCGAACATGCTTTATTCAAATCAGCAAAATCGATACATACACGAATTTTACCATTCTTCTTTGGAACGGGTACGACATTTGACAACCAACGAGGATATTGCACTGGCCGAATAAAGCCTGCTTCCAATAGCTTTTCGACTTCTGCAGTAACTCCATATTTTTTGCTTTGCGCCATATTTCTGATTTTCTGACGAACTGGATGGAACTTCTCATCGATATTTAGCCTATGGAAGGCTACATTCGGATCTATCCCAGGCATCTCAGTGAAACTCCATGCGAAAACGTCGGCGTTTGCCCTTAGCAATGTAATCAAACCATCACGTTCATGTGCAGGAAGATCTGCCCCTACGAACGTTGTTTTGTGCTCCTCATCTCCAACTGGACCTCGATCGAGTTTCTCAACCGTTGGGGGTTCATTGTGTCCTCTCCCATATATGATTCTGGAGGGAGAGGATTCTGTAATTGATATATCTGTTCGACTCGCATGATCTGGTTCCCGCTAACTTCTGACTTCTTGTACTTGTTCATTGCACTCTCGTGACAGTTGTGGGCGGCCATCTGGTCGCTTCTAACTTTCACGAGTCCTTTAGGGGTAAACTTCAGGCATTGATGATATGAGGATGTGACTGCACCGATCTCATGCAACCAGTCTCGTCCAACGATCGCATTGTAGGGTGCTCGGCAATCCAAAAACAATTAAGTGCCCAAAACGGACTTGTCAGTCACTGTTATAGGTATCTTTACTTTTCCAATCGCCTTTATAACTTCGCCGCTGAAACCGATAATTGGATTTTCATCCTCCTCGATTAAGTCATGTGGGAAATTCATAGAGGAATAAGCTCCTGAAAACAACTCGCTCACTGAGCTTCCCGTATCCACTAGAATCCAGTGTACACGAAAGATGCCAATCCAAGAAGTTATAACAATAGCATCATTGTGTGGAGCATATACACCTATCATGTCTGCTGCAGAGAACTCGATCTTTGTTCACCAAATTTCCCGAATTTTTCCTCCATTGCCACTGACAAAATCGATGTGATTTTTCAAGTACCATTCTTTTAACTGCCTAAGCTTTCTCCTGGTCTCATCCTCCGATGCCCGCCTGGTTATTCAATGGATCCTGGCGTGACTGACATTAATCACATGTGCGTTAATCACATGTGTTGTGCCAAACTATCCAGGACCTTTCCCAAAATCCTGTTTCACGTACTCTTGTAGTTTTCCAGCGTCTATCATTCGCTGGACCTCGATCTGTAAAGCGCGGAAATTCTCGGTCTTGTGACCATGGTCTTTATGGAACTTGCAGTATTTGCTCCTATCACGTTTATCACATGTCTCTGCTGGAAAAGGACGAGGGGGCTCAAATCTTTGCTGATTTTCTCATACAACTCTGCAAGATGTATATTCAACGGTTTCAGCTTCATATTATGATATTTATGGAATTTAGTTTCTATTCGTTTACCTTGGTTCTTCTCTCGGAATTCACCTCGATCATTATGCTGGCCGCTCGAACGGTTCTTCGACTTGTATTTCCTCCCATCATTTGGATGATTGGATGATATGTGAACATATATCGTCTCTCGAGCTTTGGAATCATCCTCCACTCGAGCATATTCTTCCACTCGATCATACACTCCTTCCAGAGTCTTTGGTGGTCTCTTGACCAAGGAACCGTACACACATCTTTGATCGTACTGGTACGCCTGCTTGTAAGCTTCGATGACGGTTTGATCGTTGGCACCATCTATATCTTCTAACTCTTGCGTGAAGCGTCGAGTAAACTGTCTGATGCTTTCCTCCTTCCGAAATTCTAGAAGGAACAAATCGTGGAATCCCTTCCGATCACGTATGTTGTAATTGTAGTGGGAGCAGAATTCTCTAACCAATTTATGGTAAGTACCGATCGACTGTGCGGGGAGTTTATTGAACCATTTTATTGCTACTCCAGCCAGTGACTGTGGAAACATTTTGCACATCAATTCATCACTGTGCTGCCACAGAGTCATGGCGCTTTCATAGTGTAAAACATGCTGATCTCGGATCACCTATTTTCTCATCGAACTCGCGTTCAGAACTTGAAAATTCATTGGGGTGGAATTCTCGATATTGATTGAAAGGGGCTCCTGCAGATCGATGCAACCCGTCTATCCTTTCTTCTCAAGAGTGCTTTTTCGACATTACTTTCTCGATCATCTTGCAAAGGCGAGCTTCGGTTATTGCGCCTATATCGCCATCAGATGAACTGTCTTCCTGCTCATAATCTTGATCATATGGAATATGAGATGTAGATCTCATTTTTTTCCTTCGGGGGCCAGTGGGGTCTCGTCCATTTCTGCCTTGCTCCGATCGAGCATAGTAATCGTGCGAAAATTCTCTCTCATAATCTCGAACCTCATCTTCATCATTCCTGAGATGTTTTAAACTAGTGGAAGTTCTGGCCGCACTCTCGAGTTGCACTTGGTCGGGGTCCCCGCTCCACGGGTCGCGTGATGGCCTTCGTTTAGGTAGATCTCCAAGAACAACAGATTTTTTCTCCTCGCCGATCAAGATCGATCACTTCTCTGTTTGGCCCAGCTAACGGGCTAACTCGACTTCCAAGGCACTGCCATACAGACCTACCCTCTCAGTTGTTCGGGACACCACCCTATGTCGAGGCTGGTTTTCACGATCTAATCTCAAGAGAGCGTTCTCCTTCTCCAACTCGTTTAGTCGATTGCGTAACAACTTCCTCTATACTAGGAGTTGCAGTTCGTCCGTCTCACAGGTCTTGTCGATCGTCATTCCTCCTTGATGGGCTGCCGAATACACGCCCTATGTCTGCTCGAACTCTTGGGTTTTCTCCGTCAGATATGGAGTCCACATACATTCCTTCATCTTCATCTTCGATCATTTATTGTTTTTCGCTTCTCCAATTATTCGGATCTGGGGTTCTGTCATGAACACGATCTCGATCTCGACCACGATTTGGGGTTCTGTCACGAACACGATCCCGATCTAGACCAAAGTCTGAGGTTCTGTCACGAACTCGATCCCGAATTTGTCTGTTTCCAGTGGGTACTGCGGGTGCAAACTGAACCTCAATTTCATGCCTTTTATCTTCCCTGTTGTGTTGAGGATTACCAGCAGAATCGACCCTTCACGCAGTTTGCTTGATTACTGCCATAACTCGATTTGGTAAAACACGATTATCTTTTCTCGAAACCCTTGTCGGAGCCAATGTTTGTATGGTAAAATTACTTCTACCCCAAACACGAATTTAATGATGATTTTGTTGAAGATCGATCCGTTGATTGTCCTCCAAAAAACCCTTTGATGCCTAAGTTAGCAAGAGATTTTTCACAGGAGTTTTAGTGGGGAAGATTGCATACCTTATTTGGTTTGTAAAATGTCCATTTATATCTTTGGAAATTTCTGTTTCATTTCTTTAATTTCAAGATTGGCATGAATGGCCATAACTGTCCCTGCATGCCTCCTGTCATGACTAGCCCTGCATGTCCCCCTGCTATAATTCTCCTGCATTCCTGCATGGTTTCATGGCTCTGGCATTGACATCCCCTGCATGCCTCCTAGAATATTCCAGAAACTTCCATTAGGGTTAAGGAATTAGCTAGGCAAGAGGGTGCAAAGAGTTGGCCAAAACAAGTAAGTGTTGAAATGTCAGGCCCAAGAAGAAAAGCATGCCCAAGCAAATGGGAACCAAAGGCAAAGCCCATATAATGGGGTGTGGATAACCTAAGGTGTAAGAGGAGTGGGTGTAAGCAGACGGGGTGTAAACATCCTTAGAGTAACAGAACTGGGGCGCAAATATCCGAGGGCTACGGGATTATGCTACATCGTGATGCACTGAATAGGGAGTAGTCTAATCTGGCGCGTCGCAAAGCATGGAATCAGAACACTATTGCCAGACGGTGACGACGGGCGCAGGAAGGGCCGCATGCAAGGGCCGTCGGGTAATGCTGCCGGCTGTTGCTGTCGTTAATTCAGACGGAATATGATGTTCCCGTTAGTCAGATGCTGACTGTACCTAAGGCTGATGTGGCATCTGCCATGTCATCGGCCCCTACTGACGTGGCACACGCTATGCTCATGTGCCACTTATCACGTAATCACCCCTGCTAACGTGGCATTATGAAACACTGACAAGTATGTTGACGTGGCGCCCGCTTTGATGACGTGGCGCCTGCCACATTATCACCCTGCTGACATGACACTATGAAACACTGATAAGTTCATCACCCCTGCTGACGTGGCACTATGAAGTGGCGCCAACTAGTTGGTTCTCCTGATGACGTGGCACTGACGATGTGGCACCTTCTTAGCCTTAATTTTGGGTGTTTTGCATATGGGTTTCTTATGCATTATGCTTGTGAGGCCTCGTTAGTCATACTTGGCTAATAATAGGAGCCTATTAGGCCCAATGAACCATATTTAGCTAAAGAGAATAGCATTTTAGGCCTAAGTAAGCCCATTTCTTGTGTAGAATATTAAGGGTACAAACAGATCCCTTATCCCCTTATTTTTTCATTATATTGATGGAAGCTTTATCTAGGCAACTTCTTCTGGCAAAACAACAAAACAAAATTGAAGGTATAAAGATTGCACAGGGTGCCACCTCTATCTCACATTTATTCTTGGTCGATGATTGCTTATTGTTTATAAATGCTGATCTTCGTAATGTTAACAACCTTCTATCAATCATTGAATACTTTGGTGTTTCTTCAGGCAAAATGGTAAATTTCAACAAATCAAGTATTTTCTTTAGTACTCATGTGCCTCAAAGATTTTGCATATTATTGTCTAGAAGACTAAAGGTGCCTATCATGAATTCTAATGAAATATACTTGGGTATGCCTCTACAGATTGGTAAGAATAAGAAACAATGTTTTATTAAACTGGTGGATAGAGTTCAAAACAGACTATCCACTTGGAATGGTAAAAAATATCTCAGTGTGGCAAAACATTGATGGTAAAGCATGTCACTAACACAATTCCTGCTTATTCAATGAGTTGTTTACAAATACCAGATGACATTATAAACAAGATTGAAGATGTGCAAAGAGATTTTTGGTGGGGTTTTAAGGAAAAAAGAGGGACTTATATTACTTCATGGAAGAAGCTGGGTATACACAAAGACTTTGGTGGTCAAGGTTTTCGAGATTGAAAAATTTTCAATCAAGCTTTATTGGTTAGAGCAGCATGGAGAATATGTACCAATATTGAGGCTCATTAGTGATAGGTGTAGAATACACCTAATTTACTATCTAGTAGTTTATGCTTTCTTTGCTATTTTTTCTTGTAAATTATGTATTTTACGCTTGTTTTGAGTTTTGTAGCTACTTTGGAGTCGCACGGAGGAAAAGAAGAAGAAATTACTCTATTTGAGCAAAAAGGGCAAAATTGTCATTTCATGGGCGAGCACTATCCGGAGCCCAGGTCAAGGTTAAGGGGCAACCTAATACTAAGCCGAGGTTAAGGGGCAGCCAGTTTTATTTTAAAAGAGGAAATGTTAAAGGCACCAATGAAAGTACTCGGGGCACCCGGTCAGGGGTGGATCTTATCCCCGGGTGTACCCATCCAGCCCTAACTTAGCCTTACTAATCGAGAATGATATGTCTTCTCTCATTTTCTTCACTTGCCTGAAATAAAGAAAAAAAACAGCGGCTAAATTAAAAGCCGATCGACTCATTTCTCTCAATCATTCACTTGCCTGAAATAAAGAAGAAAGAGAAGCAGCAGCCGCTGCTACTAAATCAAGAGGAAGATCGAAAACTCAGAAGAACAAACCGAGAGCCGAGAAAATGGAATGGTTTGCTGTTGGGTCTCAGGGGATCGAGGGTTTGATTTGAACTATTTGATCGAGAAATTGAAGGTGAAGAAATTGGAGCTGGGTTCAATCGGCAGTAAGGGGTTGGTTGAAGTCTGAGGGAATCGGTGAGAAGAGATCGAGAATCGAGATCGATTGGGTTCGATTGAGAGACAGGGTCACGGATCTAGATTGAGCCTTATAAGAATCGATTGAAGGAGGTGATATATTGAAGAGGTCGATGATGGATTCAAGAGTGACATCGAGACGAGTTATTCCGATGTTGTTTTTCATGAAGGATGATGCCATGGAAGTCCAGTGGAACAAGAACCGTGCTCATTACTAGCTGCTATGAGAAAAGGAATCTGGTGATGAGTGTAGTTGGTGATAAGAATAACAAGAGAAAGGGGATCCCAGAAATGATATCATTTTGTTGACCCGGAGAAGATGTTAAGAGATGGGCATGGACTGGAATGTGATTAATGGTTTTTTCATGGAGAATCGAGATCGGTGAATTAAGGGGAGGATTTCGGTGAGCAAAGAAAAATGGGTATGAGTCTAAGAGGTCGAGTTGTCTGGTGAAGTTGAGTCGCCGTGAAGCTGAAATTGAAAGAAATTGAAGAACAGATCGAGAAGAGGAAAGATGGGTTTTGTTCAATTGAGATAGTAGAGAGCTGTGTAGATGGTTCTCGGTGGTGATGTTGATATGTTTGGATGAACCAAGAATGGATTGAAGCTGGGAATGACTGGGAGCATCACCGAGTAATGAGATAGTAGATGTGTGGGTCTTTGTGAAGGATGGATTTGATGGTGGCTATGCATCTCGCAATAGAGAAGAAGAATCGTGTTTGCGTAATGGAGCAGGGAGGTGATGCTTTCTTTGTGCAATAATGGGCTCGGTGGTGAGCAAGATTTGGAGCTGGAAGAATTAATTCTAGATGAATGTTTAGGAGCCGTGTAATGTGCAGTCTGCAACCGGGAGGGCGATGAGCAATGTGGTGCCGGTGGTTTGAATGAAGGGCTATATGAACTGAAGTTGAGATGCCAGTTAAAGAGGTTCTGCTGTGGGTTTGAGCCTCAGGGCTGTGATGGAGTTAGTGTAGCTAAAGTTGCAGCTCTGGACTTTGCAGGCAATAAGCTTCAGATGGAGTTTTTATGGCAGAGAGAAGATGAGGCCTCGATCTCGCTAACTGAATTGGTGGTCTGGATTGAATCAAGGTCTTGAGAATGTTATTGTAGGAATGGAGTTGTGATGCACCACAATGGTGCAACACAGAGGATATGGCTCACGCATGAGCTAGGCAAGCGCGGAGAATGACAACAAGATTTGGCCAGGCAAGTAGCCTGGCTAGTACTCGCCGCCGAGTTAGCTAGTCGACTGGATTCGACTCGATGACTCACCCCTTGACTCATTGACTGACGACGACCGTTAAGTTTGACTTTTGACCGTTAGTCCTAACGGTGGACTGACGGAATATTCCGTCGAATATTCTCCCGACGACAAAATTTTCAGGCGGCCGACGGCGATAATTCCGCCGGATTCACCACAATCCTAGTTTTCCTCGCTGAGCCAAAAATTTCAGAATTTTCTATGGACTTCTCTCATGGGTGTGAAGACTTGGGCTAGGAATTGGATGGAGAATTGGACTCAAATTAGGAAAGAGAAGGTGGAAGAGAAGAGAAAGACTTGAATTTGGAAGTTGAATTGCTAAAGGATAATATTGAAGCCTATAAATAGAGAAGTTTTCTACATCTTTTACACACCTCTCTACACACACAACACTTGTGTTTTTGCTTGCTTTTCTAAGATTTTTCTTTTAATTACTTGTGTGAATTTGAAAATTCTTCTTTTAATTATTATTATTTGTGTGAATTTCAAAAACATGAGTAGCTAATTTTCTTATTGATTGAGGATGAATTCCTAGTTCTTAACATGATTTGAGTTTTGTTTTCAATTCTATCTTGAAGTTTTTCACATGATTATCGATTGTTTTTACTAATAGGAATGTTTATTCATTCATGATTGATTGATAGATTGTTTGGAGTGCACGCTAAATTGATTTGTTAATTGATCTATATCTAGTATAAGTTAGGAATACGTAATCGTTTCTACACTTTACACAAGTAGAAAACACGAGACCTTGCGAGGGATTCCGTGGAGCAATTGTGTGTAGAAACAACGCTAGAAAGTGAACCAAGCGAACCGAGTTTAACTACTAGTACTAAACCTAAATTCATAAATCTTAATGCATTCTGGGAATTACATCTTGTAAGCGAACCCAAGGTGGTTCTTTTGAATAGAATCGATAACTAAGCGGATTGTTACTCGGTGAAATTAGGGATTTTGGGGCTAGCTAAGCGGACTGCTATCCTACGTGTTGGTGATAATCATGACTAATAACAAGTAGAAAAGAACATAACTTTAATAATTGTTTCGTAACGAAGAAGGATTCCTTGATCTTGTCTCTCTTATTGCTTTCATCTTTTAACTTTTCGATTTTAATTGCTTTGTTTATTTTCTTTTGCTTTTTACACCCCCTTTCGTGACAATTTTTACAACTAGAATCTCTTGCTCCTCGTGGGAACGAACTTGACTACACTATATTACTTGTTAATTAGGTGGAAATATCTTGATTAATTTGTTGTGGTTACGACACGCATCAATTTTGGCGCCGTTGTCGGGGGAGCAACAAGCATTTTTAGTTGTTTTTATTTTTCTTTTTGCTTTATTCTTGCTTTGTTAGATTCTTTACCGTATCTAACTTAGTTTTTGAGAATCTTGTTTCAGGTGTTATACCTTTGGTGAATGCTTAAAGGGGGTAGACCGAGTCCAATACGTCTTCGATCCGGCACTCAACTAAAGGATTTCATTCGTGCGGTTAACACTCCACTTCCTCCTTCTTCATCAAGTGATTCGGACAAAGAGGAAGAAACAATGGCTGATCGTACACTAAAGGACCTAGCTTCTCACAAGCTTGACACACAACAATGGTGTATCCAAACTAATTCAACTTTTGAGATCAAGCCGGGATTGATTAGAGAGTTACCAAAGTTCCATGGCATGGTGAATGAGGACCCAAACAAACATCTTATGGACTTCTATGCCATAGTTATGGCCATGCTTCCACCGAAACTAATGCGGATGGAGCAATGTTGAAAGCTTTCCGTTTTTTCTTTGGCGGGCAATGCTAAGGAATGGTTATATTATTTGCCTTCGGAAGTATCACAACATGGAATGGGATGAAGAAAATTTTCCTCGAGAGATATTTTCCCGCATCCAAAGCTACTCAAATTCGCAAGGAGATTTGTGGATTGAAACAACAAGTGGGAGAATCATTATATGAATGTTGGGAGCGTTACAAGAGGTTGGTGGCAAGCTGTCCACACCATCAATTTAGTGATGTTATGATACTCCAATACTTCTATGAAGCTCTCCACCCAAGTGATAGGTCTCTTCTTGACGCCGCGGGTGGTGGTGCACTAATGAACAAGACTTTGACCGAAGCTAGAGAGTTGATTGAAATTATGGCGGCAAACTCGCAACAATTCTACACAAGGGATGAACCAATGGTTAGGCGAGTGCATGAAGTTAGTGATTCTTCATCACATCTTGATCAAAGGATGAGTAACATGGAGATAATGATGCAAAGGATTGCCGCGTAATTATTCCGGATGGTGAGACCGAACAAGTGAATGCTTTATATCCAAATCAAAGGCCAAGGTACGATCCATACTCCAATACCTATAATCCTAGGTTGGAAGGATCATCCCAACTTTAGTTATGCAAACAAGCAAGCGGCGGCTCCTAATCCATATGCGCAACAAGGTGGTTTTCAACAATCACGATTCCAACCTCAACAAGGTGGTTCTCAACAATTTCAACCACAACAAGTCAAGGAACGTGATTCTTCAATTGATGATAAGCTTAATGTCATGATGCAAGGTATTACGTCATTGTTTCAACAAAATCAACAAAAGACCGATTCGGCCATCAAGGATTTACAAACTCAAATGGGACAATTGGCGACCGATGTGAACCTATTAAAATCTCAAGCATCCACAAAACTTCCTTCACAACCATTTGTGAATCCAAGAGAGAATGTTAATGCGGTTACTTTAAGAAGTGGAAGACAAGTGGAGGGTCCAAGTCATCATGAAGAAGTTATTGAAGAGGTAGTCAAAGATAAGGAGGAAACCGCACCAAAGGAGAATTCAACACCAACCGATCAATCAAAGGAACCGGTGCCTTCTTTCACTACTCCACCTCCTTTTCCTAGTCGTTTTGCTAAATCCAAGAAAGAAGCTCAAGACAAGGCGCTCATGGATATCTTCAAGAAGATTGAAATCAACATCCCATTCATTGAGGCCATTAAGACAATTCCAAGGTATGCCAAGTTCATGAAGGAATTATGCATCAAGAAGGATAGGTTGCTTGATAATGAAATTACTAAAGTTGGTGAGAGTGCGTCGGCTATGCTATTGAAGAAGATGCCTACAAAGTGCACGGATCCCGGTGGTTTCACGGTGCCAATTACTATTGGTAAGCAAAGGTTTGAACATGCTTTACTTGACTTGGGGGCTTCCATTAGTGTGATGTCTACGAAATATATGACTCCTTGAATCTTGGACCTTTGAAAGAGACGAGAGTTATTATCCAATTAGCGAACAAGTCTAACATATATCCAAAGGGGCTTGTAGAAGACGTGCTAGTGCAAGTAAATGAGCTTATTTTTCCGGTGGACTTCTTCGTGGTGGATATGGACAACAATGAGAACCGATCATCTACTTCTTTACTTCTTGGGAGGCCATTCATGAAGACCGCAAAGACGAAGATTGATGTTGATAAGGGTACACTCACTATGGAATTTGACAAGGAGATAATACACTTTAACATATTTGAAGCCATGCGCTACCCAAGTGATGTGCATTCCGTTTACTCCATTGATGTGGTTGATTCATTAGCGCAACAAATGGTGGAATTGAACCAAGAGGATGAACTTGATGTGGTGTTGCAAAAGAGCATTGAATTGGATGTCCATGGCTTGTCTAACTTGGATGTTGAAATCTCCAAGGAATTGGTGGAGATATGTGGAGCTTTGGCGACATTGCAAGAAGCTAAAAAGGGTGATGTTTCATATATTTCTTTACCCGTGAATGATGAAATACTTGTACCATCTATTGTGAAGGCGTCAAGCTAGAATTGAAGCCACTTCCGGACCATTTGAAGTATGCTTTCTTGGGGGATGGAGATGAGCTTCCGGTGATTATTTCTAAGAACCTCACACCGGTACAAGAAGACCGTTTGCTTAGAGTCTTGAAAGAGCACAAAACGGCTATTGGGTGGACAATTGCGGACATCAAAGGCATTAGTCCATCCATGTGCATGCATAGGATTCTAATGGAAGAGAACGTGAAGCCGGTACGTGATGCTCAACGTCGGCTAAATCCTCCCATGATGGAGGTTGTGAAAAAAGAGATACTCAAATTGCTAAGTGTGGGGGTAATCTACCCAATTTCCGATAGCAAGTGGGTAAGTCCGGTACAAGTGGTGCCAAAGAAATCCGGAGTCACGGTTGTTCGAAATCAAGACGATGAACTTGTTCCTACAAGAGTTCAAACCGGTTGGAGAGTGTGCATTGACTATAGAAAGCTTAATTCCGCAACCCGAAAGGATCACTTTCCTTTACCTTTCATTGATCAAATGTTGGAGCGGTTAGCGGGGCATTCTTATTATTGCTTCTTGGATGGTTATTCGGGATACAACCAAATTGTTATTGCACCGGAGGACCAAGAGAAGACCACTTTCACTTGTCCATTTGGAACGTTTGCATATAGACGGATGCCGTTTGGCCTTTGCAATGCGCCGGCTACTTTTCAAAGATGCATGGTGAGTATATTCTCGGATTATGTGGAGCGCATCATCGAGGTATTTATGGATGACTTTAGTGTTTATGGCAATTCTTTTGATGGTTGTTTAAATAACCTTGAACTAATTCTTAAACGATGCATAGACACAAACCTTGTCCTTAATTGGGAGAAATGTCACTTTATGGTAAACCACGGCATAGTACTTGGTCACATTGTGTCCTCTCGAGGGCTCGAAGTGGACAAGTCAAAGATAGATTTAATAAGAAACTTACAATATCCCACTTCGGTGAGGGAGATTCGTTCTTTTCTTGGTCATGCAGGTTTCTATAGGCGGTTTATCAAGGATTTCTCCAAAATCTCCATGCCGATGTGCAAGTTATTACAAAAGGAGGTACTTTTCGACCTCAACAAGGAATGCAAGGATGCTTTTGACAAATTAAAGGATATGTTGACAAGTGCGCCGATTATCAAATCACCGGATTGGAATCTTCCATTTGAATTAATGTGTGATGCTAGTGATTATGCGGTTGGAGCCGTTTTGGGTCAAAGGGTGGACAAGTTGTCCCATGTTATCTATTATGCATCTAGGACCCTTAATGATGCACAAATCAATTATTCTACCACGGAAAAGGAGTTATTGGCTATAGTTTTTGCGTTGGAAAAATTTCGATCATACTTGGTGGGTACAAAGGTTATTGTGTATTCCGATCATGCCGCACTAAGACACTTAATAAAGAAGAAAGAAGCTAAGCCAAGATTAATTCGGTGGATCTTATTGTTACAAGAGTTCGACATAGAAATTCGTGATAAGAGGGGTGTGGAGAATACCGTTGCGGATCATCTTAGTAGACTTGTGATGTCTCAAGAGGAACTTCCATTACATGACCGCTTTCCGGACGAACAACTTTTCTCCATGGACGAATCAACACCTTGGTATGCGGATATAGTGAATTACTTGGTGACAAGGAAAGTACCTAGTACAATGTCTAATTTCCAAAAGATGAAACTTAAGAAGGTCGCTAAGCAATATGTGTGGGATGAACCATACTTATGGAAATATGGCGTTGATCAAATAATGCGAAGGTGCGTGCCTAATTCCGAATTTCAATCCATTCTCTCCTTTTGCCACACTTTTGCATGTGGTGGCCACTTTGGTTCGAAACGTACCGCTCTCAAAGTCCTCGAGAGTGGATTTTATTGGCCCACCTTGTTTGAAGATTCATATGTTTTTTGTAAATCGTGTGATAGATGTCAACGAACGGGCAATCTAGGTTCTCGAAATCAAATGCCACTCACACCAATTCTCGCCGTTGAGATTTTTGATGTGTGGGGTATTGATTTTATGGGCCCTTTTGTCAATTCGAATGGGAATTTTTATATACTTCTTGCCGTTGATTATGTTTCGAAATGGGTGGAAGCTAGAGCCACCAAAACTAATGACTCTCAAGTTGTTTGTGATTTTGTAAGGGAAAACATATTCAATAGGCATGGTACACCAAGAGTGGTGATAAGCGATGGAGGCTCACATTTCAAGAAGGCTTTCCACGCTCTCCTCAAGAAGTACAACATAACACACAAAATTGGTACGCCTTATCATCCACAAACTAGTGGACAAGCGGAAATTTCAAATCGTGAGATCAAGTCCATTCTTGAGAAAACGGTGAATACCACGAGGAAAGATTGGAGCTTTAAGCTCAACGATGCACTTTGGGCGTATAGAACGGCGTATAAGACACCAATTGGTATGTCTCCATATAGGTTGATTTATGGTAAGGCTTGTCATCTCCCCGGTTGAACTTGAACATAAGGCTTATTGGGCGATAAAGAAATTCAACATGGAGTATGATGAAGCGGGGAAACAAAGGAAGTTACAACTACATGAGCTAGAGGAGATACGTAATGATGCTTACGAGAGTGCCCGTATTTACAAGGAAAAGACTAAGCTTTTTCATGACAAGATGATTGATTGCGGAAAAGTTTTGTTGTGGGGCAAAAAGTCCTTTTATTTAATACTCGTTTACGTTTATTTCAGGGAAAGCTTAAGTCCCGTTGGGTGGGACCATTTGTTGTTACTAATGTTTATGCTCATGGTGCAGTTGATATTGTTAGCGAAAAACAGACAACATTTGAAAGTCAACGGCCATAGGTTAAAGCCATATTATGAAAACTTTCCAACGGAGCATGTGGACGTAATTGGACTTCAAGATGCACTCCCTCTGGAGGAGTAATGTGCCGCAAGAGCTAAGTCGGGCCGTCGACTTTAAAACAAGCGCTTAATGGGAGGCAACCCATCGGTTTTGTATTTCTTATCCTTTTGCTTTTTGTTATTTCTTTTTCTTGTTCCTTATCATGTTAAAATTTCCCACCTTGGCTTTACTAGAGGATTCAATTACATTGAGGACAATGTAAGGTTTAAGTGTGGGGGAGTGGTTAAGCATGTTTTTAAAACAAAATTACAAAAAAATTAAAAAATTTTGAAAAAAAAAAAAAAAAGTTTTACTTAAAAATTCCAACTTTTAAAGATTTTAGAGTCACTAGCATACTTCTAGGTATGTTTACATAGAGATTTTGACCGACATAATTGAACTTGGAAATGTTAGGGAACTACATTCGGATTTCTTGCTTGTTTGAGTGTTAAATAATGGATTTAATCATGCCGGTGATGCGAATTTGGTGCAGTGGAGAAATGCGTTATTAGAGTTGCTGATCAATCATTAGTGGAGACTACCCGTATTCATATCATGTGAGGCACCGACCAGAAATTTTCCATCTACTAAAGAGCCTCTTTTGAGTGTGTGTCACCATACGTTAATTCCGGGTAGAATGGTGAGCTACCCAACCTCCACCAATAGAAGCACTACTCTTTGATCTCTTGAGTGCTAATTTTGTCAATCATGAGGGTGACGTCCATGGATGAAAGCTTCCTTCTTGTAGTTCGATTTGCAGTTAGCACCATTCTCTCTCTCGACAACAACGGATCCATAGAAACACATTCATCATCAACAAGGAGCGACATCAAAATCTACAAGGAAAGTTGGAAAAGTTTAAGGTTTATAAGCAACGGAACGAGAAAAGGAGCAAATTTCAAATACAAGTAAAGCAACATACAAAGGGAGGATTTCACATATATGTTGAAGACTTACACTACAATGAGGTAATTTTATATTCAAGTATGAAGACTTATTCATGAAAGCGAAGAAAATTAAAAGGTGAGAATTTTTGAAAGTTTATGATTTCAAGACGATACAAGTTGTGAAGAATCAAGCGGTAAAATACTTCTCCCACGGCCATGGTTTATTTTGTATTTAATTTTTCTTGTTTCAAAAAAAAAAAAAAAAAAAAAAAAAAAAAAAAAAAAAAATTGAAAAAAAAAAAAAAAAAAAATTTGAAGAAAAAAAAAAAAACAAGAGAAATATTTGTTCTTATTTTTATTGAATGAGCCGTGGGGAAGAAAAATCTATAAGGAAGTTTCAAGCGACAAGGTTTTAAGGTAAAAGAGTTATAAATTGTCAAGGATTTATGAAATTCAAGGGTTTATCATCAATAGTTGAAACCGAAGACCAAGAAGTTAAAGACGAGGAGCGAAGACGTTTCTATTGGATGCCGTGGAGAGTGGTGTTATCATAATTGGCGATCGGATGTGAAGGTGAGTAAGTAATCTCATCCTCAATAATATATGGTTGATTTCCTTTCTTAGAGATCGTCAGAAAAATGGTTTTTCAAAATATTAAAAGATGTGGGTTTTTAAAAATATTTCGGAAGTTGTCCTTCCCACCATTCAACGTGTTGCAGAATTCTCTCTTCATTCCTACCGCACACATGTGAGAACCATAAAAACCGTCTTTTTGAGTGCAATTATCATAAAATCGTATTTGGTGAGGCAGAAGTCGAGGCGAAATGCTTATTGATCGTTTCTCAAACACGCGTTCTCTCATTATGGTGTGGTTATTTCTCACTCAACATTTAAGAATGAGAATATGTTCTTTAGTATTTCTAACTTCTTATTACTAGCATGCGTAAAACTCTATGTCCTCATAACTCTTTGGATGCTTGTGACGCTTGAACGCTTTGAAGTTGTGAGTTTTTAGTTTGATTTGCTCGAGGACTAGCAAAGTCTAAGTGTGGGGGAATTTGATAGGTGTAGAATACACCTAATTTACTATCTAGTAGTTTATGCTTTCTTAGCTATTTTTCTTGTAAATTATGTATTTTACGCTTGTTTTGAGTTTTGTAGCTACTTTGGAGTCGCACGGAGGAAAAGAAGAAGAAATTACTCTATTTGAGCAAAAAGGGCAAAATTGTCATTTCGGGCGAGCACTATCCTGGAGCCCAGTCAAGGTTAAGGGGCAACCTAATACTAAGCTGAGGTTAAGGGGTAGCCGTTTTGTTTTAAAAGAGGAAATGTTAAAGGCACCAATGAAAGTACTCGGGGCACCCGGTCAGGGGTGGATCTTATCCCTGGGGTGTACCCATCCAGCCCTAACTTAGCCTTACTAATCGAGAATGATATGTCTTCTCTCATTTTCTTCACTTGCCTGAAATAAAGAAAAAAAACAGCGGCTGAATTAAAAGCCGATCGACTCATTTCTCTCAATCATTCACTTGCTCGAAATAAAGAAGAAAGAGAAAGCATTGCCATTTGCTACTAAATCAAGAGGAAGATCGAAAACTCAGAAGAACAAACCGAGAGCCGAGAAAATGGAATGGTTTGCTGTTGGGTCTCAGGGGATCGAGGGTTTGATTTGAACTATTTGATCGAGAAATTGAAGGTGAAGAAATTGGAGCTGGGTTCAATCGGCAGTAAGGGGTTGGTTGAAGTCTGAGGGAATCGGTGAGAAGAGATCGAGAACTGAGATCGATTAGGGTTCGATTCAACAGACAGGGTCACGGATCTAGATTGAGCCTTATAAGAATCGATTGAAGGAGGTGATATATTGAAGAGGTCGATGATGGATTCAAGAGTGACATCGAGACAGAGTTGTTGCTGATGTTGTTTTTCATGAAGGATGATGCCATGGAAGTCCAGGGAACAAGAACCAGGCTCACTGTTGCTGCTATGAGAAAAGGAATCTGGTGATGAGCTGTAGTTGGTGATAAGAATAACAAGAGAAAGGGGATCCCAGAGCTGATACTGTTTGTTGACCCAGAGAAGATGTTAAGAGATGGGCATGGACTGGAATGTGATTAATGGTTTTGCTGTGAGAACCGAGATCGGTGAATTACTGGGGAGGATTTCGTTGAGCAAAGAAAAATGGGTATGAGTCTAAAGAGGCCGAGTTCTTTGGTGAAGTTGGAGAGCCGATGAAGTGAAATTGAAAGAAATTGAAGAGCAGACCGAGAAGAGGAAAGATGGGTTTTGTTCAATTGAGATAGTAGAAATGTGTAGATGGTTCCGGTGGTGATGTTGATATGTTCGGATGAACCAAGAATGGATTGAAGCTGGGAATGACAGGAGCATCGGGTGAGTAAATGATAGAAGATGTGTGGGTGTCTGTGAAGGATGGATTTGATGGTGGCTATGCATCCGCAATAGAGAAGAAGAATCAGTGTTGCGAGAACTGGAGCGAGAGGAGGTGATCTTCGTGCAATAATGGGCTCTGGTGGTGAGCAAGATTTGGAGCTGGAAGAATTAATTCTAGATGAATGTTTAGGAGCTGTAATGTGCAGTCCTGCAGAATCTGGGAGGTGGCAGTAGCAATGTGGTGCTGGTGGTTTGAATGAAGGGCTATATGAACTGAAGTTGAGATGCCAGTTAAAGAGGTTGCTGCTGTGGGTTTGAGCCTCAGGGCTGTGATGGAGTTAGTGTAGCTAAAGTTGCAGCTCTGGACTTTGCAGGCAATAAGCTTCAGATGGAGTTTTTATGGCAGAGAGAAGATGAGGCCTTGATGCTGCTAACTGAATTGGTGGCTGGATTGAATCAGTGCTGAGAATGTTATTGTAGGAATGGAGTTGTGATGCACCACAATGGTGCAACACAGAGGATATGGCTCACGCATGAGCTAGGCCTGCGCAGAATGACAACAGATTTGGCCTGGGCAAGTAGCCTGGCTAGTACCAGTCAGCCGAGTTAGCTAGCTGACTCGGTTCTGACTCAGTGACTCACCCCTTGACTCATTGACTGACGACGACCGTTAAGTTTGACTTTTGACCGTTAGTCCTAACTGTGGACTGACGGAATATTCCGTCGAATATTCTCCCGACGACAAAATTTTCAGGCGGCCGGCGGCGACAATTCCGGCCGGATTCCGGCCACAATCCTAGTTTTCCGGCGAGCCAAAAATTTTAGAATTTTCTATGGACTTCTCTCATGGGTGTGAAGACTTGGGCTAGGAATTGGATGGAGAATTGGACTCAAATTAGGAAAGAGAAGGTGGAAGAGAAGAGAAAGACTTGAATTTGGAAGTTGAATTGCTAAAGGAAAAGGATTCTAATCCTTGGAAGAGTTGGAGAATATTGAAGCCTATAAATAGAGAAGTTTTTACATCTTTTACACACCTCTCTACACACACAACACTTGTGTTTTTGCTTGCTTTTCTAAGATTTTCTTTTTAATTACTTGTGTGAATTTGAAAATTCTTCTTTTAATTATTATTATTTGTGTGAATTTCAAAAACATGAGTAGCTAATTTTCTTATTGATTGAGGATGAATTCCTAGTTCTTAACATGATTTGAGTTTTGTTTTCAATTCTATCTTGAAGTTTTTCACATGATTATCGATTGTTTTTACTAATAGGAATGTTTATTCATTCATGATTGATTGATAGATTGTTTGGAGTGCACGCTAAATTGATTTGTTAATTGATCTATATCTAGTATAAGTTAGGGAATACGTAATCGTTCGACACTTTACACAAGTAGAAAACACGAGACCTTGCGGAGGGATTCCGTGGAGCAATTGTGTGTAGAAACAACGCTAGAAAGTGAACCAAGCGAACCGAGTTTAACTACTAGTACTAAACCTAAATTCATAAATCTTAATGCATTCTGGGAATTACATCTTGTAAGCGAACCTCAAGGTGGTTCTTTTGAATAGAATCGATAACTAAAGCGGACTGTTACTCGGTGAAATTAGGGATTTTGGGGCTAGCTAAGCGGACTGCTATCCTACGGTTGGTGATAATGTGACTAATAACAAGTAGAAAAGAACATAACTTTAATCATTGTTTCGTAACGAAGAAGGATTCCTTGATCTTGTCTCTCTTATTGCTTTCATCTTTTAACTTTCGATTTTAATTGCTTTGTTTATTTTCTTTTGCTTTTTACACCCCCCTTTCGTGACAACTTTACAACTAGAATCTCTTGCTCCTCGTGGGAACGAACTTGACTACACTATATTACTTGTTAATTAGGTGGAAATATCTTGATTAATTTGTTGTGGTTACGACACGCATCAATTAGGTCAAAGCAATGTAGGATAAATACTTCCCTTGTACCAGCCTGTTGCATACTAATATAAGAGCTAACTGCTCTTGGGCTTGGAATGGCATACAGAAAAATATTGCATTCATCAGGCAGTTCAGTTGCTGAAGAGTTGGAAAAAGAGACAAGATTAAAATTTGGCTTGATGTCTGGGTTATAGGATTGGATACTCCACCACTCCCTAGACAAGAAGCTATATATAATGAAAATTATGTGTGGGTCTCTGAGCTTATAACTCAAGAGGGTCAAAACTGGAACTTAAAGATTATTCAATATCTCTTTGAACCTCATACAGTCGAGCGGATAATGAAGATGAGGATTTATGCTGTCTCTGAAGACAAGCTAATCTGGAAGCTTACTAAAAATGGCATATTTACTCTTAAATCAGCATACAACAAACTATATGAGATTAATTCAAGCAATCAGTATATCTCTACACAAATCCAAGGTACAAACGTAAGGTGGAAAGAACTATGGGATATTCAGACTTGGCCGAGGGTAAAAAAACTTTTTCTGGAAGTGTTTATCAGATATACTTCCTACAAGGGAACGACTTTCTCGAAATTGCAGATATATTAATAGATTGTGTCGTCTCTGTAATCAACAAGATGAGAGTACGACGCATATCTTGTTTCACTGCCCTTTCTCCAAGGCAATTTGGTTGGAAATACCTGGTGGTTCGCATGTTCTTTAGGGTAATACCATTAATATTGCTGAAGTTTTTGAGGACTGGTTGGATTCAGATCAGCAGCAGCAAGTGCATCTGGATTGCCTTAATACTGCAATGGTGGTTTCCTGGACCATTTGGAATGATAGATGTGATGTTGTCTTCCAAAATAAAAAAGTTGATCCAAAAGCTGATGCAAAAAATGCTATGAATTTTGCTAGATATTTTGGTAGTTTTATCAACAGACAGAGATCCAGCAGTGTAGCTATTCAACCTGTTTTGATAATGCACCTAACTGGAAACCATCTGATGCTCCTTTCCTTACTATAAACTGCGATGCTTTATATGATATTAATACTGGTTTCACGGGTATAGATCTAATATTGCGTGATTTTGAAGGTAACTGGAGGGGTTGCCTCTGCAAATGCTATGCAGGAATAAAAGATTCAAAGCAGGCAGAGTGTCTTGCGTTTTTGGATGTTGTTAACTGGTGTAAAGAGTTGCAGATCAACTATGTAGTGATTGAAACAGACCTGAAGAATATTGAAGGTTACATTATTAGAGCCTCTCCAGTGATAGCGTGGGAAATCAAAAGCATTCTGTTAGAAGCCGTGGATAGGTTAAAAGCAATACCAGTCTGTAAGTGTCAGTTTGTCCCTAGAGTTTGTAATAAAATTACTGATACATTAGCTAAATACAGCAGGAAGTTTGGAGTCACAAAAGTTTGGTCAGTTAGTCCCCCTGACATAATTGCTAATTAATTACTGTTAGCCAATATGTCGTTTAAAAGTTATCAATAAAACTTCTTCTTTAGCATCAAAAAAAAAAAACTTAGAAGCACATAATAATAACCTGAATAATTGGGGATCCTCAAAGTCAATCATATTTGACTCACACAGTTGACTACAATGAGAGTGGTGGTCATTCTTAAGCAATTGTGTCGATTCTAATATTCTAAAGTACTTAGGCTTAGTCTCAAAACTTAATAGTTGTCACATTTGAAACTCGTACGTTCCCACAATTGGAAAAACAATTTTTGGTGGGAAAACAAAGGGTATAATCGCCTGGGTAGACCACATCAACCAGAGGAATAGGTTTCTAATAACTGAACTTATTTATGGACATTATTAGGATCGGGAAAGATATCGTGAAGGTAATCTTGTAAAATGGTAGACACACGTATACCAAGTCCCAAGTGAGGGATATTTCTAGGGGTGAAAGTTAAAGTACAAGGAGAATGATAATTACCACAAAATATAGAGTTTTGGGTGTTTCCAGATAGACAAACCACAATTTCCATAATTTCTAGATCGTCAGAATCCTGAAAATGGTTAATTGCTTCTTTTAGGTTATAATAAGGTGATACTTCCTCACTCACATTTGAAATCTCTACGAGTTCATCTTATTTGTGTAAGACTATTGTTTCTAAATATCAAGACTCTAAAACAGTATTCTCAAGATAAACCCGTTCCTCAAAACCATCATCGGTTGCATAACAAGGAAATACTACATCGTCTAAAACTGTAGTATCTCTAGTCAAATCCTCATCCTTTAGGATAGGTGAATAATCATTAGAATTATTAAGATTTGAACCAGAAATAACATTATTTTCGTGAAGCTCAATTGGAGTTACGAATTCGTGATCACTATGCCTACATATTTTATATTCTTCATTAGCACTATCCTTCTCATAATCATCATTATAATAATATGAAAATGGTCGAACCTCATCTATACAAGTAGTGTTACCAATTCTAACCTCGTCATCTTGATTAACTAAATAACTATCCTCATTTTCTAGGGTAATATTGGAAACACTATATTGGAAATTAAGATTATTTCGAGCAATTCTTCCATTCGTCTCAGCTATCTGTTTGTAGGTATCTTCTAAAGAAGGTTTAATCATTGTTGCAGTTCTTTCATTCATAACTAAGTCATACCTATGTGAAATCTCATTTGACTATTTTTAGGGACTCCTCTAGATGAAGAATACTCATTTCCTTTACAAATAAGTCAAACCTATCTGTAGATTTCAGTTAACTGCTCAATAGACTCTTCTAGATAAATAGACGAATCATATAAGTACTAGGTTGCAACTGTTTTATAGAATCCTCCAAAGACGGGGTATTAGTACTATATTATTGCTCGTGTTATTAATCGGGCTCACCATTGTATGATCCATAACCTTCAAAAGATTGGTGTTCCCAACCACTATCCATACTATGGTCGTAGTAAAAATAATGCATATTTTGAAACTTAGTTGGATATTCATTGTAATGGCTATTGTAATACCAGTTCGACATCTTAACCGCAAGGTATTCTAGACAAGTACAAACAAGGATGACTCGACCAAGCAAACCTACGGATTTTAGCAAACAAAAATCATGATGGCTCTACTTGAATTATTTATAGAACAACTTCTAATCTTCCGAAATGCAACTAGGTATAGTTTTAGCAAAGCTCTCTAGAAGATCTGAATTAAAGTAAGTCCATGAGAATTAGGCGAAGCTCAAAGGAACTTGAATACCCCTACATTTATGGCAACGTTTCCTCGGGTTACAAGACGACGAGATCAACTTACAATAATCATCCTAAACTTCGAGTTAGGCTAACAAAATACCAAATAAAATCCTTTTGAACGACTTTGTTATAAGTTCGTTACCTTATCGATCTCATTCAAGTAAATATTTTAAGCTTAGGTTCGCGTTGGGATCGTTTTCCTAAGTCGGGCAAGAAGAGAACGGTAGTGAAATCCGAACCTTTATCTTGCATGGCCATTCCTTGCCCTTTACTAGAATTAAAAGTTTGTATTCAAAGCCTCAATATATGTGCATACAAAGGCATCCAATTAACCCACTGACAGGGGGATTCATGGGTGGTTAGAGTCTTACCTCACGTACCATAAGGGCGATGAACCAGTTATAGTCGACTCGGGCTACCGACTCTTATGTCGGGTGTACGAAGCCAAGGTGCCGAGACAGTATCCTAACTGTCGTCCTTCCATGCAACAGTTCATATTTAAATTAACCCTTCCTTAGGGTGTTAAAAATAATAATGTCCAAAAGACCCAAAATAAAGTCCAAAAAGTGTCCCAAAATAAAAAAAAGAAAAATTACAACGAATACAACAAACCCTAATACAATTTTATAAACATAAAAAGCTAATAATAAAAAAAAAATCTAAATAAAATAAAAGCATTTTGCATCTACAGCCGAGAAAACAGTTTATGCTATAGTTAATTGATCTGCGACTGACTCTATATGTCCAATGTTCTTGAGTTCTTTTTCATCTTCCTGCTACTGACTGTAACTCCTCTGTAGCGTGATTCTCACTAAGGTTTTAGTGAGAATGATATTTTACCTTGGAAAGGTTCTCATTTTGTAGTGAATTAAAATCCGAATTTATCGAGCCAAAAATCACTCAATTTCGAGATGTAACGAAGAAGTTATGAGTATTTATTAAAGCAACACTCTAAAAGTGTGGCTAAGGTTGATTTCGTGATACGAAATTGTAAACGAACTTTTAGCAATATTTCGAAAACCGAAACCGTGGATACGTGACTAAAGGCATATAATAGTCAATCACTTGGTGTTTCCTTTCCTAAACAAGGTAGCTTTGTTTTTTTTTTTTTTTGCAACCTAGCCATGATCTTTCACTATAAATAGAGGTTTCATATTTACACAAACTATCCCTTGGAAAATTTGTATATTGCATAAGGTTGTTCTCTACTACTTATGTTCTTCAAGAACAAGAATGACACATTAAAGACTTTACTTGGGGAACGTAAAACACGAGTTGTAATAATCTTTTTAGATAGTTTCCCAACTTGTATCTAGGTTAATTCAATAATCTTTTGTCTATTTTAAGATCCTTCAATTCTAATATAAGGCCATTCAAAGATTATTGATCACAAATCCTATATTTGATAGATTTCAATTTAAGATCGATATAACGACACTAGTTGGTCGAAATCTAGATTAGAAAGAAAACTTCATGTAAGGTATCTCATAAATTCCTTAAGAAGTTTTACAAGGTATCTCTAGATTTATTCTAGTTGTTCTTTTTGTAGAATTAATTAGGTATCTCTATAAGTTTTGAAGAGTATAAACCCTAATCCTACAAGTTTGTTTGATATCTACTTTTTACCTGATAGTTCTTCAAACAAACACAAGATTTTCAAAAACCTTGATTCATATCTAAATAAAAATAAATCAAATAGGTATTTTGTGAAATTAGAATAACTTATTTAAAATCTTCACTTAGGTTGAAGCAGACTCCTATGCCTGTAAAGGACGTCAACTAGGGGAATCAAGTTACTTAGAGTCTTACGAGATTCAAGAGATGTCAGGATCACGACCGAAGCTGAATTGCTTGGAGGGTTAATTCGGTATCAACTACATTCTAGTCTGAAGTCTAATAGTAGGCTAGTGTATGTAGCGGCGTAATACAATACGGTGTCCAAACTGCACTAGCTCCCATGGTTTTTTCCGTAGATTGCAGTTTTCCTTGTTAACAAAATTCTCTACATATTGTTTTACTTTTTTACTTTTGTGTTATAATCATGAATATAATTAAAACTAAAAGCAAGTGATTCCATAATAAACCTAGATAATTTTGAACTCAAATTGTATGGAACCTACAAGGCTTGTTCTTGAGAATTCGTATCTTGAAATATAGATTTCAAGACTTGCTTTTGTTGGAATTCGGTTCGTGTACAGTTTGAGTACATACTAGGTTTACCTTGTTAAACAATCTTGTATTACAGTTCTGTAACTAAACGTATAGATTATACAAGGAACTTATTTTATAATTCAGGTACATGATATCAACTGTTGATCTATACAACTGATTGTAACAAGTTTTTCTTATATGTTCTGAATATAAAAAATTGGTGGTGTACTTGGCACCCCCATTTTTTTCATGGTTATATAGTAGATAATTGTTCAATATCTTTCACACACATATGGGATGGATTTTTCCGCAGTGGGTAAAGCATTACCAAAAATTGAGGGTCCAACGCATCCACCGCCGATGATTCCATCTTTCACCATATATCCTTCATTAGGAGCTTCATGTTCATTGGCCCCTTCAAGACCAGAATCTTCATCAGCTGGGTCTGGTTTTCCAGAATTGAGATGGAAGCTAGAGTCCCTTACTCTGAGTCGAGAACGTCAGATACTTTTAACTGTCTCACAAGGTCTCGACCATCCCTATTTGTATACAAGAACATATGAAATATAAGCGTGCGTATCTACATACAATAAATACACAGAATTGCAGAAAGCATGAGTTTCAGTGCTAATTTTTTAACCAATGCTGGAACTCCAACATCCTAGGATAGAGTGACAGACTCATAAGTCAACATTATGCAAAGAGAAGGCTACCATCCAGTGCTACCATCTGCGTATCGTCAACCCCCTCAGCAAAATCCTTAGGGTTATCAATACTATAGTAAACTTCGAAGGCCCTAAACCTGAAGAAATAAAGCCATGGTTTTCTGGAGCTCAAGGTACATGATCATACAAAAGGTTTGTATGTAGAGAACGTATGACACGAGCTTGAACGTGAATGATTAGTAATGCTTATGTAGAATATTTAATTAAAATTACAACTAACCTATTTATGTAAACCATTACAATCCATTTTGAAAGTAAAGTAAAATTAAATTTAAAATAACATTTAATCAAAATTTAAGACAACTTGATCCATTAATATATTGCTCGAGTAGTATGTGTGCTTTTCAATATCCCAGATGGGTTATCAAAAAATCGTTAAGGATTACGTAATGAACTTCGTAAGCAAAATTTGTTCGTTTCCATCTTCGTCGTTCTCTTGAGCTCGCAATATGACTTCAACATTGGTTTCACCTCTAAGTCGATATCGATTGGCAACATGAACTAAAGCTACAAATTCTCTACTGGGTTTTTTATAGTTTGATATCGACGAAACAACCCGGCTGCATTACGGTTAATCGGGTTACGGTGTTTGTACATAATTTTTCATAAATTCTGCTCCAATAACTCATACTCACTAAATCATTTTGTCGCCGTTCTTCACCCTTAGCCATTTAACATACTACAAACTTTCTACATACTGATAAATCTTCAATTACAGTAAACTCTGCATGATTAATATGCGATTGATCCATTAGTCAGAAATTATGGGTGTGAAAGATGGAAAAGGTGTGATATTTTTAGTTGAAAATAGTTAAACCTATAGGGAATGAGATGAGAACCGTTGGATGAACCTAGCATATCGGCTCATAGAGGACCGAGCGTCCCAGTTTGGGATGAGCAACGTCCTAAGTTGAGCCGAGGCTCGGTCTTATCTAGGACGATCGTGTCAATTTGATTCGGTCGTCTCAAGTTGAACCGAAATTCTCAACTTGAGACGTGATTGGAGAACACCCAAATTTGAGTGTTTGCCCATCTATTTATGTGTTTTTCCGTCCAATTGTGGGGTTGAATGGGCAAATCTGCTCATTTTCCTACCCCACTATCTTTTCCCTAACACAATCTTTATCACTAGCGAAAGCCAGATGGTATTTGTTCCACACTTCGACATACAATCCTAGAATATTACTACTTATTGTTAAATCAGCCCTAATCCTAGTTAACTAGGATAGGGACTAGGTCATTATGAAGTAAAAATTAAAACCTCTTATCCATATATTTAAGGTAATGGCCAAAAATGATTTTTTTTTGTTGGTTTCAGTTTGGTGCGGCTAGGTTTTATTTGTTCAGCCATGGAAAAAGAAACTCAACAAACATCAATGTGTTTTCATATGCGAAGAACATAATAAGATTCTACTAGGAAAGAAAACTCAACTGAACCTCAATACGTTCATGTTCTTCATATGCAAAGAGCGGATTGAGGTTCGACTAGGAAAAATAATTAAAAAAAAACTAACCAAACTTGGATTTGACAACGAAAAAAGAAAATAAAACTGAACATGGATTTAGGTGAACATGGATTTAGCTAGGAAAAAAATAGACTTTGCAGAATCCCTATTTATTTTTTGCATACGAAGAACATATCTACGTTATGCAATAAAATATATAAGAAAATCCTAACCAAACCCAACATAAAAATAAAAAAATAAATAACAATTAAAAAAAAGTCAAATATTTACAGCTCATGGACAAGATTAAGCAGCTGCAAGACCCTGAAAGCGAACTGCTACTTTTACGCAACTGTATTGGAGTTTCTAGGATATACTTTACACTTCGCACCACCACCCCTTAGGCAATTCAAACTGTTGCTGCACATTTTGATAAGCATCTCTTATAATACTTGCGACAAATTGTTGTTGGAGATGGAGCTGGTTTTGGTTTGATACAACAACGTCTGGTTACACTGCAACTTAATGACGGGGACTTGGGAATACATACAATGTCCGACACATGTCAATTTTGTTTCCTAGCCTCTTGTGCACAGACCCAACATCTACTAACCACCATCCTTAAGCAATTATCTGTTCCAGTCTCGAGTCTTAGGTATCAGCAAGCCTTACAAGCCTACACTCAAGTCTGTGGGCTATCAGGCACCAATTTCAGCATCAACGACGCCGCCCCTCGGTATATGAAATCAATGGCGGCTATTTACTTTGGTGCTGTTAAGGAGAAAATATCCACTGACTTCTCTTTATCTGACCGAGATCTCACCCTATGGCATTACAATAGAATCGCCCATGCAATGGATTTCCTGAAGGCCATACCTATCAGCGGACTTATCCAAGCTATTGGGCCAAGACAGTTTCGATCTGTGCTCAGCTACCGGTTTGGCATACCTCTCTTTGGTAAGGACAGTACATGCTCAAGTTGCAACAGACACATAGATGTATTCGGAGATCACGCCTTGCATTGTGCTAGCGATATTGGGCCTAAGTTCCGGCACGACTTGGTGAGAAATGTCTTAGTTGATATGTGTTATAAAGCTGGAGTTTCTATTAGGAAGGAAGATTCCCTGGGGTTCTTGCCTGATAATGCTACCAGTCTCCGACCTGCTGACATCCTGGTTTATACTTGGGAAGATGGCAAAAACGTTTGCATGGACGTTACCGGTGTCTCTTCTTTCACAAGTGCTAGTACTCGCGACCCTTCTTCTGGACATGCTATTTCAGCCGCAGTCACTCGCAAATGTACTAACTACCTAGACAATTGTTCATCGCATGGTTACGGTTTTGGTGTATTGGCCTTCTCAACTATGGGTGCACTTGGTGAAGAGACTATCTCTTTTCTGCGGAGATTGAGAAACTATTTAGTCAGTCGGGATGCAAATCATAAGATAGGAAGCTCTCTCTTTATAGGCTAGGGATTGTTATTTTAAAAAGATGTTGGTGCCCAGCTTGTTGCTAGGTTGTCCGTCATTCCTTGTAATGTTACTCTTTCTTCGTAATATTTAATAAAATTTATAAAAATAATAACATAATTTAAATAACTAAGGGTAACCTAGTCATTCCTAACATTAGGACACCCATTATTCCCAATCCATGGATGGAATAATCATTAAAGGGTCCCTAAAAGATGGGATGATCCCCAAACAATCATTCCCAACTAATTACACTAGTTACTAGAATAACGACTACAATGAGGCCAAAAGGTGAACTTTTTAAGCCTTTTCATTTTTATGCAGCTTATCATCCTATTGTTACAGTGTTCTTTTTTCTTTTCTTCTGACGAGTCTTTTAAACCAGCATGAACTTACTTCCAACTTGATCCATAATAAGTTCTCCACCGTCTAACGAACTCCTAACCAACTATACCTCCTTGGTCGTAACTCGGATGTACGTACGTCTGCATTTCATCCACGTTCTACGTTTGGTAAGGATAGATAGAGACTTAGAGGTGCATAATCGCAAAATCAAATATTGCAACCAAACAAGATGATTAATAGATGTGATTATCGCGGTCCACTTTGTTTAAATACGATCAATGGTGTGCCCTAAAAATTTAAGGGTAGTAAAAATGGAATTCAATCAAAAACTCCGCATGTGCAAATCGAAAACATAACTGCGAAGCTGTGTATTGAATATGTTACTCTAGTACTGAGACATTATCACGTGATCATAGTATTAGGGAATTAGACTACGAAGTATAACGCTTATCTTTTGAACTTCGTAGATATGACATCGACATAATCTTATGAATGTTGTTATGATTGTGTGAATGGGTAATGGTGAAGATTTCATCTTAGGAAACAATGTTTTACATTTTTTTTAAAGGAAGTACATTCATGAACTTGTTTTATGAATCGAAAGGGAAATCGCTTGGCTTATTGGTACGGCTATTCATTGCAAATCTTTGGATTACCAATATGTGTGAGATGGTAGAACCTATCGTAACTTTTTATGCATCTTGGTACAACTAATCACAATGCCTGACTTATGATTTGGTATGACTAGTTTTGATTAATTAGTGTAACCGATCCTAAGTAATCACCTGAGATGGTATGATCGATATTTGTGATTGGTGTGACCGATCCTAGTAATTGGTGTGACCGAGCACGGAGAGTTGTGTGATCGATCCTTGTTGAAAAGACGAGGGTACCCAAATATACCTCAATCTAAAACTTTTCCACCTATAAGTCCTTTCTCCGAAAGTGATTGTCTATGGACTGAGTCGAGACAATACAACTAATCGGTTCACACATCGTGTGATCGTCTATGGATACGAGATCGAGACAATACAACAACAAAGTATGTTTACTTGATAAGAGGTTCGAACTTAACCAAACACAATAGGATTACTATCAAGTAAATAGGAATTAACGTTTGTGTATTTTACTTCTAATTATAATAAAAACAATTATAATTGCGGAAATTGGAAAGTAAAATCACGACAAGATTTTGTTAACGAGGAAACCGCAAATGCAGAAAAACCCCGGGACCTTGTCCAGAATTGAATACTCTCAGGATTAAGCTGCTATACAAAATCAAACCAATTTCGTATAGTTGAGACCAATAAACTAAGCCTATAGTTCACCTAGTTCCGTATGTATTCTCACGCCTCCAACTTATAAATAAGTCACGTACTTGGAACAATTCCTTTGGTTCGTATTCCAAACAGTAAAGGAACAAAAAATCTGTTTGGTATCAACTCTTTTCAACCAAGTAATGTGAGTTCGACACAAGGCTCTTCCGTTTATCTCAATAAACTCCTTTGTCAGGTCCTTAGATCTATCTACTAACAATTACCGAAGTAATCGTCTAAATTTTTTCAATCAATACTTTGAATCACAAAGAATTGTATTGACGCCGATCCACTCAACTAATCAATCCAATCTACCACAAGGATAAACTGATTATAGTAGGATCTTCTTTAACCGAAACAAGTATTGTGCACACCAAAGATTATGAACCCAAATCAGAAATCTTCAAAGTCTTCTTTGTCTTCAAATCTTCTTAGATCTTCAATAAACACCTGCACACAATCAACTTGAATCTCTTGTGATCAATCACGCACAGAACGGAGTCTGTTAATAATGGATTATCACAAGATATCTTTAGATCTACAAACAGTCTAAAGATCCCCGTCGAAACTTTGATCTAGTTTGAGTGAATCTTATATCAGAAGAGAAGATTCTCAAGAGCATAAACAAACTAGGTGCAATATAAGTTCAACAACCGTTAGTCAATCAAATCAATCGAAAACTAATAATAAACTGCAATTATCTAGTTTCCTACCAACGGTACTAATAGAGCTTCTCAATCCCAAAGAAGTCTTTGAACCGAGCGGTCGTAAGAGATTTCGCCTAATTAGGTTACTTTCCTCTCTGAATAGGCGGCTCCACCAGTAACAACACAACTAGGTAGTTTTGCTGGCTCTGAGGATTGGTTTGCTAGAAATGCAAACTTTGATATTTATAGACCAAGGAAGTTTGGACACCAAGGAATTTCCAAAACCGAAAATATTCTCAAGATATGCAATATATTCCAGATTCAGTTTCCATAATTCCTGGAAATGCTTTGTCCAAACATTGACCGAAAATCTCTTAGAAAATATCCAATTAGTAAATGCACATTACCAATTTTCATTTTCCAAAAATAAAATTAAAAAGCTTAATTAAAATATTCTCAACTTATTTTTCGATCCGGGATTTTTCCTTTAGCTATTAAGGAATATCTTTGAACAATAAAAGATAAGCGTCACTGATGAGTGCCAAATATTGCATATTTCTACATCTATTTATTGGCATTTAACTCATCTTTTCTGCTCAGAAATCAGATATTATCCCAGATTCTGTATTTTCTTTGTTTTCAAGAATAAATATTTGTACTAATTGCATATTTCTACATCTATTTATTGGCATTTAACTCATCTTTTGTGCTCAGAAATCAGATATTATCCCAGATTCTGTATTTTCTTTGTTTTCAAGAATAAATATTTGTACTAATTAATTTTGTGTTTTTAGATAATAAATAAATCTCGGAGAAATTGAGGAGCCAAAAGAGCAGAAAATTGGAGACAAGCGTCTATGGAGCAGAAAGCCAAAGCCCGCGCGCGCATCAGTTGCAACCCAACAAGGAGCAACCCATTTACAAGACATGGGCTTGAGCAGTCCAAGACCCGACCCACGACCCGGATCCGAGCCCGCATCACTCTGAGCCGTTGAGATTTGATCCATTTTCATCCTACGGCCGCATCAAACCACGCTATATCGGGTTCTCCTTGATCCAACGGTCGCTCCACCATGCACATCGTCCGTCGCTGCTCCCGCTCCACAACAAAGTCGCCTACACCCCTTACCCATTCGACCAAACCCATTTCTCACTTCATCTTCTCTTTCTTCTCCCCCGACACAAAATCAGAGAAACCCATTCTCTTCCACCTCCTTCACCCATACCATGGCAGAGCCACCACCTCACCACCTCCATCATCTCCTTACCCTGACAACCGTATCAGTAGCCACCTGCTCCCCCTCTCTATCTCGAGTTATCTCTTTCATAGCTTCTCCAACCCTAGAAGCTAGGTTAGAGATAATTGGAGCTAGGGTTTCCTCCAACATCACATCAATGGTCAGAGACGAGACAAGGCAGAGAAATCAGGTTTGGGTCTTTGTGTAATTGATAGTTTGAGTGATTTGTGAGGTATAAAATCAATTGTTCTTCATGAGAGAGAACTCAGTTTGTTTTTAGGGTTTGAGTGCTGTAATTTAATTTGAATTTGTTTTATTTTGCATGATGTTCTAATTCACCCTGCTAGGGTGAAGATGAAACTATCTAATTTAATGTGAAAGTCATCAGAGTCTCAATTTGTTCTTATTATGAATATTGCTTAGTGATATAGCTAGTTAGTGAACTAAAATTACTTGTGATCAATGGTACTGTAAGAAGACCATTGATACTAGGAGTAATTAAGGGAGTTAACTAGACAATTTCCATCTGAAGCCTTCAAGGAAGGCATGAGAACAAAGAGAGGCTTTGTATTACCTTAGCATAGGTTAGAGAGTGAATTCTATCACCTTAGTACCTTCAATAACTCGTTTACACTTCATTTGTCGCCTCAGTTTAGAGTCACAACTCCAACTCAGTCGTATCGACAACCAAAGCAACAACATTTGATACACACCTCTAGAATTCAGTTAGGAAAGCCCTTAGATCAACTTACACACACACCATTTCCCTGAGGATCGACCTGTGCTTGCCCTGTGTTGCAAAACAACACTGTGCACTTGCAGTTATAATTGTAGGTAACCTTTAAAAGCCTACCAAGTTTTTGGCGCCGCTGCCGGGGAATTTGGTAGTGTGCTGTGGACTCATTAGTGCTTATCTCACTGTTTTTCAACCCACCTTTGTATATATATGTTTTTATTTGCTGTTTTTAGTCCCTTAGTAGTGTAACTTAGATGTAATTTCTCTTGTACTTGCATCTTCTATTGCATAGTGCATTCTGTTCATTATATTTCAGTGTATTCTCATTGTTTCTTTCTTATAGTTTAGTTGTATCTTTGTTACTAGTTTACCTCTCATAAATCCAAACAATTGTAGCTTAGACACATGCATCATTATATAATGCAAGTTTTTATTTTTTTTTAGTCTATTCGCATAAGCACTTTATTGTGTATTCTCTTCATCTCAAGGTGTAACTTGTTATCTCTTAGTCATTGCATATACCTTGCATCTGTAGGGTTGAGGTAACTATGTAGCTAGTAGTGTAGCATGTACACTTTGTAAACTTCTTAGCTGAGTCAGAGAAAGGTACCATCTGTAGCTTCTCATCAGTCAGCTGTTGTGTAGTTTCCTTCCATACTAAAGTGCATCCGTAAGTGGAGCATTGGCATCATTGGATAAATTTTTCAACACTGTTACTTGGTATGCCCTGAATAGATAACCAAGTACATTGTGGTTAATATCATCTTGCAGAATCCTTGTTTTGAACTTCTAAGTATCGTCTTTTGAACTTGCTAGGTAGTGCTCTCTTGCTTTAAAATTGTGCAATATTGAGAACTGAAACTCTCTCTTGAGTTAGCGAGTACTTGTGGTCTTCTTTGTGAAACCAAGGAAGAGGAGAACACAAAGGAGCAAAAGCCAATTGTGGAATTGCCTAAACCCAGTTTCATACTGGCGGTATTGTGTCTCAACCTTGCTTACATGAATGAATGAATGAATGATATAGCATGCTTGCTTGTTTGATGATCTTTTGAAGCTCACCTTTGAGCCATTACTCCCTGAATGCATGATAACCTAGCTATCTTCCCAAGTAGTGCTCCATACATGAAATCTGTGCTTGTGTGTTCTGTTCCCCTTAGTTTCCATCTCCCCTGTGCTCAACTCCAGCCCCCGCAATTGTAGAGCTTGAGTGGCAACAGTTAAACTGGTTAGCTGCTAGCCATGTACTTCAGCTAACCTTACTCTGTCAACCAACTCTAGGAAACCTTGTGTTCTACTCCAGCCCCTGTAGCTATGAGTTTGAGCTACAAATTGGATAACCAAATTTGCTGCATACACTGATCATAGCTAGTGAAAACCAAAGGGGTCAACTGACCTTGTTGACATCAACCAAACTTGTTGATACTCTGTCACCTGACTATATTAGTCATTTGTTGTTGCATCTGCTAATATGTGCACCTGCTAAGACATCTTCAATTGCTGTCATTTGCATTTATTGAATGCTAAACCTGCAATTCTGTTGAGATACCCTGTCAACCCTGCTGACTCTTGCATCTTAGTAGGTTGCTGACTTGCTACATCTGTGAAGTTTGTACTTACATTGAGCTAATCTGTTATCCTGCTGATTTGTTAATCTATATGATGCTGTGAATGATAGACCATGCTAATGTATGTATACCTGTGTGCCTGATCTCTGAATATTGAGATAAACTGACCCTGTTGGCATCTATTGAATCTATGTATGGCAAATGTGTTATAGATTGCTTAAATTGTTATATACACACCTGTGTGATTCAGCTTCTGCAATTTGTGTGAATTTGAGTGAGTGTTGAGCAGCAGAAATTGTAATAGCATTTAGCTTGTTTTTCAAACACACAAAACCAGCACATGCTTCACCATTGAGTGAGCACATCCCATCCCCCTGTGCACTTTACACAATTTTTACTTCTCTTGTGCACCTGCCAGCAACTGGGCTGTGCATAAGCTGAGCTGCTCTTAAACTGTCATGTGTTGTGCTGTGAAATCCAACATAGCTAGTACTGTGTAGTCCCTAGCAGCAATAACCAGCACTTCTGTGTGCTTGGTTCTGACAATTAGGTGGCATTTTGTGTGAGCTGTGTTGCTCTGTGTTTTCGCATGCTTGAAGCTATCCTAAGATGTCTTTGTTTGTATAAGTGGTGTTGAGCACAAAACTTGTCTTTGTGTTGTGCACTCTCCAAAGCACCCCGTGTGCTAGAAATTGTGTGTAATTTTTGTTGTGTGTCTCAGCGGGTCTTTGCATAACCACCGGGCTGTGCAAACCACTAGGCTTTCCGCCTGTCTTTGATAAACCGAAGCCCACATAACTTGGGCTGTGTACCTGGGCTGTGCAACTGCACATAACCTGGGATGCACATAACTGGGCTGGAACCCACCTAACCAGCTGGGCCTTACAACCTCAAAAAGCACTATTTTGGGCTTAAGTCTGGAATTAGTGTATCATTTTTGTGGTTTTTGCTTTTCTGTTTTGATCTTGATTGTATGTTAACATGCTAGATGTGCTAGCTAGGCTATGATTGTGTCTTTTAGAGACCAAACAAATCGACTAGTTAGAATCCGCCCGGACGAAATCGCCAAGCATACCCGCTCTTCTTCAACGAAAGCCCAAGCCCATCCGAAACAGAAACCATGGGTGATGAACAAAACCAACCCCGTAGTCTCAAGGACTACATGTACCCAACTAGGGCAAGCCAGCCCTCTTGCATCATTCTGCCAGCCGATGCTGGTCAGTTTGAACTGAAAGCAAGCACCATTCACATGTTACCCGTGTTTAGAGGGGTCAATGCCGAAAACCCCTACCATCACGTGAGAGATTTTGAGGATATTTGTGGGACTCTGCGTTTTAACCAAATGCCGAGGAGTCCCTCAAATTGAGATTGTTTCCTTTTTTCTCGAAAGACAAAGCCAAGTCATGGCTTCATGCCCTACAACCACAGTCCATTAGAACATGGGATGACCTCACAAAAGAGTTTTTCAAAAAGTTTTTCCCAAACCATAAGATGGCGACAATTCGCCAAAGTCTAAATGGTTTTGTGCAATTAGAAGACGAAACTCTAGCAAAATACTTGGAGAGATTCAATGAATTATTGCTCCAATGTCCCCACCATGGTTTTGAAAAATAGAGACTCGTGCAAATATTGTATGAGGGTCTAGATGTTAGAACCCGAACCACGGTCGAGTCAATGTGCAATGGTGCATTTATTGACAAAAGTGCTCGATGAGGCTTGGACTTTCTTAATCGAAGTCGCTGAAAGACTCAACGGTGGGTGTCCATCCGTGAACCAAAAAGGACTACCCCTGTAGGTAATGTTCATAGAATCGAGTCTGACTTTGAGGGAAATGCAAAAATGGCATCTTTGGCCCGGAGAATAGAAATGCTTGAGTTGCAGAAGAATGTAAAACCTAATGCCCCCACTCTCCGTGACCAAATTGAAATGGCCACTTGTGCCGCATGCCATAGCTATGACCACTTAGTGGACAGCTGTCCGGACTTACATGCATTTCAAGAGTCCAAAACCGAGCAAGCCAATGCATTGTACCATAGGCAAGAGAACAACCCGTATTCTCAAACCTACAACCCAGGGTGGAGGAATCACCCTAACTTCTCATGGTCCAAAGGGCAAGTACAAGGGGGACCAACAAATAACAACCAAGGATACTCATATCCTAGAAACCCCCAAGTACAACCACACCCTCAGTACCCTGTAGAGAAAAAGCCTAGCTTTGAAGACTGTGTCGGTCTGTTAACCCAAAATCTTTCACAACTTCAGAAAACCACCGACCAACGTTTCACAAGTCTAGAACTTAAAATGGGTCAAATCTGTGATGCATTGAATGAGAGAGAAAAAGGCAAACTTCCTAGTCAACCCCAACAAAATCCAAAGAATGTGTTTCAGGCAGGCTCCTCAACCTGCAATGAACCTTCACATAGTCAGGCGAATTCTGTCACTACTCTTCGTAGTGGTAGAGTTGTTGAGAACAATGTAGGTGTACCACCGTCAAGCGAGTCTAAATCAGACTCACCAGTACACACAACACCGCAGAAAACATCTACTGTAGAGAAAGAATCTGAGCATGTTGATAAACCCAAGAATCCTACCAATATAGATGTTTCTTTGCCAAGTCATGTACCTGTTGCTCCATTCCCACAAAGGTTGGTGTAACAGAAAGGGGGTAACCAATACAATGAGATTTTGGAAATGTTCAAAAGAGTTAACATAAACATTCCATTTCTCGAAGCAATCAGACAAATACCCACCTATGCTAAGTTTTTGAAGGACTTGTGCACACAAAAGCGAAAGCTTCATGTGCATAAGCGTGCCTTTCTCACCGAGCAAGTGAGCTCCATAATCCAAAACAATATTCCCACTAAGTTTAGAGACCCAGGTAGTCCAACAATTACATGCACCATAGGTGACCATACGGTCGAAAAGGCACTACTAGACTTAGGAGCAAGTGTGAATCTATTGCCATACTGTGTATGTGCAATTGGGCCTTGGGAGTGAAGCCCACACCGTTACGCTATAGTTAGCGGACAGATCTCGTGAAAATCCCCGTGGTATTATGAAGATGTGTTAATCAAGGTTGATAAAAATTTTTCTTTTTCCGTGGACTTCATCGTCTTAGATACTCAACCCGTGCAAAACCCAAGTAATCACATTCCTGTGATTTTAGGATGTCCTTTCTCGGCGACATCCAATGCCATCATCAATCGTCGTAATGGAGTGTTGAAATTGTCTTTTGGTAACATGACCGTAGAGTGAATGTCTTTAACACTAGTCAACAACCCATCGATTGTGATGATACCGATTTGCATGAGATTAACATGATTGAGAGTCCGATCCAAGACTCTTTGCCCGACATTTTGTCAAGTGGACCCTTTGCAAGCATGTTTAGATAACTTTGACTTAAATCTCTTTGAGTCTAAGTACATTGGTGAAATTCACTCTTTGCTTGAATCTGTTCCACCCATGGATATTGCTAAATGGGCGAATGTAGTGGAACCCCTTCCACTCTCTGATTCCAAATCTTCCCCACCTCTTGATACACCACCTAAGCTCGATTTGAAACCATTACCTGATACCTTGAAGTATGCATTCTTAGGTCCTTCTGATACTTTACCTGTGATTATTGCATCATGTTTAGACACAAAACAGGAAAGTCAACTTTTAGAAGTACTTAAAGAACATAAAGGAGCCTTAGGTTGGACCATCTCCGATCTTAAGGGTATAAGTCCCACAATTTGCATGCATCACATAAATCTTGAAGAGAACACTAAACCATCTAGGGAAATGCAAAGGAGGCTTAACCCCAACATGAGAGATGTTGTCAAGGGTAAGATTCTGAAATTGCTTGATGCGGGTATCATTTACCCGGTTCCTGATAGCCAGTGGGTCAGTCCCATTCAGGTAGTACCCAAAAAGTCTGGCATTACTGTAGTTCAAAATGAGAAGAATGAACTTGTCCCCACCCGTGTTACCACAGGGTGGCGAGTTTGTATTGATTATAGAAAACTGAACACAGTAACAAAGAAAGACCATTTTCCCCTTCCCTTCATTGACCAAATGCTGGAAAGGTTGGCAAAGCATAGTCACTATTGCTTCTTAGATGGCTATTCGTGCTACAACCAAATTCACATAGCACCCGAAGACCAACAAAAGACCACATTTACATGTCCTTATGGAACATTTGCTTATCGTCGTATGCCTTTTGGGTTGTGTAATGCACCCGCTACTTTTCAACGTTGCATGATGAGCATATTTTCTGACATGGTAGATAAGTTTCTTGAAATTTTCATGGATGATTTTTCTGTGTTTGCGTCTTCTTTTGATGAGTGTTTGCATCACCTCACTTGTGTGCTGATTAGGTGTAAGGAAAAGAATTTGGTTTTGAATTGGGAAAAATGTCATTTCATGGTTAACTCGGGCATTGTTCTAGGGCATATTATCTCGGAAAAAGGCATATAAGTAGACAAAGCCAAGTTTGATCTCATTCAACACTTGCCTCAACCTCGTTCTGTCAGGGACATAAGATCATTTCTAGGCCATGCGGGATTTTACCGCCGATTCATCAAAGACTTTAGTAAAATTTCAAGACCTTTGTGTAATCTTCTTGCAAAAGATGTTGCATTTGTCTTTGATGATGCTTGTAAGGAAGCATGGGAGCAACTGATGGCTCTCCTTACATCTGCCCATATAGTCGGACCACATTTGGACATTACCATTTGAGATTATGTGTGATGCGTCCGACTATCTTTGTAGGAGCTATTTTGGGCCAACGAGTAGACAAACTTCCTTATGTGATCTACTATGCTAGTAAAACACTTAATGATGCTCAATGAATTATTCCACAACCGAGAAAGAGTTGCTAGTCGTTGTTGTGTTTGCATTAGATAAGTTTAGATCTTATTTGATAGGATCTAAGGTCATCATATATTCGACCATCTTTGCATTGAGATATCTTTTGTCTAAAAAGATGCTAAGGCTCGTCTAATTCGATGGATACTCTTGTTACAAGAGTTTGACCTCGAAATTCGAGATAAGAAAGGGTCAGAAAATGTTGTTGCGGATCACTTGTCTAGGTTGAATGTCGAATCTGCTTTGATGAATCCGTCTTTGATTAGGGAATCATTCCCCGATGAGCAATTGATGCTTGTGTCTGAAATGCCTTGGTTTGCTCGATATTGTGAACTACCTTGCTACGGGTAGAATGCCCTTGCATTGGTCTAAACAAGACCGTTCTAAATTCTTGGCTGAAGTTAAACATTTCCTTTGGGATGACCCATATCTGTTTAAGTACTACCAAGATCAAATCATTAGGAGATGTGTCCCCAATTCTGAACAAAGGGACGTCATTTTTTTCTGTCATGACCATGCATGTGGAGGCCACTTTAGTGCCAAGAAAACTGCTGCAAAGATCTTGCAAAGCGATTTCTATTGGCCAACACTGTTTAAGGATATCCATGCTTTTTGTGTTGCTTGTGACCGATGCCGTAAATTAGGAAGTATCTCTAAGAGAAACATGATGCCCTTACAACCCATTTTGATTGTTGAGCTATTTGATGTTTGGGGTATTGATTTCATGGGTCCATTTCCTAACTCTGAAGGTAAGTTATACATTCTTGTTGTTGTTGATTATGTCTCTAAGTGGGTAGAGGCCATTGCATCCAAAACCAATGACCATAAAGTTGTTCTTTCTTTTCTTAAGGAAAACATTTTCTCCCGTTTTGGAACCCCTAGAGCAATAATCAGTGATGGAGGTAGTCATTTTTGCAATAGACCCTTTGAATCACTAGTGCACAAGTATGGAATCACTCATAAGGTCGCAACACCTTACCATCCTCAAACCAGTGTCCAAGTAGAAGTTTCTAATAGGGAAATTAAGCATATTCTTGAGAAGACCGGTCAATCCTTCTAGGAAAGATTGGTCTTTGCGCTTAAATGATGCTTTGTGGGCCTATAGAACTGCATACAAGACTCCCATTGGGATGTCTCATGCAGACTTGTGTACGGTAAAGCATGTCATCAACATGTAGAGTTAGAACACCGTGCATATTGGGTCAGAAAGAAGTTGAATTTTGATCTTGATAAAGTCGGGTAACCAAAGGAAACTTCAACTCGGTGAGTTAGAAGAATTGAGAAATGATGCATATGATAGTGCCAAAATGTACAAACAAAGAATAATAATAGTGTTTCACGACAAGCGCATTCTGCACAAGTCCTTCACACCTGGCCAAAAAGTTTTATTGTACAACACTCGTTTGCATTTGTTTCGTGGAAATTACGTTCTCGATGGTCGGGACCATTCTTGGTACGTACCGTTTTCCCCATGGAGCCGTTGAAATTGAAAACCCAAAGAACCAAGAACATCTTCAAGGTCAATGGTCAAAGATTGAAACCATTTCTGGAACATCTTCCACCAGAAGTTGAGACCGTCGACCTAGAAGACCCCATCTATGTGGACTAGACTAGTTCACTTGTGTACATACATATGGACTAAAAATCCATCATCTTTCCCTTTTCTTTTTCTTTTTTGCATAGTTTTTATGTGTGCTAACTAAACTTTTTGTGTTGCCCTTTGGTTGTTTGCTTTCAAAGCATTCATCCTCCTTTGGTTTAGCAACACCTTTGTACATCCGGTAATCTCTTCCCTTTTCTTTACTCAACATAGTTCTCTTGGTATGTGACTGTTTAAATTCTTATCATCTGTTGACAAATGTTTGATTTAGGTTTGGGGGTGCATTTGCATATAGAGTTTTTAGTCTTTTATTTCAAAAAAAAAAAAAAAAAAAAAAAAAAAAAAAACTCTTTGTAAATATGTACAAAAAACCTCCAACTTTTAGAGATTTTAGAGTCACTAGCATGCTTCTAGCTATGTTTACATAGAGAGTCGACCGAAATAAGAGAACTTGGAAGTACTTTGGAGAACACAATCGGGTTTCTTAGTTGATTAGAGCGTTAAAGTTGGATTTAACCATACTGGGAGGGCTAATTAGGTGTTGTTTAGATATTCGATAGTAGAATTGTGATCACCCATAGTGGAGACTACCCATTTTACATCAAGCGAGGCACCAACCTTCAATTTTTGTGACTTTCTAGAAAAGCTGTTAGAGTGTGTGTCACCGTACGTCAATTCCGGGTAGGAATGGTGAGCTACCCAACTTCGCACCACTTTCAGCGCTATTTTTGATCTCTTGAGTGCTAATTTTGTCAATCATGAGGGTGACGTTTAAAGATGAAAACTCCTTCTAAATATCGATTTGCAGTTAGCATCACTCTCTCCCTCTCAACAACATCAACAGATTCATAGAAACACATCATCGTCAGCAAGCGGAGCATCATCGGAATATTTGAAGAAAAGTTGAAATAGTTCAAGGTTTACGTGCAACAAAGAAGAGAAAAGAAAATAGGATGAGAATTAATGAAGTTTGTGAAATCAAGACAACACAAGTGTGGAAAATTGAGTTTTATTGTTATTTTTATTTCATGTTCAATATTAAAAAAAAAAAAAAATGTTTGTCAAGTTTTTGTGAAGTTCAGAAGTTCATCATCAACAGTTGAAGACCGAAGACCGAAGATTGAAGACGTTTCTATGAATGCTAGGAGAGAATGATGTTAATTGTCGATCGGGTGAGAAGGTAAGTGAGTATTCCCATCCTTGCTAATGGTTGATTTCCTTTCTTAGAGATCATCAGAAAAAGATTCTTTTTGTCCACAACTCTGTGGAGTCTCATAAATTATTTCGGAAGGTTATCCTTCTCATCTTCAACGTGTGCAGGATTTCTCTCTTTATTCCTGCCTGCACACATGAGAGACTAAAAAGCGATCTTTTTGAGTGCAATTATCATAAAACCCTAATGGTGAGGCAGAAGTCGAGGCTTATGATCACAATCGAATCCGAATTCTTTCATATGGTATGGTTATTTCTCGCTCAGCACTTAAGGATGAGAATGCGTTCTTTGGTAGTTCTAACTTCTTGTTACTAGCATGCAGAAACTCTATGTCCTCATAGCTCCTTGGATGCTTGAGACTCTTTTACACTCTGAAGTTGGAGAAGGTTTTGTGGGTACACCTCTGGTAAACCCTCACGAGACTACAACTCGTCCACTAGGGACACCTAGGGGTGCTTAATGCATACGCTAAATGCATTCGAGAGACCAGCGACAGTGGTATAGTTAGGATTTCTTAATTTCGGTTTCACTTGAGGACAAGTAAAATTCAGGTTTGGGGGTATTTGATGAGTGCCAAATATTGCATATTTCTACATCTATTTATTAGCATTTAACTCATCTTTTGTGCTCAAAAAATCGATATTATCCCGCATTCTCGTATTTTCTTTGTTTTCAAGAATAAATATTTGTACTAATTAATTTTGTGTTTTTAGATAATAAATAAAGCTCGGAGAAATTGAGGAGCCAAAAGAGCAGAAAATTGGAGACAAGCGTCTATGGAGCTGAAAGCCAAACCCCGCGCGCGCATCAGTTGCAACCCAACAAGGAGCAACCCATTTACAAGACATGGGCTTGAGCACCCAAGACCCGACTCCACGACCCGATCCGAGCCCGCATCACTCTGAGCCGTTGAGATTTGATCCATTTTCATCATACGGCCACATCAAACCACGCATCGGGTTCTCCTTGATCCAACGGTCTCTCCACCATGCACATCGTCCGTCGCTGCTCCCGCTCCACAACAAAGTCGCCTACACCCCTTACCCATTCGACCAAACCCATTTCTCACTTCATCTTCTCTTTCTTCTCCCCCGACACAAAATCAGAGAAACCCATTCTCTTCCACCTCCTTCACCCATACCATGGCATATCCACCACCTCACCACCTCCATCATCTCCTTACCCTGACAACCGTATCAGTAGCCACCTGCTCCCCCTCTCTATCTCGAGTTATCTCTTTCATAGCTTCTCCAACCCTAGAATCTAGGTTAGAGATAATTGGAGCTAGGGTTTCCTCCAACATCACATCAATGGTCAGAGACGAGACAAGGCAGAGAAATCAGGTTTGGGTCTTTGTGTAATTGATAGTTTGAGTGATTTGTGAGGTATAAAATCAATTGTTCTTCATGAGAGAGAACTCAGTCTGTTTTTAGGGTTTGAGTGCTGTAATTTAATTTGAATTTGTTTTATTTTGCATGATGTTCTAATTCACCCTGCTAGGGTGAAGATGAAACTATCTAATTTAATGTGAAAGTCATCAGAGTCTCAATTTGTTCTTATTATGAATATTGCTTAGTGATATAGCTAGTTAGTGAACTAAAATTACTTGTGATCAATGGTACTGTAAGAAGACCATTGATACTAGGAGTAATTAAGGGAGTTAGCTAGACAATTTCCATCCGAAGCCTTCAAGGAAGGCATGAGAACAAAGAGAGGCTTTGTATTACCTTAACATAGGTTAGAGAGTGAATTCTATCACCTTAGTACCTTCAATAACCTGTTTACACTTCATTTGTCGCCTCAGTTTAGAGTCACAACTCCAACTCAGTCGTATCGACAATCAAAGCAACAACACTTGATACACACCTCTAGAATTCAGTTAGGAAAGCCCTTAGATCAATTTACACACACACCATTTCCCTGAGGATCGACCTGTGCTTGCCCTGTGTTGCAAAACAACACTGTGCACTTGCAGTTATAATTGTAGGTAACCTTTAAAAGCCTACCAGTCACTGCACATGTTCAAATTATGTCGACATCTTTACTTTGTAAGTCCTCTTTCATACTTACAATCTTGAAACCGATTTGCCACACTTTCAAACGAGTTTAGAATTGGTTTATCTGACTTTCAAGAACTATGTAATTGATTAAGAACACTCAATCAAAAATCATGGGTTTCACAGTTCTACCAAAAATAAGTTTCGGTTCTACCTCCATGTGAGTACGGTGCAATCACACTGGCTTTCCAAAAATTCGGTTGACTAGGTACTAGGATCGGTTCCCCACATACTTATGGTAACTACTTGTATTTGATGCACATGTTCATAGGATCGGTTCCCCTTTCACTAAAAACTTGTTGCACATGTTCATAGGATCGGTTCCCTCATCTACTAAAAACGTGTTGCACCTCTTACAATGATCGATTCCCCTCTTGTAATCGGTTACACCTCTTCATAGGATCGGTTCCCCTTTGCCTACAGTTGGTCATACCAATAACATTAAATCGATCATACCATCTCAGGTGATTACTTAAGATCAGTTTCACTAATAAAAGTCATACCAATACAAAAGTTAGGCCTTGTGAATAGTTTTACCAAGAACATAAACAAGTCATGAGCGGTTATACTAATGACACATATTGGTAGTTCAAAAGGTATGCAATGAATCACAATACCAATAAGCCTAGCGATTTCCCTTTCAATTCACGAAACAAGTTCATGAATTTACTTCCTTTAAACTAACGTAAAACATTGTTTCCTAGGATGAAATCTTCACCTCATACCCATACATAATCACAATAGCATTCAAACGATTATGTCGACGTCTTATATATGAAGTTCAAAAGATAAGCGTTATACTTCGTATTGTATTCCTTAATACTACGTCTAACTAGAGTGTAATCATTCATGCTTCGCAGTTATGTTTTCAATATGCACTACTTGAAAGATACGTTAGGGAATGAAACAGTTCAAGTTAAATATCACTAACCTCAAGTGGAAGGATTTTGTTGTCGTTATAGCTCCTTACTTCTTCACTTCTTCAAGTCTTCGTAATACTTGTAATGTCTCATATCCTAATACTTTCAAGCTAACTTATACGAAGTTGACTCTAGTACATAATCAAGAAACTCTTTAAATGATTTTTGGTTCACTAAAATAGGACAACCAAACTTGACATACCAACACTTAGTGGGTTCAACCGAGCTATACTCTAACAATCTCCCCCTTTGTCAATTTTGGTGACAAAACTCTTACATCATATGGATAAACAAATTACAAGAATTCATTACACATACGCTTGATTCCAAAATTCAACAGCACAATAACCTGTATACATTCAATCCATAAATGTCGATGTTGACATTATAATAACAAAACTAATACTCCCCCAAAAGGTAAGATAGGTAGATTTTATCAATCCGCACGTCTTTGTTATTCCTTTGTTGTCCATATAATTACAAGTATCATATGATATGATACTCCCCCTTAGTTTATGCTTTACTCTTTTGTTAGATAAACGTTTAAGCACCAATGTCCTTTCCCTTAGTGATACCAATCAATATAAATCAATACCAGTATCACTTGTTTACTCCATATATTTCTCCCCCTTTTTTTCACAAAATGACAAAGGTACGAGCAAATAAAGGACAAACCGAAAGAATCTTACAAATCTCAAAATAGACTTGCAAACCTATAAGAGTTAAGCACGGGGGTTCCACACACCATTTTTGATAACCAATATCAAAACCAAAATTACAAAGTAATTTTTTTTTGATATGTTACCAAGGAAACAATTGCCCGAAGCAATTTTCCCTATTAGTTTAGCAAACCAAAAATCGACTAAGCACTTTAGTTCCTTCGCTAAACCGATTGTACAAATACAATTGCTTGTTCGATAAGACCAAAACAAAGATAACTCTATTTTTCTCATCAGGTTCTAATTATCCATATAACTTAGACCTTTAACTTTTAAACAAGACAAGTACTAGGTTAATTAACTATCATTCTTTGTTAAGGCATTCAATTACACTTGGATAACCGAAACCTCCACTTTGATAAGTCTAACTAAGATCAGAATTAACTTAGTTTCTCTTATCCGGAATCGAGTTTGACTAAACAATTCATCCCGTAAACCTTTTCTTTCCTTAAGCCATAAACAATTCATACAAACCAAATAAATCAACTTGCATAATCATTCACCTCAATCGGAAGCAATTGAAACAACATAGACATTATAGTACCGCAATTGCACCGAAATTTTGTAAGCCTAAACGATTTATACCAAAAAATAAAGCAAGATAACAATAGTCACACACACATCCATACACAAATAATGGAATAAAACATCAATTGTACCGAAATTTTTTAAAGAAAAAACAATAAATATACGTAATAAACTCAGGCTTTTCTTAAACAGGAAAACGATTAACTAACAAAGTCGTTACCTCAAATTTCGCATCCTCTTCTCCAATATATTTGCATCTTCTTCCAGGGAGAATTGATATCGAAATATCATTATGTTATCATCCTTATCAAAACAAAAGAATAACAACAACCAACCTTTACCAGAGAAAGGTTGAAAACCGGTTTTAACTATTGCAAGCAAAAGTTGAAACCAAGAAACACATATGCTTTTATGCTAAACCAAATGATTCAACATATTGTTTTAATCAGATGCCCTCATGATCCTTTGATAAATCCTACCAACATGGGCTAGAACTTAATCCTGCTAAATCAAAAAGTCACCCAAACCATAAGGGTTCACACTGTTTGTCGTCAAAAGAGTAAGGTGTATTATAGTGGTGGTTCTTTGAGTCGTTGTAGAACAATCACAAATTTACTTGGTATGGAAGTGGCTACCTTTCAGGACAGGTATTTAGGTGTTCAAATTATGCCCGGTGATGTTAAATATCGTCACATTAGCAATGTGATCGATAAAATTAAGAAGCAACTTTTTGTTTGGAAGAGGAAATTACTATCTTTTCAAGACAGAATTGTTCTTATTAATTCGGTGATTGCAAGCTATGCCATTCACAACATGGCGGTTTATAAATGGCCTAAGAAGTTCATCCAACAAGCTGAAAGAGTTATTCGCAATTTCCTTTGGTTCGGAGATGTTGTGATAGCAAGGAAATTTGTTGTTGGTTATCCTAAGGTTAGTTATCCCTTGAAAAAAGGTGGTTTGGGTATTACTAGCATGGCGGTCACAAATAAGGCGCTTCTCATGAAGTTTTGGTGGTGTATTCGTGCTTCAAACAAGAAATGGGATCGTTTCTTATGGGAGAAATATACTACTAGGCAGGGTAGAATTAAACAATATGGTGTGAATTCTTCAATTCTTCTGGGAATTAAATTGGTACATACCATTGTGGACAGAAATACCAAGGTTCTTCTCGGTGATGGGAGCTCTACTTCTCTTTATTTTGATGCATGGTATGGTAATGAAAGCATTGTTGATATGCTTGGCGACAATGAACTTGATAGTTCACTCATGTTTAGTGTTGTTATTGTTAACAATGCTTGGAAGGTACATGGAATTCATGCTCAGAACTTGATCCAGGCTGGTGTTGATCTTAATAACCTGTCAGTTTTGCAAGGGTGAACTGACAGCGGAATTTGGATGTCGGAACTTCATGGAAAATTCATTGTGCGATCTGCCAAACAACTCATTCGGAAAAAATACACAGTTTTGGACGTGTACGGCCTGTTGTGGAGGAAGACTAATCACCCAAAACTTGCTGCTCAGAACTGGAAATTAGTGTGTGAAGCCTCTGCTACGGAAGATAAAGTCAGAAGTAAATTCAAAGTGGAACTTTCCAATCACTGCTACTTGTGCAAAGTTGAAGAGGAGTCCTTAGAGCATATTCTTTGGCGTTGTTCATATGCTACTCAAATTTGGGATTGGATTTTAGGTATATTCAATCTTAGGCCTCATTATGATGTTGTGAATGCTTATAAATATACTAAGGGAAGAAGTAGAATTTTCAAGGACCTTTGGCTTTTAGCTATTTTGGTGATTCGATATGAATTATGGCAGACAAGAAATATGGCATACTTCCAAAATAAATCAGTTAACATTCATTTTTTTCAAGCAGCGAACTTTCCATTTAATTCATGAGTATTCTGTCTGTTTGAAGAGTTTTATGCACAACTCAACATCAGACTTGGATATTCTGAATTTTTTTCGTGTGAAGCATAGGCAGGTGAAGCAAACAGTTCCAACTGAATGTTTTTGGTCCCCTCCGGACAGAGATGGACTACTATTGTGTTGTGATGGGGCGTCCAAAGGTAATCCTATATGGCTGGTGCGAGAGTTGTAGTGCGGGATCATGATTGCAATTTTGTAGGTGCCATGAGCATTGGCCTGGGCAGAACTAATAACTTCTTGGCGGAACTATATGGGGTGATTTTTGGATTGGAATGGGCTAGGAAGTGGGTTGTTAGAAAAGTATTGGTACGCTCTGATTCAGTTGGCGCTATTATGGTTTTTTCAAATTATAATATTCCCTGGTTTGCAATACAAAGGTGGAGTAGGATACAAGAAAGTTATGATTCAATTCGGTTTGTGCATACCTATCGTGAAGCTAATTTTGCGGCTAATTCAATGGCGAAAAGAGGTTGTCTTCTTATAAATTGTGAAGGGATGAATTATGATAAGAGGCCTTATTTTCTAAATTCCTTAGAATATCCATATGTCTTATATTACAGATTTAATTAGTGTTGATGGTGGATTTTCATTTAAGGTTAAAATTGTAAATACCAGAAAATAATGCGCTGACATCTTGTAAAAGATAAAGCCATTAATAAGTGTTGGATACTCCCTCACTTAATTCACCTAGAATGGAGCATGCGGCAACAATCCCATTCCTTGAATACAAGAAATTCATCCAGGTTGGAGCATGTAGCAACAATCCCATATACCCTGTGAATTTCTAGCATTATTAATTAATGCGCAATCATCCTTGTATTTCTGTACTCATTATCGGTGCGGCATGATGATCGAGTGTTACTCTTACAGAGCAAAAGACGAACCTCCAAGCATTATAATAAAACCATGTACGAAATACCCGTACATGCCGACTCTCTGAGTGTTATACTAGCCCGATTGAGCCTCTCGGTGTGTTATACTAGCCCGATTCAAAGCATCCGGATCGACCGATCCCATCCGGATATGATCGCGATCATCCAACTCCACAAGCATGATTGGATGACCCAGATCAATTCCATCACCCCCAAGCAGGTATGGAATACCCACTGCCGACCCCGCACGGTCGGCCATTGGCCTAGCTTTCCAAAAAAAAAACGTTCATACCAAGCATTATGGACGGAAAACCCTAAATTAGGGTTTGCGACATATTACATGTGTCGCAAAACAATCTCAACCATTCATCTTCGCAGGTATAGATGGAGGGTGTAGATGTAGATTCAAAGGGCCCAGAGCATGTCAACACGATCACCGTGGGCCCGCCTACACACTTGATTAATCGGTCAAAACCAACCATGTTTGGTCGTGACAAAATCGTCGCCCAAACAAGAGATGACGCACGGCTTTGAAACCCAAAATTAGGGTTTTGAGCATCACGAGCGTCCATCTTCTCCGGCATGAATTGAGGGTCCAAGATTAGATTAAGTAGGTCCGGTCATACCAGCATGACCACCGTGGACCCATCTATTCCCTAACCCGATCGGCCAAGGCATATCATGACTGGCTAATCCAAAACGCACGCTCAAACTAGCGTGGTCACACTTCCCAAACAAAGAACCGATCTCGACCACTCAACTTCGTCGGACGATTTGGATGGCTCGATTACGTTTTCATGGGATATTCGTGTATAGGCGTAAACATCAGCCTACCTCCTTCACACCAGGCCAATCGGCCAAGACCGACCAAGATTGGTCGTTTTGGAACGTGCACCTGAAGAGGGCGTGACGCGCGGCCCTTGCGGAACTAGTTTTTTGTCGCAAATCGATCTCGACCACTCGATTTCACCGGATGAATTGAGTGACCCGGATCATACTCTCATGAGGTAATGGGGTATAGGCGCCTACACCATCATGCCATCTACACGCACGTATGGTCGGTTAGGCCAAAGTTGTATCCCATGCTTGGTTTCGACCAAGCTAAAGAGTGATGCCTGCGCACCTCTTCAAAACCCTAACTTCATCAACGGTTGCAGATGGGTGTCTCAAAGATCATCTCATCCGTCCAACTTCACCATCTTGGTTATACAGCCCTGGTCAGGAGTTAATTGGTTAGTAAGGTGTCATTACCCATCACTTTACCACACCATTATGCAAAGACTCGCATAAAATACACACGATACTTCACAAGTATCGACTTCCCCGAACAACGCAGATCATTCAATTCAAAGATTACATGCTATCTTTCGTGGATCCACGATCCACACATTCCGGATATCAATCATGTCACAAACCGGGGGATACATACTGGGGTATTGGTCTGGCGGTTTACGGCGTGCGGCGTGCAACGCGCCATCACAAAAACGTGTTAGGAAGTCATGGACGGTTGGAGATGAACAGGAGAAGTGGGCAAGGCTGGTCGTATCACCAACGCACAACTCCCACTACTCCATCACTCCACTTCCTCCACTTCCCACGAGAGATGTGAATAAGACTCAATGACTTGTATAAATAGGTTCTCCGCCCTATTTCCAAAGAACATAGAAAACAACAAGAAAACACCCAGAGCCTGCTTACACCAATCGTAAGCTTGTTCACTTTCCTGTTACAAGTCATAAGCAAGTCTACACCTTCACATTCTCAACACCTTCTTCGCTTCCCTCCCTAAGATCAACCCCATCTCCTTCACTTTGTGACCGAAACAAGTCTGGAAACGGCCATTTTTTGGTTTAGGCCGGACTTGCACAGATTGATCTCTCGAATCTACAAGCACTCACCGCGCAAAGTGCATTTGTTTAAGGTTTAGACTCATTTCTCATCCACACACCCCAAATTACCAAAACCGACAGAAATAGTTTTCACCCATAAACAATTGGCGACCACAGTGGGAGGTTAACCTCTCGGTTGTAAGGTCAATTTCTTCAAATTCGATTCAATTTCATCAATTTCAAAAAGGGTAGATCTTAGAATCAATTCAATCAACAATTCATTTCAAGATGGTGGAATTAAGGTCTGGGTAAGCAATCAATTCTGATGGAGCTGGTGTGGATAACAATCTGGTGCCGAAGTACCGTCAAGAGAGCTACCGTGGTCAATACATCTCGTGGAGCCGTCACTTCTACCATCGGCAGCGTAGTAGGAAATGTTCCAAGTAAGTGTAACGCCTCCCGTCACCAGAGACAGAGCAGCCGCAAATCCCGGCATCACCTCAAGTGTAACGATAGGTGTCTTAAACACCTAATTTTATATCTAGTATTTATGCTTTCTTTGCGAGTTTTCTTGTAAATTATGTATCTTATGTTTACTTTTGAGTTTATTAGGAGCAATGGAGTCATTTGGAGCAAAAAGAAGTGGAAATAGCTACAAAAGTGAATTCACAAGTGGAGAAAGACCAAAGACCAATTGGAACTCGTTCAAATGCAAGATTTCTACTTTTCATTGTGTAGAGGACGAGAAGATGAAGACAATGGCGAAAGAACGGAGTCATTCGGAGTTCGTATGAAGAAGTTATGAGCAAAACAAGAACTTGGAAGACTAAGGGCTAAATGGTCATTTCATAGAATTGCTATTGTCACCCCCGCTGTATGTTAAGGGGTAGTCGTTCTGTTAAGGGGCAGCTCTCTTCTGGGGGAGTGTTAAAGACAGGCCAACTATGGTTAAGGGGTTGCCAATCAGGATGGCCCATATCTGAGTCTGAGGGTGTGTCTAAATCCACCCCAGAACTATTACCCTAATCAAGAGTTTTCATTGTCTTCTTCATTTCATTTCCACCTGAAAAACACGAGAGAAACAGCAACATCCGAGTGATCGAAAAAGGGAATCTGGTGTTGAATGTGAGAAGAGGTTGACGAGTTCTGCTGTTAAATTGAGATCGGGAAATCAAGGCAGAGATGTTGAGCGAATGGTGGAGAGTCAATTAGGGTTGTGGTTCAAATCTGTAAAACTGGTGAGCAATTGATGTGAATTCGAGAGCTAAGAGGAAGAATATAAGATGGGTTTCGGAATTTGAAGATGAAAATCAATTCGAGAAGATGAGATGGGGTATGTGGTATTGAGTACTAGATTTCATGGAGAAGATTGAGATGCTGATGAAATTAGGGTTCTCCCTTTCCCCTTTTCTGAGCTCGCAATTCAAGATAGGTCAGGATGAGCTTAAGGGTTGATGGTATTGCTAGTGAGAAGATGAATGAGGGTTTATAGGTTGTGCTGTTACTGCTTCATGGGTTTGAGTTGGATTTGAACCAAGAGGAGAACAAGAGATGGAAGGAATGATGCTTTACCTTATGTTGGTGAATGACAGGCTTGAGCTAATAGGTTTGCAGTGGTGTTGTTGTCTTCAGCTGGGCAGAGATGATGATTGTTCTGGTAATGAATTTGAGGCATTGCAGAGCTGCAGGTGTTGTGCAATTGCAAGCCCTGATGTGACAGTGTGCTGTGCTGGTGCGGCTGGAGTTACAGGTGATGCCGCAATGGTTGCAAATGCAGAGATGAATTGCAGCTAAGAAGCGCTGTCATAGTGCAGGGAAGGATTGGTGGTGTTGTTCATGGTAGTAGAAGGTCTTGATGGCTGTGAAAATGGTGAGTAGAGGAAGCAATGAAGGAGAACTGAGGCAGGGAGCAAGTAGATGGCAATGCAGTGATGTTGATTTGCTGCTGCAGGAATTGGTTGTGTGACTGCTGGTGATGGCAGAAACAAAATTGGTAATAGCCAAGGTTGGATGGAAGTTCGCTGTAGAGATGACACTGAGATGCTCAGGGATTGTTGGCATTGAGGCTCAAGTTGGTTCTTTGGCTTTAAAAGTATGTGCAAGAAGGTGGTGTTGTTGGAGCTGGAGCTGTAAAGCTAAGGCAGCTGCAGGTGATGGGAGTTATGTGAAGCTCAGGGAAGTGATGAGCCTCTGCTGGTGAGTGTGAGAAGGCAGTGAAGATATTTGTTTTAGCTGAGTGTTGGTTCCGTTGAGTCACGGTTGTGCAGGAAGCTAAAGGCCGATAATTAAATGGGAAAGTTGAGAAGGAATTGGTGTTGTTGGATATGGAGATTGGAATTTGGTGGTTGCAGAAATGATATGGAGATTTAACTGGTGGTACTGGTGATGGATATGGCTAGAATCTCTGATATGGTTTGTGCTGTGTGTGGTGATTGTGGCATTGAGGCAATGATGGAGATGGAGCTGCAGTGAGGGTTGTCTGCCAGTGGAGAGAATAGTAGAAGCATAAGGGTGCAGGCAGAGAATGGCTAGGGTATGGGCTGTGAAACTATATTGCAGCTGCAATGAGGACTGGTAGAGAAGCTGAGCAGTTCAGGCAAGCAAGGAATGAGGCTGGTAGTGATGCACAATGATTGTGCAGCACATTGCAGGCCTGTGCAATGGCATGTGGCCAAGACCAATCAGATGCTGACTAGAATGATCCAGCTGAGTTAGAATCTGACTCTCCCTAACTCAGACCTGACTCGTCTGATCCGGCTGACTCTCCCTGACTCGGTGTTTGACCGAGTTGACCCGCCGAGCTGACTAGTTGACCGATCCGACCCGTTGACCGGTGACCGGGCGGACTTTGCCGGTCACCTGAAATAGTTTTCCGGCGATTTTTCCGGCCAAGTTCCGGCCATAATCCCAGTTTTCCGGCGACGGTTTTTGGACATATTTTCTACATGGGTATTCCTCACACATGGGCTTGGTGGACCACTTGGAGATGGGTTTTGAGAAGACCTAATATTGGAAGGAGTATCCTTATGGAATGGGAGAAGCATATAAATAGAAAAGTCTTTCTCAAACCTAGAGAGATCTCCATGAGGGAGACTTCTACTTGTTTTCTAGGGTTTCACATGATAGGTTCTTCTAAACTTTCTATGATGATTTCCAAAAACACAAGTAACTAAGTTTTTATTATTGGTTGAAGATGTAGTTGGATATTGCAACCAAGTTATGATTTTTATGAATTAGTTTCCTCTCAATATTATCGTATGATTTCTATGGGTTATAATAATTGCATGATTGATGTATTGCAATATGATTGAATGTTTGTTTAGTTAAGTCTAGAATTGATTGAACTCACATCCATATCTATAGCTATTTTAGAGTTTTCATCGAGCGATAACCTTGAATACGAGTAGCATGATATGATTCTAGGTTGTAGTGATACATCCTTGTAGTCATATGTAGAAATTGACCTTTGTTCGAATTATTTGCGCAATGTACTACAATTGCATTGATTAGCCTATTTCGAAACTTAATGCTCCTAGAATTGAACTTGATTAGCGCAAGGCGTTAGGTTATTCTTTAGGTAGAATTCACATACGCAGCTCTAATGTGTGTGTTGATGAACTTTGGAAATTTACGGAGTATTCTTGCAATAAGGTATTCTATGGCTTTTGATGATAGCGAGATTAAATACGAATTCTATTCATATATTCATAAACTTGTTTACAATTGAAGATGAAACCTTTATCCAATATTTCACATTCTTGATTTGCGTACTTTATTTGCTTTTTGTTTATTTCTATTTACACAATCAGAAAATCCTCGGTGTTTTATATAGGAAACCATAACAATTTGACAACCTAGACCTCTCGTAGGATCGATCCTTTCTTGCCCTTGCTATATTTATATTTTGAGTAGTAAGAAAGTGTAATTTATTTTTGACGCTTACGACCGCGGTCAGTACTCACTTTCCTTAAAACTTTGACCGAACGATTGCCGCAAGATTCACGACAACCCTTGGAGTCGACAAGAGATGCATTCAATACACCCGGAGCAGGCGTTTCCACTCGGACCCACACGAATGAAGAAACTCGTGTTGCTCCTGAGCGCCAAAGGGAGAGGGACCAACCTTCCAACTTCATTACACGTGAGGATCTGGAACGACTTCTCCAAAATCGAGGAAAGGGGGACCGAACGGATGTACACCAACATCAACCACCGTACCCTGAAGATGTACAACGAATTCCTCTTCCAAGAGGTTACACCTCTCCCCAATTCTCCTTCTACGACGGTACTGGTAATGCTCGTGAACACGTCTCTCGATTCTTGGAATCCTTGGGGGAACATGAATACAATCATGTTCTGCGCCTGAAAGAATTCTCGAAATCACTTACGGGAGGGCGTACACGGTACAACAACATCGCGCCTAACAAAGCATATCCAATTGGAGCGAGATGGTCGGTGCTTTCTCGAAAGTATTTCTTCGTGTCTGAACAAATCACATTTTCAGATCTAGGAAGAATTCTTCAGCGGAACAACGAGCATCCTAACGACTTCGTCAAAAGGTTCATAACCCAAGCGCTGGATTGTCACGACCCGAACGTCACCGAACGAAAATTGGTGGAGTTGTGCATCAACGGGATGATACCCATATACCGCGCTTTGTTAGAGAATCTGGGCTTTCAAACGTTCTCTGAACTCCATGAAGTCGCCAAGCGTTCAAAGAACAACTCGCACCAGCATTGCTAGAAAGAACCAGAGTCGTTCGAAGTGAAGATTCACGTGAAAGTCGAGGGAGCAGGCTCCTCACGAACAAGCAATACAACACTGGTCCTTATGTGAGTGTAGTGGGCGGAGGAGAGAAAAGGAAAGCTCCAGTGACGGAACAACAAACCAAGCGGACATCCCCGGCATATAAGACTTCGTCTCGGAAAGGGGCGGACAAAGCTCCTGCACAACACACCGAAGATATAGGTTTTCCTTTCCCCATGAATGAAGTGATAGAACTCTTGGAAGCATGGATCCAAGATGATGCCGTCAAGATGCCTCCTATCAGGCGTCCTCCAACCGAGAAAGACATGGCGAGATCCCAAATACTGTTGCTACCACAGATTCGTACATCATCCAACCAAAGATTGTAATGAGGTTCAAACAAATATTCGGGGAAAAGATAGAGACAGGGGAACTCCAACTTGGAAACGAAGGTGTTCGTAGAGACCCTCTCCCTATGAGGAACCGCATGATTTTCAGGGGGGACATTCGCAAGGTGTACAATCTATGATGGAGCACTTGTGTGAAATCTTGTACTTCTCCAAAGGGCAGCGTCAAGACATATTTACGGCCCTCAATCACGTTGTTTCAGGCGTTTGTATCCGTAAGCGATCCAAGAACCCCAGTCTTTTCCCGAAGGACGCGAGCAAAGGAAACTGGGACTCCTAACTTGTCACTCGTTTGAGAGATCTTTGAGTTCGATAGCGCGTTGATTGATACGGCTTCCGAATTTAACATCATTATTTTCAAGACCTTGAGAGCGGCAAAGATTTCAAAGCGAGAAGCTACTCGTCACCCAATTGTGGTTAAAGATTCGGAAGGAGAGCTCGAGAGATACATACGGATATATTGATCTCGGAAGTCAAATTGGGTGATGCCTCGACACAAGCAAAATTCTACATAGTCAAAGATCACCCCAACTACGACATGATCCCCGGGACGCCCTTGGATGCACGAGAACAAAGCAATACTAGAAAGCTGTCCTCTACCGGTTTCGATACTCCGAAAGAATCTCCAACACGCCTTTGGACACGATGGGTATGCAGTACCGCACCAGCAACTTTCCAACGTGACACGACTTCCCCAGAGAGAGCTTGTCAACATACATTGAAAGATTCCAATCTCAAGTAAGTCTCATCGCGCAACTCTCTTTGCAACCTACCGCCCCTCATTCTGACAAGTCCTGGGGACTGCCTCCAACCAACAAACCAACCCCGGCTAGGAGATGTAAATGGGAAGCCGGCCCTTTCAAACCTTTTATCAAGAGTGTAGAGGCTGTCTTGGTCAAAGACGATAAGGCCAAGGTCCAAGTATCTCGCACGCCCAAACCCATTTGGAATTGGAGACACAGTAACGAAGACGACTACATTCAAGGTTGGGAGCATGACGGTGAAAATGATCACTCCACCCGACTCACCCATCGAAAGAGAAGAGGAACCGCACAGTAGCGAGATGTTATCCTAGGCGGTTCTTGCAAGCTCATCAACGCTGATAAACTAGAAGGCGTAACAATTCACTCACAATGGCTCAAACCCTACCGAACTTAAGACGCTGTGCTACCACTTTCCAGCGTCCTCCACCCTTTAAAACGCTGTGCTATTTTTTCCAACGTGTTTCCTTTTACAATTTCATGCCATACTTGTAATTCCCCAGAAAATGATTGCAATACTTGCATTCATAGTTAGGACTTTCAATTTTCAATTTAATTGAAGCATTATTTCCACCTGAAAACCTCTCTACCCCTAAAAACAAAAGGTCCTAAGTCAGCCTAAATCAACCCATTAGAGCAAGGAAGGAAACCTTAGGCAAACATCTCGTGAGAAGAAGGAAACAGAACGTGTGCACAAAAGGAAAACGGTATGAGCCATCTGCCCCAGCAAAGACAGGGAGATCTTGCATCAGGAACACAGGTCCGTGCATATTTCATTATGGCATTATTTCTTTTATCACAAAGAGTTATGTGTAAAGGCGCACCCTTGCGCCTGAGAAAGTTCAATTGCAGTCTTGACAAAAGGTTATAAAAAAAAAAAAAAAAACCTTTATTCAAACAATCAAATAGAAGAAAACCTTGAACTCAGCTGCCACTGAATACAAGGAAGATGTTCAAATGTACAGAATATACTTGGAAAGCGAAAAAAAAAAGGAGAAAAGAGGTTTTAGTCGTCAAAAGGATCGACATCGCCTGCACCACTGTCAGGTTCTGCTTCAGCGCCATCACCTGTTGATGCTCCTCCCTTCGAATCTACCTCAACTTCGCATCGGGCATCTCCGCAAGAAGACACTCCATCCCAACATCATCAGCGGGAGCATTAAGGAGCGCATCAACATTAGGAGTTGTACCAATTGCTTTCTGATGTTCAGGTTCCTCTGTTTGGAGTCAAGAATTATCACGCCGTCTGGATCGGGTAATCACACTTATCTTCGTCGAGAGGATGTTTATGCTCAACTCTCCGCCTCTTCAACCGCGCCGCATATCTCTCTCGCCCTTGCGCTTACCAAAGCACTTGCAACGCTTCCTCGCGCCTCCACCGCTCCTCCATGTCAATCGCAGCTGAAAGCGCACGGATGCGTCCCCGGCAATACGCGCAGTGCGGGATAGACATCCCCCGTATAGCACGGCCGACTTCACGAAGTGGAAGATCAATCTTAGCCATTACTTCTTCATGCGCATGGGTTTCGGGCTTGTCAACTTGAAGCTTCTTTACGGAGAAGCGACAGAATGATCGTCCTTGCTTCCATGATAAAGCGCAAAGGAGAAGAGGTTATGGGCACAAAAATAAAAATCATCAATCGATCGATCGTTAATCGGAGATCAAATAAGTGCGGAGCAAGACTACGAGATATAGAATAAATGACTGCGTGAGATGATTCTTTATAATCTCGCAAGTCGAAAGAATCCCAGGAGAAAAGAAGTCTTTACCGACCACCTATAAAGGCTACCAATTCGGGATAACAATCAACGATGCTTATCGGATACATCGAGGAAAGGCGTGTGTGGGAGTACACCTAACCCAAGGAAGGGACCAAGCTCGGATATACACAAGGGGAACCAAAGCGACTCACCGAGATCAAGTCCTACTTCCTTCACAACTTCGATCAAGACCAACCGGTTCCGTGGCAACGCCCGACGATGTCGGCCTATCCGGTAAATATACATTCACCTTAGCTTGGTCATTTCAATGTACAAAATTTGTCACCATCTCATGCCTACCCCACAATAGTGTAACCATTATGTGCTAGGCGGGGACTTAATGTTGATGGTGGATTTTCATTTAAGGTTAAAATTGTAAAAACCGAGAAAATAATGCGCGACATCTTGTAAAAGATAAAGCCATTAATAAGTGTTGGATACTCCCTCACTTAATTCACCTAGAATGGAGCATGCGGCAACAATCCCATTCTATGAATACACAAAATTCATCCGAGGTTGGAGCATGTAGCAACAATCCCATATACCCTGTGAATTTCTAGCAATATTAATTAATGCGCAATCAGCCTTGTATTTCCTGTACTCATTATTAGTGTGGCATGACGACTGAGTGTTACTCTTACATAGAAGCACGAACCTCCAAGCATTATAATGAAACCATGTACGAAATACCCGTACAGGCTGACTCTCGGTGTGTTATACTAGCCCGATTGAGCCCCTCTCGGTGTGTTATACTAGCCCGATTGAGCATCCAGAATGACCATATCAGTCCGGATATGATCGCGGTCATCCAACTCCACAAGCATGATTGGATGACCCAGATCAATTCCATCACCCCCAAGCAGGTATGGAATACCCACTGCCGACCCCGCACGGTCGGCCATTGGCCTATCTTGCCAAAAAAAACGTTCATACCAAGCATTATGGACGGAAAACCCTAAATTAGGGTTTGCGGCATATTACATGTGTCGCAAAACAATCTCAACCATCCATCTTCGCAGGTATAGATGGAGGGTGTAGATGTAGATTCAAAGGGGCCCGAGCATGTCAACACGATCACCGTGGGCCCGCTACACACTTGACCAATCGGTCAAAACCAACCATGTTTGGTCGTGACAAAATCGTCGCCCAAACAAGAGATGACGCACGGCTTTGAAACCCAAAATTAGGGTTTTGAGCATCACGAGCGTCCATCTTCTCCGGCATGAATGGAGGGTCCAAGATTAGATTAAGTAGGTCCGGTCATACCAGCATGACCACCGTGGACCCATCTATTCCCTAACCCGATCGGCCAAAGCATATCATGCCTGGCTAATCCAAAACGCACGCTCAAACTAGTGTGGTCACACCTCCCAAACCGCAACCGATCTCGACCACTCAACTTCGTCGGACGATTTGGGTGGCTCGGATTACGTTTTCATGGGATATTCGTGTATAGGCGTAAACATCAGCCTACCACCTTCACACCAGGCCAATCGGCCAAGACCGACCAAGATTGGTCGTCTTGGAACGTGCGCCTGAAGAGGGCGTGACGCGCGGCCCTTGCGGCACTAGTTTTTTGTCGCAAATCGATCTCGACCACTCGATTTCATAGGATGAATTGAGTGACCCGGATCATACTCTCATGAGGTAATGGGGTATAGGCTCCTACACCATCATGCCATCTACACGCACGTATGGTCGGTTAGGCCAAAGTTGTATCCCATGCTTGGTTTCGACCAAGCTAAAGAGTGATACTGCGCACCTCTTCAAAACCCTAACTTCATAAACGGTTGCGAGATGGGTGTCTCAAAGATCATCTCATCCGTCCAACTTCACCATCTTGGTTATACAGCCACAGTCGGGAGTTAATTGGTTAGTAAGGTGTCATTACCCATCACTTTACCACACCATGATGCGCGACTGCATAAAATACACACGATACTTCACAAGTATAGACTTCTGAACAACGATCATTCAATTCAAAAGCATTACATGCTATCTTTTGTGGATCCACGATCCACACATTCCAGAACATCAATCATGTCACAAACTGGGGTATTGGTCTGGCGGTTTACAGCGTGCAACGCGCCATCACAAGAACGTGTTAGGAAGTCATGGACGGTTGGAGATGAACAGGAGAAGTGGGCAAGGCTGGTCATGTATCACCAACGCACAACTCCACTACTCCATCACTCCACTTCCTCCACTTCCCACGAGAGACGTGAATAAGACTCAATGACTTGTATAAATAGGTTCTCCGCCCTATTTCCAAAGAACGGAGAAAAACAACAAGAAAACACCCAGAGCCTTCTTACACCAATCGTAAGCTTGTTCACTTTCCTGTTACAAGTCATAATCAAGTCTACACCTTCACATTCTCAACACCTTCTTCGCTTCCCTCCCTAAGATCAACCCCATCTCCTTCACTTTGTGACCGAAACAAGTCTAGAACGGCCATTTCTTGGTTTAGGCCGGACTTGCACAAATTGATCTCTCGAATCTACAAGCACTCACCACGCAGTGCATTTGTTAAAGGTTTAGACTCATTTCTCATCCACACACCCCAAATTACCAAAACCGACAGAAATAGTTTTCACCCATAAACAATTAGTTTGTAAGTTTTTGGGGTCTTCGGACCTCTTTTCTTGTAAACTCTTTGTAAATATTTGCTATTTCATCAATACAATTTTGGACTTACCAAAAAAAAAATAAGGGTTCACACCATATGAGATTGAATATTAAGGTTATGAAAACCGAAAACATACATCTCATAAATCAATTTGCAATACAGAAACCAACGCAAAAAGAATGAGGTCATTCCGAGTTCTGACGAAGAAGTTATAGGCAAAACAGTTTTACACTCCTTCGTATTGCACCTATCACTAGGATCGGTACCCATGTGTTGCTATTGAAGGATCACAATACTAAACTCTTTTTGGCATAACTTTTGCATACGATGTCCGAATTCAGTTTTTTTGGCTCGTTTTAACCGTAAAAACAAGAGCTACACATATATGATAGTAGATATCAACATCATAAACTCAAAATTACCGTTTCTATCAAAATCTCAATATAGATAGAGAAAGTATGAGTATAGAAAATAAACCTCCCTAAAGATGTTAGCCATATAATAACCGAGAGATCATGTGCTCAATTTTCATGTGCTTCCTCACCTTTCAAAAGATTGAGCACCAAGGTGAGCATGCACATTCTAACACAACTAAGTTGTGTTGAGTTGAGCCTTGTCTTGTTCGTCACGACTAATGAAGACAGAATCATCATTCTTGAGCTCTTGCTTGGTTTGTTTTCTCTTGTTCCATCTCTTGTTTTTCTTATTTGGCTTGTGATGAAGAGTGTCATTATCACAACTTTCACTAGTACAAGAGAATTCAGACATGATGTCTCTCTTTAGTCTTTCAAGAAAACTCTTGTAATTATTGTCACCAACAATTAACAGCTGAGAGTCATTCTTGTGACTAAATTTTGGTCCCCTTTTGGCTATGGATGGTTTTGGGACCCATTTAGAGGAGGGTTTCGCAGGAGCAGCTTTCTTCTTCATACCATTAGGATAATTGTCCTTTTGAATACTTTGTGAAACAACTTTTCTCCAATTTGGAACATCAGATCTTGTCTTTGCATTTACAAAGTCATCTCTCTTTCTATATTCGGGTCTTTTATAAGATGACCTTGTCGAGCGATTTGAACTATCGTTATAATAATTATTTTGCCTAAACTTTGGACAATATCGATCCGAGTTCCTTTGGGGAGCAATCTTAGCCAATTCGTTTGATACAAAAGAAAGTGCATCTTGCATCTTACGAACTTTGCATCCCCATTGCAAGTGTCCTTATTACCACAATAATAACAATGCTTGGTATAAATATACGAAGTATGAGTTTTAATGTTACCTTTTTATGGATCCTCTTGCATTGGAGCTCGACGAGTTTTCTTCTTCTTCTTCTTATCTCTGTTGAACGTTGTTTCTTTCTTGACATTAGCAGAAATGCTTTCTTTGATTACTGCTAGTTGAACAATATTCTTAGGCTTGACAGACTTTTCTTCTCTACAAGAAATATGAGCATCCTTGTCATCAGTGGAATCCTCTGGTTGAGAAGAATTTGTAGCTTTAACAAATTTTATCTCATTGTTATCGTTGGAAGCATCTGATTCCTTATATCCTAATCCTTGTGTATCACCATGATATCTTCCTGCTTCTAACAATGAGGATAAATTGTTTGTGCTATCATTGGATTTTTTTATGTACAAATTTTCTTCTTCCAACATCTTGATTTTATCAAGAATACCAGCTAGATCAGCCTCAAGGTGTTTTTCTCGTGAGAGATATACACCTTCTTTCTTTTCAAAACTCTTTTGTTGAGAGTTAATCCTTGCATCAGATTCAACAAGTTTCTCTTCCAACGAGTGAAATTTTTCAAGAGTGTAGATGGTGGATTTTCGACAAAGGGTAAAATTGTAAAACTATACTCCGGATCCGGCAATTGGATGAGTATTGAGACCCATGTCTCTCATTAAAGCATAAAAGCTCATGCCATAAATCTCTGACTGAGAAGGATGTCTCTCAGAGTATATGTAGATGTGTAGTCTCCCAGCTGAGGCCACGGCACATCTCATGAATACTGAGCAATTTCAGTAATTACTCCGGATCCGGCAATCGAATGAGTATTGAGACTCATGTATCTAAGCGTGAAAGCTCATGCCATAAAACCTCTGATCGAGAAAGTCTCTCAGAGAAGATGTAGATGTGTAGTCTCCCAGCTGAGACCACGGAACATCTCATACTGTATATAATCGCAAGATTGGACGGCTCCTAGACAGCATGTCTGCTAGTATAAAGCAATAACGTCTTCAGGATGCAACCATGTTTTCCCTGACTATACAAGAGGAATATGACACTCCAGCAAGTTCATATTTCTCAACCCTCGAATAATTAATGCTCCTAGATAGGAAGCCCTGCTAGTATAGAGCCATCAGTTAATTATCTCTAATCGCCTGAATATCCAGCAATATTCTACGATTCTTCGTTATATTTCGTCACTTCAATTCGTGGTTCTTCCCAGCAGAATTCCACGGGTTAGTGATAAATATTCAACAAAACAGGCATCTGAGCATCGAATAAGCCCTGACTAAAATGGTGCAAGTGTACTTAGCAATAATGCACAGACCAGCATTTGAATGCGCAAATGATCATTTCAAAAATATGAATGAACGATGAACCTATGCAAAATAGGAAGGAAAAATAATAATAATAAAATATTAGCAAAGGCGCCAGGGGGACTGGGCTCATCAGCTGGCCAGTCATGCCGCGACCAGTCTCACGCCCAATTTTATATTTTGTCATATTTTATTATTTTTCCCTGATCTCGTGAAAATTCTCTCGTTCGAGCAAATCTCCTTCGTTTCAAGGAAATTCTCTAATCTCGTGATTTTATCAAAGAAATAATAAAGTTAGGGAAAGGTGTCATGGGACCGAGCACCAGCCGGTCTGCCATGCCCTAGACGTGGCCGGTCCCACACCTCACGTCCCATTGTTTTATTATTTCTCTCAAATTATGAAAATTCCCCGATTTCATGAATTTTCCCTAAAACCATGAAAATTCCCTAATTTTATGAATTTTCTCTAAAATCATGAAAAATATTATAAAATTAGGAAAACTCGTGGGACCGGGCTCTAGCCGGCCGGCCATGCCCTAGCCGGTCCCACACGCATATTATTTTATTATTGTTTGTTGTTTTAGTTTCCTGATTCCATGAAAACTCCCTGATTTCAACAAAGTACCTTGGTTTTAACAAATCTCTCTGATTTTATGAAAATTTCCTAAAATCATGAAAATTACATAAAATTGGGAAGAGTGCTCTGGGACCGTGCCCATTGGTCGGTCGGCCATGCCTTGGCCATTGCCGATCCCTCACTCCACCATTCCCTATTTTATTATTATTTTATCTCTCTCATATCATGGAAATTCCCTAATTTCAGTAAACTCTCCATTTTCATGGAATTTCCCTCAAATCAGAGAAAATACATAAAATCACATAAAAGTTGGAAAGTGTGGGACCGTGCTTGTTAGCCGGCCGGCCATGCCCTAGCCGTGGCCGGTCCCACACCTTGCAATTCCATGTTTCATTTATTATTTTTCATCATCTCATGTATTTTTCCTAGTTTTAGCAAAAACCCTGGATTCTGCATATTTTCTCAGAATGTTGCTCAAATGCGCATCGGAAAATACTGAAACTCTCAGGATTGAGACACGGGCACTATGGTGACATGAGCACATCCCCTTACCCGACCAAGGGTGGTTCTAAGGCCTGCAAACAGCCGGTCCCGCATGTTTTAATGATTTTAACCTAATTTGCTCAATTGCTCATATTAGGTTCAAACTTCTTCCAAACAACTAAGGGTTTTGCTTGAACGACCATCCATTGGTCCCACGGCCACCAAGAGCCGGTATCGTGACTTCTTGGTCGGTTTCTCATCTCTTCATGACCAGGTTTTTATTATTTGTCGCTCACACGAGCATTATTTCAATAAATAATTAAACTAGCATTTAATCATTCTTTCACCAACTGGTCCTCTAAGAGACTTTGGTATTTTGCTCATTCGGGCATATGGGCGTACATGGTGGACTCGTCATCCCATGTAGCCGGTCCCTGCTTCACTCTGCAGATTGATTTGCAATAAATCATCATTTCGATAAAATTAGGGTTTTGATTCCAGAGCTCTGTAGAAACATGATTAAAGCGATTCAAATACTCTGATAATTTTATGTTGATTCCATGATCAACGTTTTTATTTATTTTACTCGGCCCAGCAGTCAGTATCTTAAATTAATATTTATTTTGGTCATGCTACCAACAATTCATCAAACGAGCAATATTTGATCAAACCGGCAATATTTGCTCAAACTGGCAATATTCGCTCAAACCGGAAATATTTGCTCAGATTCAAGAATATTGGTTCAACTATCAATATTCAATAATTCAGCAACACAGCTTGCTCGTAATCAACATAATAATACCTCGTCTCAGCAGACATATTTAATTCATAAATTTTAGAACATTTGCAAAACATGTTCAATTCAATAATACATGGACTCATCGTCCCACAAAGTCAAAGAATCGACTCCACAATCACGAGATATCAATCGTGTCACATGGGGGGATATTAACTAAGGTTTTGGTCTGGCGGTCTATGACACGTGTGTTCACCCACGATGAGAATGTGAGCAAGTCGTGCAATCGCTCAGCAAAGTAGTGGGTGGAAAATTAACCAAGTCTCCGCACGATGAGCAACTGGTTTTAACACGATTTCCCACTTCCCCACTCTCTGATTCCAACAAACTGTCACCACTTCATGGGATCATGGTGTTTTCAACTCCGGCATTATAAAATGTCTCTGAATCCTGATTAAAAGAACAAGATTCGAACACTCGAACATTCGTCTAAAAAGGAATTCTCGGCAAGTTCATATAGACAATCTTTCGTCTACACGAACTCATCGTCTGAGCATTCACTCTCAATTGATCAAAATTCAATCATTCAGAGCATTCTTACGCTGAATTCACAACACACCTACAATCTCAGATCACCATTGATCTCACGCATTTCTTAGCTTCCCTCCTACAGATCAACCCATCCTCTCTTGTGACCGAATTGACTCTGAAACGGCCATTGTTTTTAGTTTAGGCCGGAGTCTTACAGATTGATCTCTCGAACTTAAAGCACTCCCTTCTTGCAGTGCATCTGTGTGAGATTCAACATTTCGCTCGGTTCAAGGAGTCTCCACACGGTCGACTCTTCAATTCCGTAATAACCAGCAAATCGTTTTTCCCCATCTACAAAGAGAAACATCACGCTCTTTCTCTAACAATTTTGTTTGAGAGAGACTAGCACTTGCTTTTTCTTTAAAACCCTGTATTTGTCGAGAATTAAACATTGCTTCCGATTCAACACGTTTCTTTTTCGACAAAAACAGTTCTCTTCGAAGATTTTCACATTCTAATTTCTTAGAATTTGGATCATTTGTACGATCTTTAAGAAGATATCCAGCGGTGCGAGAACCACAATAGTGTCCTTGAAAAACTTTTCTCAACTTCTTGTTTTGTCGACATATAGGAGTTAAGAGATCAATGACATCAGAAGTTTTGAGTTTACTCTTTCCCAAAGGCTTCAGTATATTGGAGTATTTTTAGATATCATCATCCACATCTCAATCAATATCTGAGTCACCATCATCAGATATTTCACCCAACTGATTTTCTAGGCATGATTCCCAGTTATCACCAGTTTCTACATCATTAACAAGATGAACTTGTCTAGTAGATTCCCTTTCATAAAGGTCTACAGATATTGAATCGTAGATGCCATCATCAAGTGTTAATTCAAAACTCTTGATGTCTTGCTTTACGTTAACTGAATCATTATCAGGTTCTATAAAAACCATTACTAAATTCCAGTCTTATAGGTTGGATCGCACCAAACACAGATTGTTGGATCTTTTCTTGTTTGCCTGCTCTGATACCAATTGAAAAGACGAGGGTACCCAAATATACCTCAATCTAAAACTTTTCCACTTATAAGTCCTTTCTCCGAAAGTGATTGTCTATGGACTGAGTCGAGACAATACAACTAATCGGTTTACACTTCGTGTGATTGTCTATGGATACGAGATCGAGACAATACAACAACGAAATACACTTGATAAGAGGTTCGGACTTAAGAAAACACAATAGGATTACTATCAAGTAAATAGGAATTAATGTTTGTGTATTTTACTTCTAATTATAATGAAAACAATTATAATTGCGGAAATTGGAAAGTAAAATCACGGCAAGATTTTGTTAACGAGGAAACCGCAAATGCAGAAAATCCCCGGGACCTTGTCCAGAATTGAATACTCTCAGGATTAAGCTGTTATACAAAATCAAACCAATTTCGTATAGTTGAGACCAAGAAACTAAGCCTATAGTTCACCTAGTTCTGTATGTATTCCCACGCCTCCAACTTATAAATAAGTCACGTACTTGGAACAATTCCTTTGGTTCGTATTCCAAACAGTAAAGGAACAACACATCTGTTTGGTATCAACTCTTTTCAACCAAGTGATGTGAGTTCGACACAAGGCTCTTCCGTTTATCTCAATAAACTCCTTTGTCAGGTCCTTAGATCTATCTACTGCCAATTACCGAATTAATCATCTAGACTTTTGCAATCAATACTTTGAATCACAAAGAATTGTATTGATTCCGATTTACTCAACTAATCAATCCAATATACCACAAGGATAAACCGATTATAGTTGGATCCTCTTTAACCGAAACAAGTATTGTGCACACCAAAGATTATGAACCCAAATCAGAAATCTTCAAAGTCTTCTTTGTCTTCAAATCTTCTTAGATCTTCAATAAACACCTGCACACAATCAACTTGAATCTCTTGTAATCAATCACGCACAGAACGGAGTCTGTTAACAATGGATTATCACAAGACGTCTTTAGATCTACAAATAGTCCAAAGATCCCCGTCGAAACTTCGATCTAGTTTGAGTAAATCTTATATCAGAAGAGAAGATTCTCAAGCATAAACAACTAGGTGCAATCAAAGTTCAACAACCATTAGTCAATCAAATGAATCGAAAACTAATAATAAACCACAATTATCTAGTTTCCCACCAACGGTACTAATAGAGCTTCTCAATCCCAAAGAAGTCTTTAAACCGATAGGTAGTAAGAGATTTCGCCTAAATGTTGTCCGAAGGATGATTTTCCTTTACCCAATATTGATATGCTCGTTGATGCAACCAGTGGTCACTGTATGTTCTCATTTTCGGATGGTTATAGCGGATACAACCAGATCAAGATGTACGAACACGATGCTAACAAGACTGCATTCCGCACTCCTATCGGAATTTCCACTACATTGTGATGCCCTTAGGATTAAAGAATGTCGGTGCTACTTATCAACGAGCCATGACTGCTATATTCCATGACATGATGCACAAGCAAGTGGAAGATTATGTTGATGATGTAATGGTGAAATCGAAAACTCGAGCATCCCACTTCGAAGTCCTAATACAAGTCTTTGAAAGATGCAGAGAATACAAATTAAAGATGAACCCTCTGAAGTGTGCATTTGGTATATCCTCTGGGAAATTTCTAGGATTCCTGGTCACGACGAAGGAATCAAAATCGATCGAGACAAGACAAAAGCTATTACTACCATGCCTCCTCCACGCCTTTGTGAAAGAACTTGAGTTTCATGGGCAAGGTAAATTATATCCGACGCTTGATTCCCGGATTGTCTCAACTCGTTGCTTCGTTCACACCCTTAATGAGGAAAGGAGCAAGTTTTATATGGACGACCGCTCAGCAAGAAGCATTCCAGAAGATACAACAGATAATGTTATCACCTGTTGTCATGAAGTTACCGGTGCAAGGACGACCGCTGATACTTTACAAAGCTTATAGTGATGTTGCTATCGGAGCACTCCTGGCTCAAGAAGACGACGAAGGCATCGAACGACCAAACTAATACTTCAGTCGTACAATGCGAGATGCTCAAATTCGGTACCCAAAGGTTGAGAGAGCATGTCTGGCATTAGTGCATGCAATTCAAAAATTCAGGCACTATTTACTATCCAGCAGGGTCGTGCTTGTTTCCAAAGCTGACCCTATAAAGTTTCTACTATCAAATCCAGCCTTGATAGGAAGTCCAGCAAAATGGCTACTCCAAATGTCAGAATTTGACATAGCGTGTACACCGCCTAAAGCAATCAAAGGCCAAGCAGTTGCAGACTTGCTCGCTGCTTTTCCAGGAGAGGATGCAACAATGTTACGAAGAGGTGCCTGGTGAGTTTCCAGATATCCTAGCTATTAAAGAAGAGATGTGGCTTTTATACTTTAATGGTTCTTCCACCCCTAAAAACGACACTGGAGGAGCAGGCATAGTGTTAGTCTCTCCATCCGCGAAGTCTTCTCACATTCATTCAAGTTGGATTTCCACTTGCACCAACAATTCGGCGAATACGAAGCCTTCTTACTAGGATTGTCCCTAGCCAAGCAAGCGGGAGCAACGCACCTCGATATAAAGGTGTTTATGGGTGAAAACTACTCCTACCGGATTTGGCAATTTGGGGTGTGTGGATGAGGAATGAATCTAAACCCCTAAACAAATGCACTGCGCGGTGAGTGCTTGTAGATTCGGAAATCAATCTGTGCAAGTCCGGCCTAAACCAAGAAATGGCTAGTTCCATACTTGTTTCGGTCACAAAGTGAAGGAGATGGGGTTGATCTTAGGGAGGGAAGCGAAGAAGGTGTTGAGATTGTGAAGGTGTTGGCTTGCTTGTGACTTGTAACGAGAAAGCTGAACCCGGCTACAGGATGCAAGCTATCGGTTCCGTTGTTTTGTATTAACACTTGGTTTTCGTATTTTTATCGGACTTGCTCTCTCTTTTGTGGAAATAGGGAGGAGAACCTATTTATACAAGTCATTGAGCCTTATTCACGTCTCTTGTGGGAAGTGGAGGAAGTGGAGTGATGGAGTAGTGGAGTTGTGTGTCGATGTTACACGATCAATCTTGCCCACTTCTCCTGTCATCGCTAACCGTCCATAACTTCCTAACACGTTCTTGTGATGGCGCGTTGCACGCTGCACGCTGTAAACCGCCAGAACAATACCCCCAGTATGTATCCCCCAGTTTTAATATGATTGATGTCGGAATGTGTGGATCATGGATCCATGAAAGGTAGCATGTAATGCTAAATTGAATAACTTGCGTTATTCAGGAAGTTTATACTTGTGAAGTATCATGTGTATTTTATGCAGGTACTGCATCCTGGTGTGGTAGAGTGATGGGTGTTGATTACCATGACGCCTCACTTGACCAATTAACTCCTGACCAGGGTTGTATAACCAAGCTGGTGAAGTTGGACGGACGAGATGATCTTTGAGACACTCATCTGCGACCGTTAATGGATTAGGGTTTTTGGAGAGGTGCGCAAGCATCACTCTTCAGCTTGGTCGAAACCAAGCATGGGATATAATTTTGACAAGGCCAACCGTGCATGTGTGTAGACAACATGACGGTGTATGCGCCTATACCCATTACCTCACAAAAGTATGATCTGGGCCACTCAATTCGTCCAGGTGAAGTTGAGTGGTCGTGATCAATTTGTGACAAAATTAGATCCGCAAGAGCCGCGCGTCATGCCCGCCGGGTGCACGTTCTAAGATGACCAATCTTGGTCGGTCTTGGCCGATTGGTGCAGTGTGAAGGTGGTAGGCTGTTGTTCACGCCTATACCTGAATATCCCATGAAAACGTGATCTGAGCTATCCAAATCGTCTGGCGAAGTTGAGCGGTCAAAGATCAGTTTGCGGTTTGGGAGGTGCGACCACGCTAGTTTGGGCGCGCGTATTGGAATGACCAGGCGTGATATGCGTTGGCCGATCGGGTGAGGGGATAGATGGGCCCACGGTGGTCATGCTGGTATGACCGGACCTGCTTAATCTAATCTTGGACCATCCATTCGTGCTGGAGAAGATGGACGCTCGTGATGCTCAAAACCCTAATTTGGGTTTCACGGCCGTGTAACCATGCCCTGTTTGGGCACACGAATTAGGATAACCAACCATGGTTGGTCCTAACCGATTGGTCAGGTATGTAGGAGGGCCCACGGTGATTGTGTTGACATGCTCCGGGCCCTTTGAATCTACATCTAGACCCTCCATCTATACCTGCGAAGATGGATGGTTGAGACTGTTTTGCGACACATGTAATATGCCGAAAACCCTAATTTTAGGGTTTTAGTCCATCTTGCTATGGTTTGGACGTTTTGGCGAGCTAGGCCAATGCGGAGGGAGGACGACCATGCGGGGTCCGCGTTGGTTCGGCAGTGGATATTCCATACCGCTTGGGGGTGATGGAATTGATGCAGGTCATCCAATTATGCTTGTGGAGTTGGATCGTGTGATCATATCCGACTGATACGGTCGTACGGATGCTTAATCGGGCTAGTATAACACACCGAGAGGGCTCAATCGGGATAGTATAACACACCGAGATTCGGCCTGTACGGGTATTTCGTACATGGTTTCATTATAATGCTTGGAGGTTCGTGTTGCTCGTAAGAGCAACACTCGATCCGCCATGCCGCGATAATGAGTACAGAAATACAAAGGCTGATTGCGCATTAATTAATAATGCTAAAAATTCACAGGGTATATGGGATTGTTGCTACATGCTCCAACCTGGATGAATTTCGTGTATTCACAGAATGGGATTGTTACCACGTGCTCCATTCTAGGTGAATTAAGTGACGGAGTATCCAACACTTATTGATGGCCTTATCTTTTACAAGATGTCAGCGCATAGTTTTCTGGCTTTTATAATTTTAACCTTAAATGAAATTCCACTATCAACATTAAGTCCCCTGCCTAGCACATAATGGTTACACTATTGTGGGGTAGGCATGAGATGGTGACAAATTTTGTACATTGAAATGACCAAGCTAAGGTGAATGTATATTTTAGGATAGGCCGACATCGTCGTCGGCGTTGCCCTGGGAACTGGTTGGTCCCGATCGAAGTTGTGAAGGTAGTAGGACTTGACTGGTGAGTCGCTTTGGTTCCCCTTGTGTATATCCGAGCTTGGTCCCTTCCTTGGGTTAGGTGTACTCCCACACAGCTTTCCTCAGATGTATCTGATAAGCATCGTTGATTGTTATCCCGAATTGGCAGCCTTTATAGGTGGTAAGTAAAGACTTCTTTTCTCCCTGGGATTCTTTCGACTTGCGAGATTATAAAGAATCATCTCACGCAGTCATTTATTCTATATCTCGGTACTCTCCTCACTTATCGATCTCCGATTAAGCGATCGATTGATTGATTAATGATTTTTTATGCTCATAACCTCTTCTCATTTGCAGTTTATCATGGAAGCGGTGGACGATTATTCTGTCGCTTCTACAGAAAGAAGCTTCGAAGTTGACAAGCCCGAAACCCATGCGCATGAAGAAGTAATGGCTAAGATTGATCTCCACTTCGTGAAGTCGGCCGTGTTATACGGGGATGTCTATCCCGCACCTGCGTATTTCCGGGGACGCATTTGTGCGCTTTGTTTGCGATTGACATGGAGGAGCGGTGGAGGCGCGAGAGCGTTGCAGAAATCTTGGTGGTAAGCGCAAGGGCGAGAGAGATATGCGCGCGGTTGAAGAGGCGGAGAGTTGAGCATAAACATCCTACGAATGAAGATAAGTGTGGTTAACGGATCCGGGGACGGCGTGATAATTCTTGACTCAGACACGAGAGGAACCTGAACATCGAAAGCAATTGGTACGACTCCTAATGTTGATGCGCTCTTTAATGCTCTCGCTGATGATGTTGGGATGGAGCGTCTTCTTTGCGGAGATGTCGATGCGAAGTTGAGGTAGATTCGAAGGGAGGAGCATCAACAGGTGATGGCGCGAGCGAGAACACAGCGGTGGTGCAGGCGATGTCGATCCTCTTGACGACTAAACCTCTTTTCTTCTTTTTCCGCTTTCCAAGTATATTCCGTACATTTGAACATCTTCCTTGTACTCAGTGGCAGCCGAGTTCAAGGTTTTCTTCCATTTGATTGTTTGAATAAAAGTTTTTTTATAACCCTTTGTCAAGACTGCAATCGATTCTTCGGGCGCAAGTGCGCCTTTACACATAACTCTTTGTGATAAAAGAAATAATGCCATAATGAAATATCCACGGACTGTGTTCGATGCAAGATCTTCTGTTCTTCTTTGGGGCGGATGGCTCATATCATTTTCCTTTTGTGCACACGTTACATTTCCTTCTTCTCATGAGATGTTTGCCTAAGGTTTCCTTCCTTGCTCTAATGGGTTGATTTAGGCTGACTCAGGACTTTTTGTTTTAAGGGGTAGAGAGGTTCTCAAGTGGAAATAATGCTTCAATTAAATTGAAAAATTGAAAATTGAAAGTCCTAACTATGAATTCAAGTATTGCAATCATTTTCTGGGGAATTACAAGTATGACATGAAATTGTAAAAGGAAAAACGCTGGAAAAAATAGCACAGCGTTTTAAAGGGTGGAGGACGCTGGAAAGTGGTAGCACAGCGTCTTAAGTTCGGTAGGGTTTGAGCCATTGTGAGTGAATTGTTATGCCTTCTAGTTTATCAGCGTTGATGAGCTTGCAGTAGCCGCCTAGGATAACATCTTCTACCAGGTACGGTTCCTCTTCTCTTTCGGTGGGTGAGTCAGGTGGAGTGATCATTTTCACCGTCATGCTCCAAACCTTGAATGTAGTCGTCTTCGTCACCAGGGGACTTAATGTAGATGGTGGATTTTCGACAAAAGCTAAAATCGTAAACCCATACTTATACGTATTCCTGATCCAGCAATCAGATAAATATTGAGGCTCATGTCTCCTATCGGAAGCATGAAAGATCATGATATAAGAATCTCTGACTGAGAATATTGTCTCTCAAAGTATATATGAATATGTAGTCTCTCAGCTGAGGCAACGGCATATCTCATGAATACTGAGCAATTTCAGCAACTACTTATACATAGAATCGAAAGATTAGATGGCTCCTAGACAGCTAGCCTGCTAGTATAGAGCAATAACGTCTTCAGGATGTAATAATATTTTCCCTGACTATATGAAAGAAAATATGACGCTTCAACAAGCTCATATCACTCAATTTCTGAATAATTAATGCTCCTAGATGATCGTGCTAGTATATAGCCATTAATTAATTATTCTCGAAATCAATAGATTCATTAACTGAATCCCTGGAAAATATTCAATATTTTTATAATATTTCGTTACTTCAATTTATGGTTCTTCTCAGCAGAATTCAATGGGTTAGTAATAAACAACACACGAGCATCTGAGTTACCTTCGAGTAAGCCCCGACCAAAATGGTGTAAATGTATTCGACAAATAATGCATTAACAAACACCTGAATGAACAAACAAGTATTTCAAAATACGACGAGATGATGAACCTATGCAAATAGGAAATAAAATAATAAAATAATAGTCAAGGCGCTAGGGGACTGGCTCACCAGCCGGCCAGTCATGCCGTGACTAGTCCCACGCCCAAATTCTATATTTTATCATATTTTATTATTTTCCTTGATCTCATGAAAATCCCTTCATTTGAACAAATATCCTTCGTTTTGAAGAAACTCCTCAGTTTCATGGTGTTTCCTTCACACTGAGGAAATAATATAAAATTAGGGAAAATATTGTGGGGCCGTGATTATTGGCCAACGCCATGCCTTGATCACTTGGAGCCCCACACCTCATGGTTCCTCACTATTTTATTATTATTTCCCTAATCTCATGAAAACTCCTTAATCTCATGATATTTCCTTGATCCCATGAAAAATAATATAAAATTAGGGAAACCCGTGGGACCGGACCATAGACGGCCGGTCATGCCCTAGCTGGCCCCACATGCCCTATTTTATTATTATTATATTTTTCATGTTTCTTTAATCCCATGAAATTCCTTGATTTCATGATGTTTCCTTCAAATTATGAAATTCCTTCAAATTATGAGAAAATACACAAAAAATACATACAATTAAGGAAACTTGTGGGACCGGGCCCAAGCTGGCCGTTCATGCCCTGGCCGGTCCCACTAACCCCTTATTTATTATTTTTTTTTTTATATTTCCTTGATTTCATGATATTTCCTTCAAATTATGAAAATTCTCAAAATTATGAAAATCCCTTCAAATCATGAAATAATACATAAAATAAGGGAAAACTCACAGGACCGGGCCCTAGCCGGCCAACCATGCTCAAGCCGGTCCCACATGCCCTTATTTTATTATTATTAATATTTTTGTTTCCTTCATCTCATGGAAACTCTTTGATTTCAACAAAACTCCTTGGTTTCAAAAAACTCTTTGGTTTTATCATATTTCCCTAAAATCATGAATATATTATAAAAATTAGGGAAAACACCGTGGGACCGGTCTCCTTGGCCATAGACGGTCCCACACTTCATGATTCCCTCATTTTCTATTATTTTTCTTCATCTCATGAAGGTTTTGACGGTTTCAGCAAAAACCCTGATTTCTTCATATTTTCTCAAAATGTTGCTCAAACGCACTTTTAGAAAATATCAAAATTCTCGGTGTGAGATACGGGAACTTTGGTGATTTGAGCATGTTACCTTGACCGACCAAGGTTGGCTCTTTGTCTTGCAAGAATCCGGTCCCACGTATTCTCATAATTTGACCTAATTTGCACAATTGCACGTATTAGGTCCAAAACTCTTCCAAACAACGTGGAACTTCATGGAACGATCATCATTTGATTCCGTGAACACCCAGGGCCGATTTCATGACCCCTTGGTCGGTCCCTCGTCTCTTCATAATTAATTGGGTTTTATCACCTAAGGTTCAACATTATTTTAATAAAGGATTAGACCAGCATTTAATCATCCTTTCATCAACAAATTAACTGGTCTTCAGGAGATCTTGATATTTGCTCACGTGAGCATCTGGGCACTACATGGTCGACCCATAATCCCATGTAGCCGGTCCCTCCTTTTCTGTGGTTAATTCTCAATAAACCATCAATAAATCATCAATCGATCAAATTAGGGTTTTGAGTCCAAGGTTAATGATTCCAGATTCAAACGCTAATAGTTTTACGTTGATCCCATGATCAACATTTTATTTATCATACTCGGTTCAATTACCAGTATTTTGATTTAATATTTTATTTGGTCATGCTACCATAATTCATCAAACGAGCAATATTTGCTCAGGTGAGCAATACTTGCTCAAATCAAAGAATATTGGTTCAACTATCAATATTCAACAATTCATCTAATGAGCAATATTTACTCACGTTAACTTATTCACACATCATATATCTGTCTCAACATACATGTTCAATTCATGAGTCTCAGAACATTTCCAAACCACGTTCGACTCAACAATACAAGGACTCATCGTCCCATGAAGTCATGAAGTCAACAACTGACTAACTAAATACACGTCTGCCTTGCAGACTCCACACTTACACGAGACATCAATCGTGTCACATGGGGGGATATTAACTAGGGTTTTGGTCTGGCGGTCTACGGCACGTGTGTTCATACACACGATGAGAATGTGAGCATGTTGTGCAATCAGTTGAAGGAGTTAACAAAGTAGTGGATGTAAAATCAACCAAGTCTCCGCACGATGAGCAACTGGTTTCACACACAATTTCCATTTCTCCACTATTCAATTCCATCAACTATCACACTTCATGGGATCATGGTGTCTATAATTCCAGCAATATAAATAAATCTCTGAATCATGATTGAAAGGAAAGAATATCACGTCAAACAGACAACACGAGATTAAAAATCCAACTCTCAACAGAGCAAATGCAATCATTCAGAACTTATTTTATTTTCAGAATACACAATACACCTACAATCTTCGATCACCATTGATCTCACATATTTCTCAGCTTCCCTCCTATGAGACCAGACCCATCCTCTCTTGTGACCGAATTTACTCTGGAACGGCCATTGTCTTGGTTTAGGCCGGAGTACTACAGATTGATCTCTCGAATTCAAAGCACTCCCTTCTTGCAGTGCATCTGTGTAATGTTAAGCATTTCGCTCGGTTCAAGGAGTCTCCTCCGCGCGATCATCTCCTCAATTCCGTAAAAACCAGCGAATCGTTTTTCCCCATCTACACTCTTATCTTTTATTATTCAAATATGTTCCTTAGTACTCAAGGATATCCTGTACCGAAATAAATTAAGAATCTTTTAATTAAGGTTGTTAGTTTATTAGCTTCGGTAGTTATTGGATAGATTGATCTAACCAGGCAAAGGAGTTTATTAACTTATACGGAAGAGCCTTTGCATATGACTTGAGATATCTTTATCTGTAAAGAATCAATAGAGTTGTTACCAAACAGATTTGTTACTTGAGTGTGCCATTGCGTAAAAGATATTGAAAGGTATGACCTCTTCGTTGAACTCCATTGTCAAGGTGCCATTGTGGAAATCAATCGTTGTTCTAGCAGTGACCACAAATGGAATACCCAACAGTAAAGATATAGACGAGGATAAATTCGCATCACTGGTATCTATAGCATAGAAATTCACTGAAAATATTAGTTTGTTTACCTGCACCAAAACATCCTCAACAATCCTTTTCGGGTAAACATTAGATGTATCAGCAAGTTGAATAATTGTATTGGTTTTCTTAATATGACTAAGATATAAAGCATCAAAAATTGAAGTAGGCATAACACTGACAGATGCTCCTAAATATAGCATAGCTTTTGTAAACCTAGTTTTATCAATAGTGCATGGAATAATGAAACTACCGGGATATTTCAATTTACATGGGAGTTCCTTTTGAAAAAACGCCTTAAGATTCTCGCCCATACTCATTACTTCGTTACTAATTAGGTCCATCTCATTGTGTAAGGATACCAAATATTCCCTTGATTCTCGTAATCTCCACGTTTTGTAGACCATTAGACTAAGACCCCAAAGTTATCCCCCTATGTGCGTGACTTAATTATCCTTCGTATATGTAATCGAATACTCCATATTTGTGTGATGTGACTAGTCAACATCATGTGAAGAACAAGAGATAACATCAATGTCATGGATCAAGTGTGAGACAAAAGATGAGCTAAGATTGAGTATCAACCTAATGATGTCGGTCATGAGAGGGCATAGGCTAAATTTTCCTTTTTTGGATCCCTTTAGACAAGCACATGAGATCTATGGGATGATCATGACAAAGTAGCATAAACTTACATATCCCAAGTTCAGGGTGTTAGCCGCAGATGTGCCAATTGGACTGAGAATGTGGCTTGTCAGTTCCAAAGTATCTCGTGTGCTTGTACGAGGTTAAGGAGCAAACATGACCAGTGAGTCAGCTGGGACGTACTATACGAGGTTGAAGAGCAAACATGACCAGTGACTCAGTTGTGACGTCGAGGGAGTAGTCATGAAGCTTGCATGATGGCTGAGCTCGTGGCTTTCACGATTAGAGCTAGCAACCCTAATTTTTGCTCTACGGTCGTGCTCTAGTAGAACGAAATTAAGTTGATCGAGTTCTAGTCTTTTAGGGATAAGTTGTGATGGTCAAGCTCTGTAGTAGAGTAGAGCTAGTATAATTGAGTTTATGTAATATGACCCAATATGACTCTTTTAACCTTAATATTTAGCGTAAACAATAACCATATGTAGTAGGTTATTAGTATTTTCTTCCTCAATTTTCTTAGTAGAGTGTATGTACATAAAGAGCATGTATGTACATTTAATGCACGTACATACATTTGTGGAGGTGCACATGGTACTACTGTTTATCATCTTCTTCATAGGGATTATCTTGGTGTTCTTTGGGTGGGAAAAAAACCGTAAAAAATAGCTTGTGTGGTTAAATGCTTCAAAATAATAATAATAATAATGTATTGTGTAGTTAAAAAAAATGTCTTTGGAATTCAACCATAATTTAATATGGACCCTCCCGTGGTTGCTCCAACGATTTTTCACCGGCGACAGAAAACCGAGTTTGATCTCCAGGAACACCATAGTTGATTTGGGTTTCTTCGCTGGATTTTCTCTCCATTTGCTTTTTCGACCTAAGCTCTCCTTCCTTGATTCTCTTTTTCTTTTTCCTTCTTTTGAGCATTGTTTTATCTTTTTGTCTAGGGTTCTAGTTTTATTTTCCCATTTAGGGTTTTCTTCTTTTCTTTATTGTCGCCATGCCCTGAGAACCTAGACCCTCCCGTGTACCTGCAGCTCCTTTTGCTCAGTCTACTGGTTCTTCCTCTTCCACAGTCACAGGCACAACAAAGGATGGATTTTATCATTGCCCTTTCAAGACCTTCCATGGTTGCAGAGATGGTGTGAATGGAAGAGGCTATGCCAAATGATCCTTCATCAAACACTTACTTGACATGCATTTATCCTCCGAGGACAGCAAATCCTTTTGTAGAGACTTGATTTCTAACAACCTGAATGTTTATCTTGCGTGGGAGAAAGCTCTCTACTGCCTTCGAATGTGGTTGTGTTGTAGGTGTATACAGTTACACGCATGGAAGATGTCGTGCAAGGGCCGAGATGGGGTTGTACATGGAGAGGTCATAACAGGACCTCTAAATGGTGCGGAGGCTGATTTTATCCTCCATGATTTAGATAAACCAGTTGAGGTAAGTGCAAGTTGTTTGGGTTTTTCAACTGAGGTTGCTTGCGAGCCCATGAACTTACTCAGCACTGCAGTAGTGATGTTGTAGACCTTTCGACGGATTTACTCAACGATGTATTGCAAAGATAGTTTACAACGGTAACTTATATTTCGCACCAGTGCAGGCTTGCTTTTTTAAGGGAATTGAAGTCTTGTCTCGACAGGATCATTGTCAATCCAGGTAACCTCTTTGCGTGGCTACAGCTTTTACTTATTCCAATCTGTACTCTATCTCTGTTTTGACCGAGAAGTTCAACCGAGGCAAAATCAGGCAATATGAAGAGATTGCAGGTTGGTGCCATCAACCATGCACTTTTAGTTTGGAAGGAACCTGGTGGTTTCTATGCCCTGGCTAATAAACTTCTACACCAGCCTGCTCGTTTTGGTTCTAAGAAGACATACTTGAAGACAGACTTGAAAAAGCAGAAAGCTACCAACATGATGGCTTGCCGGAAGAAGATAGGGTGCGGCCACTTTGCAGCTGCTATACGTGTGCTCTCCTCATCCGGGGTGGCTCCACATAGTGGGAATACATATCTTGACTTGCTAGATAAACATCCTCCTACGCCTCCACCTGCCATTCTCGTTGATGATATCTTGGTCGACCCAATCACGGTGGATTCTCGTGCTGTGTTGGGATCTATCAAAATCTTCCCAAAAAGTACGTCGTCTGGGCGTGATGGTCTCCGGGCCCAGCATCTGGTTGACGTAATGAGTGGAGCAGCTGCAGCAGTGGCAGATAATTTACTCGCTTCGATTACAGGGGTTGTCAACTTTTGGTTGGCCGGTAGATGCCCTGAGACTCTGGGTGAGTTCATCGCCAGTGCGCCCTTAACTCCTTTACTTAAACCCGGGGGTGGTATTCGGCCTATTATTGTGGGTACGGTTTGGCGAAGATTGGTCTCAAAGGCAGTTGCCTTCTCTTTCGGAAAGGACATGACTTCTTATTTAGGCGATTACCAATTTGGAGTTGGAGTGCCTGCTGGAGGGGAGGGTATTTTACATGTTGTAAATTGCTTACTGGAGATGAAAGGGCATTCTGATAAAATGTCAATGTTGTTTATTGACTTTTCTAATGCATTTAACATGGTGAGCAAAATTCAACTCATCGAGGAAGTTCGCCTACATTGTACAGGTATTCTCGCTAGGTAGAATTTTGTTACTTACAACCTGTTAAGCTCTATTATGACAAGTATATTTTGTCGTATGCACTTGGAGTTCAACAAGGTGACCCCCTCGGTCCCTTGTTGTTTGCGTTGACACTTCACCCTCTAGTGAAGTCCATTGCTTCTAGGTGCACACTTGATTTACACTCTTGGTACCTTGATGATGGTACTATTATTGGTGATACTTTGGAGGTGGCCAAGGCCTTGAACATAATAGAAACCGAAGGACCAAATAGGGGGTTACATCTTAATGTAAAGAAAACAGAAGTCTTTTGGCCTTCTATTGATCCCTGAAGCACAACTAATGGTGTTTTTCCACCTGATATTGGTAGACCCTTTAATGGTGTTAAACTTTTGGGTTGACCAGTGAGTTTAGATTTGAACTTTATTAGTGATATGATGTTGACCAGGGTGAATAAGACTGTTCAACTAATGACGACGATCAAAAAACTCAAAGACCCACAAAGTGAGATGCAATTACTTCGCAATTGCAATGGTGTATCTCGATTATATTTTACAATGCGTACTACCAATCCAGCAGCTTTGCAACCAGCCACTGATCTTTTTGATGACCATTTACTTAAGTATTTGCGATTACTCATCACTGGAGATGGTGCTGGTTTTGGTCCTCTGCTGCAGAGATTAGCCACCTTGCCCATCAAAGAGGGTGGTCTTGGCATTTATACCATGGCTGACACTCGTACCTACTGCTACCTCGCTTCTCAGAGTCAGACAGCTTTAGTGCAGAAGATAATTCTTGGTAATTTATTCTCAGCAAACAAAGGTTCTGCTTATCGATTGGCTCTTAAGAAATCTATCCAGGTATGTGGATTACCTCCTTCTTATTGTGTCGATGATACTGCCCCCCTTCCATGCACACCCTGACAGTCACTTATTTTGATGCAGTTAAGAAGCAAATCCCAGACCAATTTCATATGTCTGCAAGAGATTCCATTTTGTGGCAGTGTAACCGTGTCAAGCATGCTCAAGATTATTTATTAGCGATACCTATTAGCTGGCTCAATCAGTGCTTCGGGCCTAGACAGTTCCGAGCTGTGCTCTGTTATAGACTTGGTATCCCTTTGTTTGTTGAGAATGGTTTATGCACAAGTTGTAACCGATCTATGGACATCTTTGTAGACCATGCGCTTCATTGTGCCGAAGATGTTGGGAGCAAGTTTCGACATGATCTTGTTCGTGACGTTATAGCCGACATTTGTTACAAGGATGGTGTACCCGCGCGTAAGGAAATATCTCTTGGTATTCAATCAGATGATGACAAAGACTTGAGGCCTGCGGATATTCTTGTTCTCAACTGGGAAAATGGTCAAGATGTTTGTATGGATGTCACTGGTGTCTCGCCCTTCACTGGTGACGATGTCCTAGGAAACGCTTTTTCTAATGCGGTTTCAAGAAAGCGCACTAAATATTTGGACAAATGTACTTCTTTAGGATATGGTCTGGGTGTTTTATCCTTCTCTACTCTAGGGGAGCTTGGTGACGACATTTTGTGTTTTTTCAAGCATCTGAAAAATTGTCTAGTTAGTAATGACGCTAGTAGTGGTTTTGGTAGTTTTATTTTTCATAGATTAGGTGTTGCTATTCAAAGGGGAGTTGGAGCCCAACTTGTTGCTAGGCTACCCAACAAAATAAAGACTAAATGACACTTTTTTTTTTATGTTATTGAATCATGAGGGAGGATCCATGGACACTCTTAGATGGACATGGTCGGACAAGATTTATGCCATTTTCTCCGCAAAACCCAAACGGTAATGAATTTAAGTCTAATATTTTGATGGTATATTTATCTTATAAGACTCTACATTCCTATCAAAAATGAATGCAATTCGAGATAGCAAACCGGACCATCTACTAATCTTAATTTCAACCGTTAATTTTGAACGGCTGATAATCAAAGGGGTAGATGGTGGTTTTATACATCTCGAATTGACGGAAGTAGATGAACGGCTTGTCCGACCTTGTCCATCTAAGATGAACGGCTTGTCCGACCTTGTCCATCTAAGAGTGTCCATGGATCCTCCCTCTTGAATCATACTATCTAACACTTTTTTACTTTGAAAATGACCGAGTCAACGCTGATGGAAAATTTGTCTTGTGTGGTGAAAAAAACATTAAACATGGTCCAACATGTTGTAGTAACATGTGTGGGAATGTGTCTGACCACACATCACATGTGTCAAGATGCATGTCATCTCCTTTCTCAAACTAGACACATGTGGGAATTGTTCTTTCCTTACTACCACTTGTACTTACACAAGCTCTCATTGTCTTGTATTTAAAGAGAAAATACTAATGAGAATAGACACCGATTTCTCTTCCTCTCTTTCATGCTTTGTCTCTTTTATGTTTTGTCTCTTAGTTTGTCTACCACTCTAAACACGTTATCAGCACCTTGTTCTTTGTTTCCAATTGAGCATTAATCCTTCACAAACAAAAAAAAATTGTTGGCTCCATTCTTAAAACAAGTAGGATTTTTCCAAAAGAAGGAGATGGACCCAATTCGACCAGAATTCGAACTTTTGGACTCAGCAGGACTTGAGTACCATCGTTGGGTATCTGATGTGGAAACCACCTTCGTGGCAAAGGACTACACTTCCACTATCAAGCCATCTCGCCGATGCCGCTCGGCAGCCCGAGAAAGACAAAGCTCATGCTCTTATGTTCCTTAAGAGGCATATCGATCCTAACCTACGTTGGGGTTATCATCACTTGAAAAACGCCAAAAGAGCTATGGGATGCTCTAGATAGCCGTTTGGGAACATTCATGATTCCTTGCTACCAAAATTGGGTGTCAAGTGGAATGAAATCCGCTTTCTCGATTATGTAAAAGTAAATGATTTCCAAAAAGACATGCTACTGATTCAGCACGTCGGACTTCGTGGAAAGAAACTTACGGATGAGGAAATGATTCAGGAAAACCTATCGACCTTTCCCACCTCGTCCATGATACTAGCGACTAAAGATCGTTTAGAGGTGGACAACAAAAAGAATCACCACATTCGGTAGGTTGATAAACTTATTGCAAGTGGCCGAAAGGCACAATGAGATTCTTGTCAATAATAATGCCAGAGTGTCGGGAAAAGAAAGTTCCGAAGCTAACCATGGCAAGGTCAATAAGGAAATAACCCCAAAGGAAAGAGGGCTCGAAATTCGATTCACATTCCCATGATAATGCCTCTCATGGAAGAGGACGTAAGGGACATAATCGAGGTCGAGGACGTAAAGGTCACTCTAATGTTTGGCACGAGAAGGAACTTCGGCCATACGGTGGTGATCCTAAGTTCGAGAAAACACCTAAAAATCCGCTAACAAAAAGGCGCAGACTAAAGTGCGCCTTGTTTTAGGTGTGGATTTCTAGGACATTGGTACAAGCATTGCAAGGCTAGTGCCAATGTAGCCGCGAGCTACAAAAAGTGCCGGAAACTCTCGAACAAGAGGCTAACTATATGGAAGAAAATGATGTAACCCCTAACGTTAACCTCACAATTTCGGACTTCTGGGCAATGAGGACTTTGCCCCAACTATGGATGTGCTGATTTTGCTTGGGCCTAAGAATTTAGTTTCGGCTTGCTAGACTGCATGCAGTTTTAGATGCTTTGAAGTTTTTATGTTATCTTAGACTATCGTTTGTTTAATAGTTTGAGTAGGTGTTATTCCGTTCTTGGAACATGTTCTTACCATCTTTATGTTATGTGTATGGATTATCTATAAGTACTTATTTTCTATTATGTTCTATAGAATCTTACTTTGCTCATGATAATCTGTTGTTTAGCATGTAAATTAGAATGGAAAGGAAGCCATTCTAGTAGAACAAAATTCTCTAAAGAAGTGAGATAAATTGTTCGTTTTTCTTTGTTTGTAACATTCCTACCTAATGTATTTGTAGGAATGTCTCCGGGAGAAATTGAATGTCTAGGCGATAGTGCAACCACCCACACTATCCTAAGAAATAGACAATTATTTGTCGATTTTACTCCTTATAATACATTCGTGACTACGATGATTGGATCATCGCAAAGTAATAATTGGGCGCAGGCATCGCTCGATTCTTGTTATAAACGGCACAATGATTAAAGTCACGGAAGCTCTATATGCACCAAGAGCTCGCACTTTGTTAAGTTTCAAGGATATCCGTGCAAACGGTTATCACTTAGAAACTCACATTGTGAAAATGGAATTGAGTACATATATGTGACCTCTAGTGAATGTGGAAGGAATCATCTTAGAGAAACTAATAAGTCACTCTAGTGGATTGTATATCACCACTATTAGGATTATCGAATCTCGTGGTTGCCAACGATGAACTGTTGGCCGGTGACTTATATAAGCTTTGGCACGATCGACTAGGGCACCAGTGTCGTAATATGATGATCCGTGTTTTGAAGAACTCACACGGACATCCGTTCTTTCGAATGAAAAAGAAAATGGGACAAAAGATTGCTACAATGCAAAGTAACAATGTGCATTTAAAGTAAATGATGCACATTTTATGCCTTCTAAAGCAAGAGAAGTGCAACCTTCGTCTTCCAAAGTAATTGAAGCGCACCCACTATCCCATTCTTCTTCGTTGTCCTTATCGAAGGCACATCGCTCATTCTCGCAAAAGCTTGTTCTTTAGCAAAGGCAGGATCGAGACCATCCTATGCTAAAGATACCAAACAAAATATTCCATTTTTACAAAGAATACAAGGTGATATTTGTGGACCTATACATCCGAGAATGCGGACCATTCGGGTATTTTATGGTTGGTTGATGCTTGACCCGTTGGTCACATGTTGCATTGTTGTCCACAAGAAATGCTTCATTTGCAAAGCTCCTAGCACAAATTATACGACTAAGGGCTCACCACCACGATCATCCAATCAAGTCTATCGGACTTGATAATCCGAGAATTTACATCTAAAGGATTTGATGATTTTCAGATGTCTAATGGAATTGACATAGAGCATCCCGTACCCCATGTACACACTCAAAATGGTCTCCATGAAGCTACCATCAAAGGTTAAGAGATGATAGCTAGGGCATTGGTTATGCGTTCCAACCTGCCTATTACACGCTGTGGGTACGCCATATTGCATGCAACATTACTTATTCGCTTTAGACCCACTTGCTAGCCAACCATTTTCTCGCGTACCGGTTGGTAACCTGGATATGAGCTTTGATATTTCACATTTACGCATATTTGGTTGTGCCGTATACGTGCCTATTACGCCCCAGCGTACTAAGATGGGTCCACAAAGACGAGTAGGTATTTATGTTGGATACGAATCCCCAACAATTATCCGCTACTTAGAACCTTTGGGATGGCGATCTCTTTACCGCTAGATTTGCGGATTGTCACTTTGATGAGACAACCTTCCCGTCGTTAGGGAGAGGTATGGAAAAGGACTTCCAAAGGGAACGATGGGAATTGTCGTGGTGTGTTCCCACGTTGTCTCATCTTGATCCCCGCACTCCACAATGCGAAAGTGAAGTGAAAAGAATTATCGATCTTCGAGAATGTGGCAAATTCAATGCCTCGATGCATTTGCGATATCGCTAAAGTGACGAGATCACATATACCGGTGCAAATGTGCCCGCAAGGTTGGAAATTCCGACAAGGGAAAAGGTACCATAAATATAGGTACCAAGGCTACACTTGGTGGAAGTGTAGCCGAGGCCGTGGCCCCAAAAGGAAGAGGGGAGACCACTTGGTTCGATCGATACTCGCCAAGGAAGAAAAGGGCGAGTAAGGCACAAACCGATCCATATATCATCAATACAGATAACCCATCTCATGAGATTGTCTACGATTACGATTATGTCCATGAATCATTCTTTGGGGGACGCCCGAAGTTTGAATTGATTCAGGAGAACAAAGAAATCTCTATGGATTGTGAAAGTTCATACGTGTTGATGGAAAGATCCTCCACGCATATTGATGATATATTCGCATATACAGTTGCTCGAGAGATTATAGAGCACGATGATATCGAACCACGCTCTATTGCGGAATGCCAAAAGAGAGCAGATTGGACTCAATGGAGAGATGCAATCCGTCTTTGAATTAAATTCACTGGCAAAAAGACAAGTATTTGGTGCGGTAGTGCTAACCCCACCAGGTGTAAAGCTTTGTAGGACATAAATGGGTATTTGTCGGAAAAGCGTAATGAGAAGAACGAAGTCTTGAGATATAAGGCTCGCCTTGTGGCGCAAGGTTTCTCACAACGCCACGGGATTGATTACGAAGAAACGTACTCTCTGTAATGGACGTCATAACGTTTCGTTACTTAGTCGACTTAGTTGTTTTGAGAAGGACTTGAAATGCAACTTATGGATGTGGTTACCGCATATCTCTATGGGGATCTTGATACGTAGATATTCATGAAAGTTCCAGATGGACTTCCATTGCCCAAATCAAGTAACTCTAAACCACGGAGTGCGTTTGCAATTCGGATTGAAACGCTCACGGATTAAAGCAATACGGCGGATGTGGTATACCCGTCTAAGTGATTATTTGATTGGGAAGGGATATACAAATAATGAATTGTGCCCTCGCGTGTTTATAAAGAAAACAAGTTCCGGATTTGCTATTATAGTTGTCTATGTCGACGACATGAACATAGTAGGTACTCTTGATGAACTAAGAGAAACCATGCAAGCTATTTGAAATCCGAATTTGAGATGAAAGATCTTGGGAAAACTCGAATGTGTCTAGGACTTGAACTAGAACATCGAGCTTGTGGAATATTAATCCACCAGCCCGCATATGTCCATAAGATACTCGTGCAATTTAATATGGACAAAGTGCACCCTGCTAGCACTCCCATGGTTGGTCGAACTTTAGATGTACATAAAGATCCATTTCGTCCAAAGGAAGATGGCGAAGATGTATTGGGAGTCGAATATCCCTATCTAAGTGCAATAGGCGCATTATTGTACTTAGCACAATGTACTCGACCGGATATCTCATTCTCGGTGAATTTGTTAGCTAGATATAGCTCGGCGCCAACGCAGCGTCATTGGAATGGTATAAAGAATATCTTTAGATACCTAAAGGGAACCATTGACTTGGGTTTGTTTTATCCTACGAAGACGAAAGGAGAGATGCTAATGTGATTGCGACTCCTTACACCTGAACCCCAAATAATGTTTTGGTTGGTTTTGCTCGATCTTTGGGTACCTCTCGGACCCACACAAAGGTCGATCACAAATTGGATACGTGTTCACTATCGGGAATACAAGCGATATCCCGGAGATCGACCAAGCAAACCCTTGTGGCTACCTCCACGAACCACTCGAGATCATTGCCCTACATGAGGCGGTTCGTGAGTGTATATGGTTAAGGTCTATCATTACACACATTCGAGGGACATGTGGTTTGAGTTCTACCACCGAAGAGCCAACTTGCATTTACGAAGATAATGCAGCTTGCATCGAAACGAGATGAAGCAAGGGTATATCAAGGGTGATAATACGAAACATATATCACCAAAGTTCTTTTACAATCAGCAACAACAATGTCTTCTAAACAATCAAGTTAGTAAAGTAAAATCGATGAAAATGTGCGGACTTATTTACTAAGTCATTACCTAAGTCCACATTTGAAAAACATGTGAGAAGTATAGGACTAAAGAAATTGTCCGAACTTCCGTGACTCCATCGGACTAAAGGAATTGTCCACTCCCATGATTGTATTAGACTAAAGAAATTGTCATGCATTAGGGGGAGCATCAAATGGTACGTTGAACTCTTTTCCTTCACCGAGGTTACTTTTTCCCACTGGGTTTTGTTACTCGAAAAGGTTTTTAATGAGACAACAATAATACCATAAATGCAAATCATGGAGAGATGTCGACATCGGGGGAGCATCCGAGAGACGCACCGATGACATCAAAGTGTGTTGTACTCTTTTCCTTCATCGAGGTTACTTTTTCCCACAGGGTTTTGTTACTCGAAAAGGTTTTTAATGAGACAACAAAACACTAAAGATACAACTTCGGTTGAGGCTATTCTTCTCCTTACAAGTGTTCGGGTTTTTGTGCGAATTATTTTTTCTGACACAGTTCTACAAAGGAGAATAGTCCTGACAAGCGACGCCATTTCAGAAGCTCAAGTATTTTTCTCCTTTGAACATTTTTTTTCATCAACGGATGTTTTACGGAAAGGTTTTGACAAAGCGGTTAGTTTGTAATGGTGGTCATCAAGGGGGAGTGTTGTAGTAACATGTGTGGGAATGTGTCTGACCACACATCACATGTGTCAAGATGCATGTCATCTCCTTTCTCAAACTAGACACATGTGGGAATTGTTCTTTCCCTTACTACCACTTGTACTTACACAAGCTCTCATTGTCTTGTATTTAAAGAGAAAATACTAATGAGAATAGACACCTGATTTCTCTTCCTCTCTTTCATGCTTTGTCTCTTTTATGTTTTGTCTCTTAGTTTGTCTACCACTCTAAACACAACAGTAATTGACGGAAGTAGATTTTAGTGTCTAGGTGGGCTTACCAGAGAAAGCTATATTCTAATTTTCTAGGGACCTATAGAGTAATTTTATGAATTTATGACAAAAGATATGTTTCGATTTAATTTTTAGATAGTTTTAAAACCTGGCGAGATTGGGGTAAAGGAAGGGTCTTTGAATGAAGATTATGCCGACATTCTAATGAAAAAGCGGCAAATAAAACTTCAAAATATATTGCTTGGCTATGATACGGTCGGGAAGGGTATAAATTTAAAAACATGCCGGCGTTATGATGGTTTTGGCATCAAGTAAATCATTTTCTTCCAATACGCCGGCAATATATTTTGAAGTTTCTATCACGGCTATGATATGGTCGGAAAGGGTATAAATTTAAAACCATGCCTGCGTGATGATGGTTTTGGCATCGGGAGACGGTATTTTACGTAACAAAATGGGGCGATTCGAAAACATAATACACTGCCGGGATGTATATTCGCCGGCTTGGTAATGATCGACTCACTTGCCGACCCCCGGGTATGCAAGCATTTTCCACGATGTGGGCCTAGCGATCGACACTTAAAAACCTTGCCTAGCCCTGGTATGGTCGACATGGTGAATTAAAAGAACCTTACCGGCTATTTGTCTTGAAACTTTTATGTAGCTGAACAAAACTTTCATTAAACAATTAGAAATCAAACACTTGTTGTCCAAAATAAGAAAACATGTCCCATAAACCTTTAAAAACCATTTGTCCAACCATTAACCTTGACATTTGTCCAACCCAACATAAAGAAATAAACTAGAGATCGCATTCATTCACCACGAGCACGAGCACGAGCACGACCTCGGCCCCGTTTAGGAACACCGGCACTACTACTACCTTCACCACCACGACCACTACGAGCCCTCTTTTTGTCAGCATTCATCTTGGCTTGTGCTTCCCTCCCCGGCCTTTTCTTCCCTCTTTACTTCAAAAGACGCCTTGCTTGAACATTTCATGGGCATCCTCATTGTCAATATTGCTAGCATAGTGAATGTACTTGGTTTGCTCTTCAATCGACAAAGGCTCTCCTTTCTCTCGCGCAACACAACAACTTCACAAAGGTCTTCAAATGCCCCTTCTATTTTCTGTTAAACAACAAACAATTAATAGAATTATTCGATAATGTAATCTTAAAAAAGAAGTAAGAGCTACTCCAAAATACTTACAAGGAAGTTAGGAATCATTGTTGAGTCATTCGATGCCATCTTCCTCTTACGAGCCAATTGTTCACCAATCCCATTTCCTAATCACGCAGAGGGACGAGCCCAACCCAAGTACCACGACATGTATCTCTCCCGAGCTTCATGACCTTCGGTCACCTCGTCCAAAAAAGACTCGTATCGACTTTACGGTCAAGTCTTTCGTTCCAATGTCCTAGAGTGGGGGTGGAGCGTAAGCGACGTTAATAGTTTTTGGGAATTCCCCTCCCTTAACACTTTAAAGAAAGGCTCAAGATCGAAATGGGGTTCTTCTTGGACGAACCCAATTGTCGCATTACCCGATGTGGATCGTACATTGAAAATCCATGGGAGAACAACAAGGGTCCGTAGTATAATGCAACATCATCTCTCCTTTGGATTAAACCTTGATTTCTAGCATCTCGGTAAGGATCAAATATTACCTCATCCGCAATCAATTTGTCCAAGGCGATTCGCACGTTAATAGCGGTTATGCATATCCTTTTCCCGAGCACCCTTAAAATCGTATCTTTGCGCTCTTGGCTTATCAATCGTGAAGCTTTTCATTCACTTTGACGGGAGTTGGTTTTCACCAAAGTAGGGAAGTGCTCATATATCCAAACCTATGCAAACACAAAGTTTAGTAAGAATCAAACATTACAATCATTTGGCAAATATAAATGATTTAGACAATACAATTACTGGAAGAGACATATGTTTCCGTTAACTTGCGCGATGAGTGCCCTTGAAGCCTTTGTCAACTCATTGTTCAAGAAGGCGACCACCATAGCATTCCCAAGAATACTCATGCATCTTATCTAAGGGATCCAATAGTTGCAAATAATCGGCGCGACCAAGCTTCCGGCTGTCGGGAATATACATACATCAGACGTATAGCAAATAAGCCGGGACGCGGTAGCATTGATTCGCACGGGGTTCACCCTTCCTTCCACATCAAAGAATTTCTTGGTCCTGCATAATGTATCCTCAAATTTCTTCGATTAAACTTATTGCTTAGATTACCATCCTTCATCGCAAGCATAGACTCCGCCTTAATCCGATCCCAACCGAACAAAGTGTTGGTCAATTTGAAGATATCCTCCCAAGAAATGTTATTATCGAAGCCCTCATCGATCGCTTTTCCCTCAACCTCGAGGCCTAGAATTTGATGAGCATCATCGGAGTTATCGCCATCTCACCGAATGGGAATAACATTGTATCGGTCTCTCCGTAGAACCTCTCTGAGAATGCGAGATACGGTAACTCTATCATACTCAACATTCGAACTCTCCACCGCAGGCAACAACCCGAGTTCTTGACAATCACTTTCACCTCCTCACATTCATCCTCAAGATCCCAAGTCTTAGTCACTCGAACATGAAGCTTGGCGCCTCATGAGACTGGATAGCATGCTTGTGATCCTAAATACCAAAAACACAAAATGAAAAGAAATACAAACACTTGACACAAATTTAAGATAGTTACACACTTAAATGAAAAACAAAGACTTGGATTGAGATTACTTACGATAGTATTTTGGATTTCACATGCCCACGATTCTTTGTATCCAAAAAGAACATGTCCACCATCTTCCGGGGTCCCCCAGGAAGCTCGTTTGGTTTCAATTTAATCTTCAATTCGTAGGGAGGCATGTGGGGAATTAGTTGGGTTTTAGTGATAACCCTTTTTTCTTCCAGGTTGCACTAGTACAAACTTTGGGTTTGTTCCCCAACTTCTTCTTCTTCTTCTTCTTCTTCTTCCACTGCCTCTTCAACAATTTCATCTTCTCTACCCTTACATTTATCTCCATTACCATCATCATCATCATCATTACCTCCTCCAACATTAGGCATGTCTTGATCACCATCATCATCATCATCATTACCTCCTCCAACAAATGGAGTTCTTTCATCAACATCATCATCCTCACCTCTTCTACCAGATGGAATTGATTGGTCTTCATCGGGAGTCTCGTCTCAATCACTGGTTCTTCATGGTGGTTGATAATCATCATTCGGCACACGGATCTTTGTCGTTCCCGCCACAACGTATGCCCTCGATGTCTTGAAGTCAAGAGTTTGTCACCAACACGAGGAGGTCTTCAAGGAGGACTAAGAGCTTTGAGCTTTCTTGTTTGCCTTTGCAACCCGAACAAGAACAATTAAGAAAAAAAATAAGTCTCAAGGCTCAACATATATAACCATTCCTGCCGCAATAATGTCGGAAGGGTCGATATCTAAACAAAGAAGTCTGGGCTAAACAAGGGCCTGGGAGGGTTTTATTCCAATAACTCCGCCCGCTTTTTAACAACTATGGTGGGTTTTCAACTACAAACGCGCAACGTATATAATAAAACAACAAGCTAACATAACGCCGGCGTGGTATTATTTAGATACCATTCCGACCTTTATCATTCAAGGCATCAAGAGACGCTAAAAATCGAAATCCCCTACAAGTTTAAAATTTTTAACCAACCTTAGCTTAAAAAAATAAAATTTTCGCGCAAGATTATAGGTTGAATAACATCCCGACCCCCGTCCAACAGAAAGTACATCAATCGATCGACCCTGCTGCATTTATAAAATAGGTGAGAATTTCAACGAAGGCTCTATGAATATGTTTTCCCACTTCCCCCACAAAAACCCTCTTATACATTCGAGGCATCGCTAGTAGCTTCCACTAAAGCAGCAGCCAAGAACTCGGCAAGGCTTTGTTGAGAACCCACACTGCTGGTAGATTCCGAGGTTCTGGGCTTTTTCTTAGTGATGGACTTCGGAAGCCATTCCTCTGACCCAACTGAATTCCTTACAACAGGTTTCAATAATTTCCACGGGTCTTCCATCATGGACTTGTTGTAAAACATTTCAGGTCTCTCCCTTGCAGATGTGCAAGCATGAGAAACCCTTCCTCTTCCACCACCTCGTCCTGTACCAGGGTTTGGACTGTTGCTGAACGTGTAACTACTACCACTTCCTGGATAGGGGTTGACGCTCGGGCGAGGACTGACGCCACGCCTAAAATTAGTGCCACGATAACCACCAAAACTCGAGGAGTTGGATGGGTAGCCATACCCACCTGTGCCACTGGGTCTATTCCAAGCTTCAGGTGGCGGACCGCGATTCCCATAAAATGGAGGGGCAACAGGGCTTCTCCAAGAATTGGGACTGTGATGAGGATTAGCTTCAAACGCTCTCTGCGGTTGATGACTGGGAGGAGGAATTGGGTAAAAGTTCCTTGGTCCTGCCGAATCAGTATGAGAAAAATGAGAAAATTTTCACATTTGTTGGACTTGAATATTATTGAGTGAGTCAATGTAGTTTATAGTTAATCTAATAAATACAAGGAAAGTTCTCTTTGCGCCACTATAATTCAACTCTTTGTATAGACCAAAACAATTCCAACCTTGAATAGTGAATTTCATAGTTATAATGAAGTACCAAATCAAAACTCAACATTATCATATCAATATATAATACTTAAAAAGAAGAAGGGAAATGGTTTGTGAAAGGAACCTGGAGGATATGATTGCGTTGGCGGAGTAATAGGAGGAAAAGAATTTGGTGGAGCCTGGTACATGTGGTTGTTAGTCCTTTTATTTCCGGAGAAAGCAGCCATTGGATCCGTATAGTAGTCAAACCTTCGAGCACCAGTTGGTCTCTGCGGAACTGGAGAAGTCTCTACTAAAGGATTAGCAAGGTTCATAGTTGGCATAGAAGTGCCAACATTGTGAGAAGCTTCAGAGTTAGCTTCTTCACGCATTGCTTTCAATCTTTCTCTTCTTTTCTCTGACTCTTCCATCAAATCTATTAGATTAATAAAACCAACAGTAGAAGACTTAATTCAAACAGAAAGTAGATTAACAAAACAGACTGATAGCAAACCCCGATATTCCAAGTGCAGCTTAAGAGGGACTGTTATCATTCCCAAACTCCAACAACTATAGCAATACAGAGATTGCTGCAGATGCCGGTTGCCAGAGAAAAATTAAATTAAGTGTTTAGAGGAATAATGAGATGTCCATAAGACAAACCATCACCCTGCTTATATAAGCATAAAACTAGAGACCTAAAATAACTCTAAAACTAAATAGAGATAGACTAGAACTAGGAAACAAGTAAAATAAGGCAGTAAGAAGCTGACTTCTAAAACTAGGCTATTCTGACAAATCTGCTGCTAGAGACGTATAAGAATTCAAAATTAGAACTACCAAGGATGAGGAGGTGGATTTGTATAAGTAAAACACTTATTATCACAAATTCAATTAGATACCAACAAATAGTTCTGCTAGTCAATACCATCACAAACTTTAGAACTTATATATAAGAAAAAACCTAGAATTTCAGGGATTCATTACCAATATAGACCCTAGAAATCTCTACTACTCATAATCATAAGATCAGATTAATAAGACTAATATATTTTCTCAATTTAAGGAAACACTCACCTTAAGAATACGAAATGCCCGATCACACCGAGAGAGCGAGACTTTGTGTAAGAACTAAGAAAGACAAGTAGAGAGACGCAAAGAAAATTGGGGACAAAAATATTTTAAAGCAGTTGAGAGTTAGGGTTTTCGTGCTTTTGTGTGTTTCTGTTATCGAACACAGTCGAAGTTTTTTACAGCCGTCAGATGATACTTATTATTATCTTCGAGATTTGTGGAACCAACATCCAACTGTCCTAAAACGAAAGAGAGGTTTTACTAGGAGCACCCACTTGAAGTCTGTATTTTCTGTTTAAAAGCAAAGGACGAGGGTTTTTGCCCTTTTTCTCTCGTCAAATTTATGGGTTTCTGGTGAAATCAAACTCTTTTAAAGTCTAGGGTTTTGCTTCTCTTGGTTGTGGTAGAGATTCTAAATTTAGCTGCTTCGGAAGTAAGTGATTGCGTAAATATGTCCACCTCTAAAGAATTTCAAGGTCAGTTGTTGTTTTCCTTTTCTCATGTTAAATTGCTGCTACTGTATGCTTAGTTTGCTCTGAATGTGGGCTGTGATTAATTTGTTTCCTAGCTTTTGATGTTATTGATAGAAGAAAAAGGGATTTCTTTATCAAAACCCTTATTTTACCCTAAAACCCAACATTTCCTTGTAAGAAAGGAGAAGTCCTGAGCACTTGATTTGATATTGGTACTCTCTATTTCAATTATTCAGTGTAAGAACATCGTGCAAAGATTCATTTAAACAAAATTGTTGAAAATTGCGATTAACTTTGATACTTTCTGTGGTGTCTATATGATTTGTATGGTTCTCAATATCATTGATCGGTGCTTATGTTATGTTAGACTCTATTTAGACTTCAACTGGAAGAACAAAGTATGTTTTTAGTTATGCTGTGCATAAGTGCAATGGAACTGAACACCTAATGTTTAAAAAGCTGTTTTTCTGAGGTAAGGTGGGTTTGTTTGGCTAAGCAACATGTTGCGTCAGTACCAAATTTAGGGTCACTGTATAGTCAAGAATGCTGGAGCCATAACCTACTTGCACATGATATAGAAGTATATATGTTAGGAGCACAAAATCTGTTGATTTGTAATTGTATTATGCTAGTGACAGTTTAATATGTTTATACTACATATAGTAGTGTGTAACAGTTTAAGTCATAAAGTATATACCCTGAGCATTAGGCATAGCCTTAAAACACTTTTTCAAAATTTCGAAGCATGTTTGTGTCTGTTACATGGATATGTGGATTGAATTATATACACTTATTCCGGGACTCACAGCTGTCATTTTTACAGGTGTATCCAGTTGCTATGTGTTTAAGAGCCGGTTGCAAGAATACGCTCAGAAGAATAAATTTCTTGCTCCTGTTTATGAAACTTTGAAGGAAGGCCCTCCTCATGAGCCTTGCTTCAGATCCTCAGTGATTGTAAATGATTTTAAATTTGATTCTCTCCCTGGATTTTGCAATCGCAAGGCGGCTGAGCAATCAGCTGCGGAAGTTGCGCTTGTAGAATTAGCTAAGTTGGGAAACACTGATGATAGCATCAGGAATCCAGTGGTAAGTTCATCTTCAAGTATATTTCACTTCTCTTCTTCTGGTTTTGTGTTGCTGATATGGCATGCATTTTCACTGACGCCTGTTATTCTAAATTATAGCTGTTCTTTTTCTTACTTGCAATCAGCATGCATGTGTTTCTGTTGTTGGAATGACTTGCGTGTCAGGACTCCTACTAAAACTTTATTTTGTCTTGTAAAGCATGAATCAGGTTTATGCAAAAATCTACTCCAAGAATACGCGCAGAAAATGAACTATGCGGTTCCATCTTATGTGTGTCGGATGAGTGAAACACGGGGCAAAGCGACATCTTATACTTCTACTGTTGATATTGGGGGAATAAAGTATATAGGAGCTGCTGCAAGAACCAAAAAAGAAGCGAAACTCAAAGCTGCCCGAACTGCTCTATTAGCAATCCAGTCGAGTACTTATGGTTCCCACACAAATCCTAGTGGTGACTGTCAGCTAACAGTTCTCCCACCCATAAAGAAGGCTCCTGAGCCAGCTGCTGCAGTTGATATAACAAAAAAATCTCTCAAACCGAGAAAGAATAGACTGAAGAAACGGTGGCAGAAAAAGAAATTCCTCAAGAAGAATGGTGACCAGGTAACGACTGACACAACAGGAAAAGCTTCTGGAAGTACAGTTGTTGGAAATGCTGGAAATTGTGACGAAATTCATGCCCAAGGTTCAGGGGTGTTGGATGCCCATATGAATGATCAGTCTACATCATCAAATGGAAGTGGTATAGAAAGATTTCCAACAGAGGAAGCTTCTGGACACACACTTAATACTAGCGACACCCAAACCTTAGGCTCAGCAGCAGAGGAGACCATGATGGATATGGATATTCGAACTACACAAGATGTTGGATCAGCAAATGGAAGTGGTGAAAGGTTGCCAGCAGGAGAAGTTTGTGGAATGATAGTTGTTAGAAACACAGAAAATACTACCGAAATCCAAGCCCATCATGGTGCAGCAGCAGCGGAGGCCCATCTGGATATGGATATTCAGTCTACGCAAATTGGCGGATTAGCTAATGGAAGTGGTATAGAAAGGATGACAACAGGAGAAGCTTCTGGAAACACTGAAAATACCAACAAAATCCAAGCCCGGGGTTTGGGAGTGGCAGAGGCCGATGTGAATCCTAGGTTTGTGCAAATTGGTGGTTCAGAAAACAGAATTGAAAGTGGTGGGGAAACATTGTTGGCTGAAGCTAAATTAACTTATCAAGAGGTCAAAATGGAAGTTCAAAATGACCAAGGGTTTTCAAGAAATTGTGAATCAGAAAATGGAACTGGAAATGGTTTACAAAGGTTGTCGGCTGAAGCAAATCAAAGCTTTCCAGAGACCAATTTAGAAGTTCAAAATGACCAAGGGTTTTCTCAAAATGGTAGCGGAAGTGGTTTGCAAAGGTTACTGGACGAAGAACAAAAAAGCCTTCTAGAGATTGTGATGGAAGTACAAAATGACCAGGGTTTTTTTCATAATTTTGAATTACAAAATGGAAGTACAAGTGGTCTAGAACCAAATGAAGCACTAAAAAGCCTTCAAGAGATCAATGTGGAAGTAGAAAATAGCCAGGGGTTTCTTCAGAATTTTGAATTACAAAATGGAACTGCAAGTGGCTTAGATGGGTTGCCTGCCGAAGCACAAAAAAGCCTTCAAGAGATCGAAATGGAACTACAAAATGACGAAGGGTTTCTTCAGAATTCTGAATTACAAAATGCAACTGCGAGTGGTTTAGAACGGTTCCCGGCCGAAGCACAAAAAAGCTTTCAAGATATCAAAATGGAAGTAGAAAATGACCAAGGGTTTCTTCAGAATTCTGAATTACAAAATGCAACTGCGAGTGGTTTAGAACGGTTCCCGCCCGAAGCACAAATAAGCTTTCAAGAGATCAAAATGGAAGTAGAAAATGACCAAGGGTTTCTTCAGAATTCTGAACTACAAAATGGAACAGCAAGTGGTTTAGAAAGGTTTCTGGAGGAAGAAAAACAAAGCTTTCAAGATACCAAAATAGAAGTTCAAAATGACCAAGGTTTTTCAATGTAATGATCGTGTCTGGCTTGGTTGTTCCTCGCACAGTAAGTAAATCAAAGCTAGGATTCCGTTAATTTTGTACCATTGAACGATAATCAACTGAGGTGCATGATTTTTTGTATGGCGGTAAAATCCCATAGAAGAGAGATTAAATTAGAGGCTAACATTGGGCAGCTATCTCACTATTTTACAACAACATACAGATGATTCATGATTGCTAGTTTTTAAAATCTCTTTGTTTCAGTTTCCTGTATTCTGTTGAAATTTACATTTGTCTCACTTCATCTCACGATGGGCCAGAGTTTGAGAAAGGGAATGCCCAAACCTGCCTACTGCACATTCAGCTTAAGCTAAGCTTTAGCCTTTAGCTTTTTCTGTGAACCCTGTTTTAGGGCATATAAGAAAATTTCAAGGCATACTGAATAAAGACAAAAACGGGTTGGAAATAGTAAATCCAATAGCCCCTTAACCAAATATTTTTGATAGTGGCAAATTTACCATTTTTGTATTAGTGCTAATAATAATTGATAATTTTGATTAGTATTTAATGTAAATGATTAGTGATTAAGATAATTAAGTTATAAAAGTTTGTGTTGATAATAATTTTTGGGGAAGAAAAGAAAAATTAGGTGTTTTGGAGGAGAAGAAGAAGGGGAAGTGAGGAAAAACTTGTATTTTTATGAGCCAAATCCAGAAGATGAATACAACGATGAGAAACCTAATGTTAACAACACACAATTATACTTCCAGGGTTATGTTTAATTTCATTTGTGTAGGTTGAAATCATCAAAAAATTGATTTTTTTCACCCAAGTTCGGCGAACCAGAGATAGGTTCGGCATGAAATTATCAGCCGAACCTAACTTGTATACTACAGAGGATGAACAGTTCGGCTTACTCGAAATACAATAGTTATTGGCCGAACTTATAGTTTATAACTTCCGACCTACTTACTAGTTAAATGTTCGGCTAATAAGAAATTTTCATTACAAGCCGAACCTTCTCTTGAGAGTTAGGTTCGGTTTTCACTCTAAATATTGTATCAGTCGAACCATATATTTTTCCAAGTTCGGCTCATATTCAAAAAATCATATCAGCCGAACATGTTACTGATTTTCCATAAAACACTTAAATTCATACACATTTAGGGGTTAGGCTTTTTGTTACATATGTTTTCTATTGTGCAGCATTTTCATAGGATGAATCAAACAAAAAAAAGTGGAAATTACTAAAAGTGTTAAGAAAGTGAAGTCTACTGATGGAGAATACCAAGGTCCAAATTCAACTCATTAAAATCAAGGAGTTCTTATCTTCAACTTCAAGAGAATGAAAAGACAAACACAACGCAAAAAGAATGAGGTCATTCGGACATCGAACGAAAAAGTTATGGCCAAAACAAGATTGAAAGACTTGAGTCTGCAGAGAGAAGGTTCGGCTGATAACTCATCAGCACGAGCTAGCCGAACCTAGAGCCTGCAAATCAATATTTTCGAAGTGTTTACAGAGAGATGTTCGGCTTGAAAGTGATCTAATCCGGATTACTAGAACACGACAACCACCGAGGTAAATTTCACTTCTCGGTTCTTTGGTAGGAAATGTTGGAAAGGTATTAGCCGAACTTGACACTGTTCTGGGACATATTTGAACACCAAATTGACTTTTATTTCAAGAAAATACGATCCCGGAAGAATTATAAAGCCTAACTTTGAGATATTTATATAAGAAGACATTCAAAGTCCTAGGAAGTGAGTCAAATCTCGATGATGAATACGTCCATGAGGAACCCAATGCTACAAATACACATGTATAGAAAACGTAACTGGGCTTCATATAAATGTCGAGGTAAACCCTCCCCACGTAAACCTCCGGCGGCCAGCAAAACGTTAACCTAAGCCCTTGGAGGACCAAAACGCATTATTTGAGACTTTCGTTTGCAGCTCTCTTAGCTAGATAGTAGCTCTAGGTCGACGGCTAGTTGCAGCAATCTGTTGCCATTTTTGAATGCAGAATATGAAGTAATACGGAAAAAGCAACAATAAACTCCCCATTATCCCGACATATGACTTCCCCAATGCCTGCAAATCTGTTGCCTTTAGAAGCCTGAAGCCATGTCAACATTCAAATTGACGATATACATCGTAAGGAAGGATGGGACCAGCGGACCACTTTTAAAGGATAAAAGTATGATTTCCTATGAACTCAAAACTATAAATGTAGCATCTCATCTTTAATCTCAAGGACCCCTTCGTGCTATTTATTTATAGGTTTTTGTTGGAAACTTGGCCGATATCACGGGACAATACAGCCACGCGGTATGGAAAATGTTAAGGTTTAATAAAGATTATTATTTTATTTTTTTGGAAATTATTTTTTTGAATAATCATTTTATTTTATTTGTGAAATTGGATTTTTTTACATTAAAAACAACAAATCTTGTTGCAATATAAAAATTATGTAAGCTAAGATTTCAATGTAAATAAAATAATAATTAACTTTTGAGGGGTATAAGTGTAAGTAATTATAAAACAAATAAATATTTAGTTATCCAATAAGAATTTCCAATGCAAAAAATTGTTGTTTTAGTAAACCTTAACATGTATACGGGTATACAAGTTAATAAGACCCTTCTTTATATCATAGAGGGCGATCCACGGTGTTTTTACTACTCGAGTAAAAAGTAAACATGGGATACCACAATTCCCATTCAACGCCAAATATTTTTGTAGACTCCCAGATAGATAAATATCTCTTAACTATCTACTTATAATTAATTATCTTCCCCGACAATTTAGACTTAATCCTAAATATCTGCTTTATTTGTCTTCTCTATTCCTCACTCAAACAACAGCTTCTTACTTTAAAATCTGCTTTAACAGTAAAAAAAAAAAAAACATAAAGTAAAACTTTTTTTTAGTTTTACCCACTGTCTTCCACTCTTCCTCGATGTGTATCCGACGTGTCTCCGTTGGTGGACCCCGCAGCTCTATCCCTACTAGCTTAGCTAGGGACGCAGAAGCCAAACTATCTTGGGCACTGTTACATTTAGCATTAAGTTCTGATTAATTAAGTAATTAAAAGTAATTAATGAATTAAAAATGACTTCACATGCATGTGCACGTGCGGGTACTGTTGCAGAGAGTTGAAAATAAAAGGGATCATTGTAAGATAGGTCAAAAGATACTGCGTACGTGACTTTGGGTCAAAGATCTTTAAAGTTAGTTACACGTGGCAATTAATAATGTCACTAGAAGCTCAATACGTGGCAGGTAGTTAAATATCTTAAGCGGCTTATTCAACGTGGCATTCAGCTGTAAAGACGTGTTTACAAGATAAGAACGAGATGATGATGATCATGAGAAGGAGGAGGAAGAGGTGTGATAAGGAATCTAATACCTACGATCTTAACCTTTCTCTCAAGTTTCTGTCCAGAATTATTACGGATCTTAAAAATTATTTTAAGAATATCTAAATAATTTTTTGATTGTTTGGTGCGGGAGGGTGGTCAATGAGGGAAGATTCAGGCTTGGTGAGATTATCAATCACTTATCATTGTCAAAGAGATATCTCTGAAATAAGTGACTTTAGTTTTTTTTTTTGATAAGAAAGTGACTTTAGTTAAGTTTGCATAATTTTTAAGGTAAACAAAGGAAAAGAGTATTTTTAAGCATATTTTACAATTATACTCTTATGGATAATAATTAGTGAAATTTTGAAATGATTTATCTCTCAAACTACACCACGGATGTTCGCAAACTTCATACCATTGAAAAGCATTTTAAAACACATATGTAACGAATATAAACATGCCTATCAAATTATGCATATTTCTTTATATTTCTTATAATCAATTAAAAGGATAATTTTAGAAATATCTCCTTGTTTATTGATATAGGTCACTTAATAGTGGGACAAAATGTAAAAGTAAATAGGTCACTTAATAGTGGGACGGAGGGAGTAGTTTCTTATGTCAATACCGAAAACGAGATGGTACCAAGTACACCACCGACTTCTTCGTGCGGCAGCATGTGTGAACAAAACCTAATACGATTGCAATGAACAATATGGTATAAAGTTTTCTCTAATCTCTTCCACAATCAATATGTCTAGACAATAAAGTCTGTGAACCTAATGGTATAGTAGAGTTTTTGGACGACCTCACGAATCAATACAAGATCAATCTAGTCGTATCCAAATTAAGAGGATATGAATTCCACCAAGTATGAAACTCTTGTTATCTATCTTTCAAGATACGAATTCTACAACAACAAGTCTCGTAATTGATCAGCAATAATAAGGATTAAACTACCTAGATTGAATATGTATTACTTGTGTTATTCCTATTATAATGATGATAAAGAATATAATGAGGAAAAGGAAAAACATAAGATACCAGAAGTTTGGTTGGCGAGGAAAACTTCACTTGCAGAAAAATCTTGGGGCCTTGTCCAGCTTCGAACACCAAACTATATTACGTCGCTACAGACACTAGTCTACTATCATACTTCGGACTAGAATGTGGTTGAGACCGAAAATAACACTCAGAGCAATTCAGTTGTAGTCGTTCTCCTTATGTCTCTTGAACCTCGTAAGGCTCTATGCAATTGATTCCCTTAGCCAACATCATTTACATCCAAAGAGTTTCTTCAATCTCATTGAAGACTTTTGATACCAATCTGCCTTTAACAGATAAACCTAAGTTAATAGAAGACGACTCTAACATACAACTAGCATACAGAAGTGTCGGGGATTGGAATTCCCAGTTGTCTGTGCCTCTCTATTTATAGACTTTTAAGACTACATATAGTTTTGAATTCAAGCTAAGATGACATTCAAGCAAACACTTTCTCAGTTTAGATGAAACTCTTATAAGGAATTCATGTAAACATGTGATAAGTTCGTCTTAAAGTTACATAGAAGAATATACACTATGATCCAGGGTACTGGAACCGTGTACAATGATAGCTCATGAAAAGTTTTCCATATTAACGTATAAGCATAATCATGTTCATTTAACACTCAAGATTTAAATTATGATTCGCAAACACAAATTGATTTAGTGATCAAAGATGTCTTGGAAGTGTTTATGAGAGTTATAGCAATGCCAAACATATTTGTGAAAATAGTTTGTGAGCATCTTCTTAATCCGTACTAGGTAGGTATTGAAAAAGGTACACGTACCTATGGACTAGTTCGTGAATTTAGGATGTTAGGGTACACGTAATGGATATGTGTGCCCTTATCAGTTCATGAATTAGATCAGGACCTTAGGGTATCGTACTAGGTAAGCGTACCTTCCCCTTTAGAATATTGAACCTCAGGGTACGCATACGGGGTGTGTATCTACATACATTCCGGAACTCATATGTCTAAGGTACGCGTACCTACCCTGTCCATATTTCAGTTATTCTAAAAAAATCTCTTCCATGTTTTAAAACATCCCCAGACGTCATATGTATGAAGTATCATTTCTTGGGCAATTTCCAAGTGATCAACTTGAAACAAAAACAATTCTGAACAATAAATTTTTCTTAACTAAGATTGCTAAGGATCTATGAACATCCATCGTTTGAATCATATTTCGAGATATTCAGCAAGACAAGCTGGACTCAAAACTTCTTCTTTGTTATATGAAATCTGCAGAAATCATATGACATAGTCTCATAAAGATATAATGGTAATGTCGTGGTTAATTAGGATGGTTTAGTCTTCACATACCTCTTTGTCGATGAAGTTTTCCAAATATGTTTGTTTGATCTTCAATCTTCGAGGGTTATTCAGTGATGTCTGATACTCAACTACCATACTCTAATCCAAGTCCGAGACTTGACATTGGTAGAACAAAAATCAAGATATAGTTTTGCACATCTAACATTGACAACAAGCTTGAGATTTATTGTGAGTTCGACCGAGCAGTGCTCTAACAAATGTTCTTTGGTCTTGAGTGCTCAACGGGATTCTCAGTCATTCGAATCGCACTTGAGTTATTACAAAATATCTTCATAATTCCAATATTTATTCCATAATTAGTAAGCATTTGTTTCATCTATAAGAGTTGAGTACAACATGGACCTACAACAATGTATTTCGCTTTACAAGTTGATAAGGATTTTGAGTTTTGTTTCTTGTTATGCCAAGCTACAAGATTTGGTCCCACTTGAAAAAATCCTCCTGTTGTGCTCTTTTTCTTTTCCATGCATCTTACCCAATCTGTATCAGAATAACCAGTAAGTTCGGTGCTAGTATCAAAGGTTAAATCTAGACCAAAATCCATAATATAATTTACATATCGGATGATCCTTTTTACAACAGCAAGGTGAGATTATTTTGGATCTTAAAATCTTGCACGGTAACCTACACTAAAGAAAATATCATGTCATGTGGATGTTAGATAAAAGAGGTTACCAATCATGGATCTGGAGAACTTTTGATCCACACTGACTCCCTTCTCATCTTTTTGTGTTTCTCAGTTGTAGACATGGGAGTTTTCTTTGGAGTGGAATTATTAAGACCAAACCTTTTGACAAGGTCTTTGGCATATTGCTCTTGGAAGATGTAAATTTCATCCTTAAGTTTTTCACTTCAACCTACGATCATATCCACATCCCATACTCATTCTTAAACTGATTATAAATTTGTTATTTTAAGTAGACACGATACTCACTTTAAAAGAAACACAATATCTAATTTAATGTAACTACTAACATCATATAAACTCTACTAATTTTTTTTTTGGTATCAGACTAACCCATTCTTTCATACTAAAAATTGTTTACATGATGGATTCCAAGAGAAAGTACAACAAATAACAAGAAACTCAATAACCTATTACAATTACAATGAAAGATACAATAAGCTAGGGCTGCCCATGGTCTAGTTTTCTATCCGGACCGAACTGGTCCAAACCAACAAAAAAATAAACAGAAAACTATATACCAAATAAACCAAAACCCAAGAAACCCAAAACCGAAAAAAAACATTCTAAGTGGTTGGTTTTGGTTTGATGTTATAAAAGAACCAAAAACCCAAAAAAACGAAACCAAAAAAAAAACCCAAGAGTTAAAACCAGGAAAACCGATAAAACCATAATAATATGGAGTAACAAACTTTCCATCGTAATATAATATATATACACTTCAATATAATATAATATAATAGTATATATACACTTCGATGAGTATATTCAATATTAAATAAAATATAATTAAAAAAATATCTAATATTTTTTTTTCTTTTTTTTCTATTTTTGAAAATATAATTAAAAAAAAAATTTTAAAAAAATTAAAATTTAAAATATATCTAATATTGAATTATATATGCATAATATATACAAATTTTAATGAGTATATCCATAAATAAAAAAACTTTAGGTAAAAATATACATAATATTGAGACATTTATGTACAATATATATAAACTTTAATGAGTGTATCCATCAATAATGAAACTAAAATTAAAGTCAAACCTAATTTTTCCTAAACAAATATAAGTATATGTTTTCCTAGACACCTACAGCTTCTACACCATTGTCATATTCTCAACTCTAGATCTTTTCTCAAAGAAAAATCAGATGAATTAAGCGTAGTTAAGGAAAGTATCTTGGAACATTTAGGAGGTGCAGATCCATTTCTTAGTAGCATGGCTAAAAAAATGAATGAAAAATTTGAAAAATATTGTAGCGTTGGTAGTGTTAATCCGATTCTAATAGTTGCAATGGCACTTGATCCTCGATACAAATTCTATTATGTTGAATTTTGGTACACCGGATATTTTAAGAAAATTGATGCTAGTCTTAGCGAAGGTCAAATAAAGGAAAAGGTAACCGATTTTGTGGGTGAATTGAAACTTTTGATGTTGCATCTTTATCTTCAATACAAGCAAGAAAGTGATGATTTCAAAGATAACGATGCATCACAACAATTTGTTGAAACCAATAATATTACTTCAAGTGGAACGGAAACTAAGAGTGGGTTCTCTAACTTCTTGAGTCAAAGGGAAAATATCTAGGCCATGAATGATTACGACCGTTATTTAAATGATGGTGTGGAGCTAATGACTAGAGATTTGGATGTCTTAAGCAGGTGGAAGGAAAAGTACAAACATATCATGCATTTGCAATTATGGCACGTGATATACTAACCATTCCAATTACTTCAGTACCTTCCGAGTGTGCTTTTAGTACAACTAAGAGAGTTCTTGATCCCTTCCGTAGCTCTATGAAACCAAAAACTGTCGAGTGCTTGATTTGTGCCCAAGATTGGTTGAAAAACTCAATGGAACCCATCGGAATGGAAGGAAAAGCTGAGACATTGGATGACAGTGAAAAAGGTTATATATCTAATTTTTATAAATTTGATTTTTCCTTAGAATGTTTTTTTTTATATGTTATACTAACCGAGCTTTCTTTAACTCTTTTGCAGGTGACAATGACATGGAAAACGGTACTGGATAAGCCGTAATGCGGAAAGTGACACACTTAAAATAATTTTATAGGATTCATTTAATTTTCGAATAATTGTCATTTTTTAGACAAGAGAGGGGAGTTATGCGTATTGTAGTTCTTTTTTAGTTTTTATGATGAATTTTATTTATTATGCGTATTGTAGTTTGTAGTTCCTTTTTAGTTCTTATAATGAAATTTTATTTAATTTGATCAAGAGTATGAGTGATGGTTTGCTTTGCAATGTTGAATACGAGTTAAAAATGAAAGTCAATTAAAAAAAACCGAAAAAAACCAAAAAAACCGACTGGTTGGTTCTGGTTTCTAATTCTATGAACCGAGGATGGTCTGGTTTGGTTTTTGGTTTCATATAAGAGATATTGGATTGGTTCTTGGGTTTGGCACAAAACCAAACCAAACCGAACCATGGGCAACCCTACAATTAATAAGCAAATTAATAAATCGAAAAGAGAAAGATCGAGATACCGCGAAAATCGTATCAAATTTTTGTATGGAGAGTAGAGAGAAAGAATGGTGTCATGAATTAAATCCAACTATTTTGAATAATTTTCTTCTTGGAGAAGAAATGAATACTAAAACACCCTTAGATTAAGTAAAAAACATTATGAAAAGACTGTTATACCCTTTCAACTAAAACATAAAATCAAAAACCAAATCAAATATCCCATATTTTGAGTTCCGGCATTCTCAGTTAGGTTTCGTTTTTTTTTTCCTTCATCTTCTTCATCGTTCACACCATCTTTCTTCATCGACGATTAATCGTTAAATCAAAAATTTCTTCGTCGATTAACCTACCCGAATCAAAACCATGCCTCCACGGAAGAAAACAACTTCCCAATCGATCCCAAGTCAATCGAACCCAAGAACGATTGTTCAACAAATTGAAAAAAGACTTGGTTTGATTGTTCAAGAGGAAGAAGACAAAGAAAGAGTTATCGGACGATGAACTATTAGCAACAAAGATGGCTTACGTGAGAAGGTTAGTCATTTTGAACTATTTAATTAGTGTTTCACTTGATTTGTAGCTATGGGTTTAGGTCAAAATTGCGAAACCCTAACGCAAATTTTGAGGTTCCGTAATTAGGCATTCAATTTAGTATGAATACCGCACCGTGATTGAAACCGGCATGCGATCTAGGATGAATACCACGTAGTAAATAGATAACGGCACTCAATCTAGGTTGAAGACCACGGTACACGAGAAAACAATTGGATTTAAGTAGTTGTCTTAGGCGAAGCGTATTTTAGAATGAATTTTGAACTCTAATTTTAGTATCCAGGAACTTTAGTATTGGTTCCGGCATCTTCGATATTTTATTTTTCATTTTAATCCGCATTAAATGTTGTTATGCGGATATGCCGGTAGTCGTGTTAAGTTTCCAGGAATTTCCCAGGTTGTACCGGCATCCTCTACATTTATTTATGTAAGCCGGTACTGTATTCCGGCATGGATGTTCATTATACTTAAAAGTCGGTAGTGGTGTTTACTTATCCAGAAACATTCATATACTATACCGGCATCTTCGATATTTATTTTTGTATGCCGGCACATTAACCCGGCATGGAAGATTATTATACTTGTATGGTCTGATCTTTGTTATTGTATGCCGGTATTAGAAGTGAAAGTTAGTGCTTCTTTTGAATTAGATCTAAAGCAAAGGAAGCCAAAGCAAAGGAAGCCAAAGCAAAGGAGGCTAACAAAGGAAAAGCTAAAGCTGCTGCGTCTAGGAAAAAAAGGAAGGATGGTTTTGATACTCCTCAGTCTCTGCCTCCTCGAGGAAATAACAAAAAGCGTTTGGGTTTTGAGACAAGAGGGGATATTTGGGATAGTGGTCGTGATCGTAGTATTCTTGCAATCCGTGAACCGACTGCAGCTGTTGAGGTGGAAGATGAGCAAGATGAAGAGGAAAGTGAGAAGGAAGACAATGATATTGATCAAACTCATTTAGCAAACCAAAGCCAAGGAGTAGTTGAAGAAGGTGGTCCAAGTCAACAACTCACACAAGCCAAGGCGAAAGGCAAAGGCAAAGTAAAAGTTAAAGGTTCGCACCTTCCTCATGTTGATGACATGATACCCGACCTCGAACGTGGTAAAATTTGGGGCGCAGCTTCTTTTGATGATCGGGTTCTATTTGGCTACAAGCACTCATGGGCTCGTACTATATATCGGACCTATGTAAGAATTT
>JAJJWW010003362.1:0-166044 GCA_023531295.1 Papaver armeniacum
ATTGAAGCTATTGTCCAAGTTACACAAACACGTAGATGCAACGATTCTAGAGTCTCGCTCACAGCCTGGGTCGTTGGAAGTTCTTTTTGTGTCATAAAGCTCCATCATGCAATTATCAAGAAACACTGTTGATTTCTGGTGATTATCCATGTAACTGCTTTGCTTTGCCACTTTTCAAGTGGCTCTCCTTTTATACAGTGTTTCCCTTTTGCTGCAAAAAAAAAAAAAAAACTTTTGATTTCCGGTGTTCAATCTTCTAATTGTTAAGATGATCAATAGATCTGATTCAAAATAAATCAAAAGGAAAAGCCGTTGGAGGATTGATCAATAAGACGAAAGGATAACTAGGATATATATCATATATGTTAATTGATCTTATGTATACGGTCAATGACTCTCGGTACGTATGTCTAGAGTAGGAAATACCATATAGTCCTAAAATAAAATATATGTATCGGTCTAGTCCATTTGACCCACCAATTGTCCTGCATTTTGGTCCTATTTTGTAATATAAATTATCATTTGTCCCTAAAATTATCATTTGGTCCTAACATGTCATGGATGATGTAAATGTCACCTGTAGTGGCAGAAATACCCTTTGGATAAGGACCATATATATAGTTAAAAAGTAGGAGAGAATAAATCATTATCGCATTTACTTTCTCTCACCTCCATATTTTCGCATCTAATCTCTCTTTCTCTCTCTCTCTCTTTTTCTTCTCTTTTTCTTCTCTCCCGCCGCCGCATAATGTTGACGAAGATGGAGATTTATTTTTCTAACTCGTGCTGGTTATGTTGATTTGTTTTGGAACTCGTGATGGTAATGTTGTGTTGATGAAGATGGAGATGAACTCGTGTCAAGTTATGTTGATCCTTCTTTTTTTCTTCTTTTCTTTTTTTTTTTTTGATTTGTTTTGCTAATCTAAATCATTGATGCTATCTAAGTAAATATGTTTACCGCTATGTTGGTGATTTAATAAATTTTGTTTTTGATTTTTTCTTCTCGATGTAATGTAAGAAGAAGAAAAAGACGAAGAAGAAAAAGAAAAAGATGAAGAAGATAAAGATAAAGACGAAAAAGATAATGATTTAAGAAGATAAAAATACTTTTTGTTTTGAAGATTAAGATGAAATTTCATCAAACAAATGAATCGTGCATCATTTTTGAAGATGAAGACGAAGATGAAGAGTTCACCCATCATTGTTATATGACTTCATTCCCGGAATGAAGTCGGGCTTTTTGTATGGACTTCATTCCCTGAATGAAGTCTGCTTTTTTTTAGGTTTGTATGGACTTCATTCCTGAATGAAGTCTGCTTTTTTTTAGGTTTGTATGGACTTCATTCCTGAATAAGTTCTGCTTTTTGTTTTGTATGGACTTCATTCCCGGAATGAAGTCTGCTTTTAGGTTTGTATGGACTTCATTCCCCGAATGAAGTCTTTTTTTTAGGTTTTTTATGGACTTCATTCCCCGAATGAAGTCTGTTTTTTTAGGTTTTTGTATGGACTTCATCCTCGAACGAAGGTTTTTGTATGGACTTCATTCCTGGAATGAAGTCTTTTTTTTTAGGTTTTGTATGGACTTCATTCCTGGAATGAAGTCTGTTTTTTAGGTTTTTATATTACTTCATTTCTGTTTTTTTTTTAGTTTTTGTATGGATTTATTTTCCGAATGAATCGCTGCAAGAATATAAATAAAAATTAACACGAAAGGGTATTTTTGTCAGTTTAATATTTTTTAATAATTATGGACCAAACAGTAATATGCGTTTGACCAAAGGACTAAACAGACATGGGCCCACCTAAAAAAGGACCAAACGATATTTTTCCCATGTCTAGACTCTAGAGTCTAGATCATCCCAAGGTTTGAAAAACGGTCACGGCTGAGGTCACGGACACTAGGCGTGACCGTTATAATGCGTTTTGACAGTGTGAGCACGTTTTGGGCTAAAAACGCGTTATATAGTAAAAAACGTGTTTTTGGACGTTTTTTTTTTAAATAACGGCGTTGTAACGGATAAATAGAAAATTAAAAAAATTATGATCTGAAATTCTATGTAACGATTATAACGTGTGGAAAACGTTTTAACGGTCTAAAAACGTTGTTACTAGGTTTTTTTTCTTTTAATACTCCCTCCATCCCTAAATAGATGACCTGTTAATTTTTAAATTTTGTCCCACTAATAGATGACTTATATCATTAAGAAATGGGATGTTTCTAATGCTACCATTTTAATTGATTATTGTTAGTATAAGAAATATGTATAATTCGATAATCATGTTTGACCCAAAGAACTAATCTCATCAATAATGAAATTTCTGAGCCCCAAATTTGTCTTACCAAGTTATATCAAAATGGTTAGTGGCCCGCAAGAACAAGCAAAATGCATGCTAGAGGTACAAAATTACTAATATTATCTCCAAATATGTTTAATTAAGTAATTTGAATTTCTAGTAACAATTGTACTTTTTTTGTAGAAGTGGAAGAATGCGAATGATGCAAGGTCAATTTGCATCACCATCAAGACTTATTGCAGCTCAACATGGTGATCCTGTAAGTTGGTGGTTATCTTATGGTGCTCGAGTATCCATCCCTCCGTAAGATTGCAAGAAAGATATTAAGTCAAACAAATACATCGTCTGGATCGTAGAGGAATTGGAGTGTATTTGAAAGAATCCACACCAAACTACATAATCGTTTACTTTCATCGAGAATAAATGATCTCGGTGTATGTCCAGTACAATTTGAAGTTGGAACAACAAAGAATTAAAGGTAAAGCAAGGCGACATAACATTGATGTTCACGACGTTCATGGTCTACTAAGGGATGACAATATGCTTGACTGGATAGCAGTGGAAGGCGAAACACCGGTTTTACCTCAAGAAGAACAATGGTTAAATATGCTGGAAGAGGAAGCCGTTAATAATCCAGAGCATGTTCCTCTACCATACAACTGGCATGATCCTGAAGTTCAAATCCCATATGAAAGGTTACCGGTGAGTGACTTTGTTTATGACTTTGGTAATCTTTCATTTGGAGACAATACACAAGGTTATGAGAATGCGAATCCAACATATGATTCTCGTTAGACTTCCGATCGCTTCGACCATGGTGTTCAACATTTGAACGAATGATATAATTCTAATATTGATAACAATAATGAAGTAGGTAACAATGATGATGAAAATGAAGGAGGTTACGAAGGTTATTATGATGATGATACTTATGCAAACGAAGACAACTAAGACTTACCACGACGATGACTATGATGTGGAAAGGAACCGCCGAGAAAATGAAGTATACATGAATAAATCAAAAAAAGGTGGTGGTCGTAGTTGGTTTACATAGCTTTTTAAATGATGAACACTAGTTTAACAATCCTATGTTTTTTAAATTTGAAGTTTTTAATCCTGTAGTTACTTTCCTTGTATCATTTAAAAAAATTTAATTCGAAATTTTAAGCTTTTAACCCAGAGAAAGAAAAAAACTTTAAAAAAAATGATTAGAAAGTTATTTACACGATTATAACGTCGTGATAACGGAAAACAGTTCTAAAAAACGCACGTTAAAATGTTATTTAGAAGAAAAAAACATTCAAACTAATTTTAGAATAACGGTTATAACATGTATGAAAACTGAAAAACGGTACTAAAAAACTGTCGTTATTTCCTATTTATCGGCATTATAAAGGCACGGGGTTCGGGGACCCTCACGTCCAAGGTATATGGGTGTGACCGTTTTTACGGTCGTTTTTACCGAAAAAACGGGTGTTTTTCAAACCTTGGATCATCCCACTTCCCTCTATGAAAGTTTGTACGGTTTGAAATTAATAAGACATTCAAGTTATGGAAACAATTTTAGTTTTTGAGAAGTGGGAATTAAGTGTTTATCCCTCTCCTCACTCTCTCTTACTCAAATGGCCTTTGGTTTAAAACTCAATTGTAAAAAAAATTAACTTATTTTATTGAAATGACCCTTAAAAAAGAAGGAGGGTCATTTGGATAAAGATGTTTGATGATGTTATCAAACGATAAACTATATCCATTAAGGGTATAATCGTCATGCCAACTTAAACATAACATGTCTCACAAATCATACGTAAGAATTCGACGAATTTTATATATATTGAAAGATTTTGAAAGACCTACACAACGAGCGTAAATACAACTATCAAATTTTCATTTCATGAAATTTTTTATTCTCTAAATAATTTTTTTAAATTTTTTTCATATTTTATAGCGTGCAGAGACAATATGCACACTGATTGTATGTGCAGGAAATATACACACTGATTTTTGTACATAATTTTTTAAATTTTCTTCATATTTTATAGTGTGCAGGCAATATGCACACTGATTTTTGTAAATATTTTTTAAAATTCTCTTCATATTTTATAGTGTGCAGACAATATGCACACTGATTTTATGTGTTTGTTAATCCTACTTTCTATAATATTACAGGGCCACTGGAATAATTTGCAAATTTTATTAAATAACCCTGGAGCCAAAAGAGTAAGACCCATAATTTCCAATGCTTAATTGGGGGCCTGGGAAATAATTAGGGGCCCCTAGCTACAAGACAAAAAAAGGTCATGAAATAGTAATTGGTGGTCATCCCTTATCCCAAATTTTTTTAAATGGCTAAAATACCCCCAGATCATTAGTGGGGTAATTAAGTTAATTAAATGTTAATTAGTTTAATTTAATCAGTGTGGTTTGATCAAAATAAGATTTTAGAGATGTCGTCAATTAATTGATACCATCATTGACGACTCAAACCTGCAACTTTTTCAGGTTATGAAAAATCGTCATGGTAATATGATAAATCCTGACGATTCTAACAAGGGTCGTCACCCAAAATTTTTACACACAAACGACCCTCAAATTCCAAATGACGACTCCTTTCATTTTCAGTTTTAGAAAGTTGACGACCCCATAGAGTAACTTTCATTTGTTGGGAAAGTTGACGACCCCATAGAGTAACTTTCATTTTTTAACATAACGATTCTAGTCTGAACTATGAGTGATCGTTCAAAGTTCATTCAAACTACTTAAATGGGACCCTCTCTTTTAATTTCTCTGGCAATTCCTTATTTGCTTGTTCTCTCAAGTAATTATAAGCCATGTATGGGTGGTGGGTGGAGGAGAGTAAGTTGACGACTCCTTTCAATTTTAGAAAGTTGACGACCCCTTTCAGTTTTGGAAACTTTTTTTAGAAATACTTCATTAGTAAGTTGACGACCCCTTTCATTTTTGGGACAGAGAAGTTGTTTATTTTTCATATAGAGTCGTTAACTTTTAAAAAGTGGTCATTCGCAAATAATCGTCATAACGTTTTATATTACTGTAACGACTCTAATCAAGTAAAAAAAAAATGAAAAACCGTGAGTTTGGATCGTTATCTCCTTCCTCATATACCCTAACGATTTTTCAAAATCTCTACATCCATATGAAAAATCGTTAGGCTTTAGGATTTTATGGTTGACGACCCTTCAACCGTAACTGATTTTTTATTTCTTCGTGTCGTTAATGGAAGAGAAGAAAGTTGAGAGAGAGGGAGAGGGGAGAAGAAGAGACTCCGATTTTTTTTGTTAAAAAATGAAAATGAAATGGAGGCTTAGGGTTAAGGGTAAATAGAATTTTAAATTTTATTATTGAAGGGCAAAATAATATTTTTACTACATTTTGGAACCCCTAAAATAAATGGTGTGGGTATAAATTGTGTCCTGGCCCCCAATTAAGCAGTGATAATTTCCAGGGTCATAAGAATAAATTTCTCTTTTGAGAATGACTCTGCCAAGTTGGTGGCTTTGAACTTGTTAATCTGGCCATATGCATGACCTGACATTTCTACGTACGTTATTTTTAGCAGAACATAGTAAAAAGTAACTGAAGTAGTACATAGCTAAATACACGTTTAAGGCACAACCAAAACTGATTCATCTAGTACTCACTACTCACATCTAATATCAGACCCAATCACACAAACTGTTACACATGCACCTCACACATTGTATTTAGTATATACACCATTTATGTGAGTAACATTAGCAGTAATAAATTACTTCGCACCATTATAATTAATGCTAAACTCGTACAGCATGTTCTAGTAAAACTTTAAAACACTAAACAGAAATCCCTGCAGAAGTAATTACTAATGCAAAACAAAAGGTACTTCCTTCTCTCCATCTCTCTATCTCAGTGCTATAAGTATCTCACATGTCTCCATCTCTCTATCTCAGTGCTATAAGTATCTCACATGTCTAGCTCTTGCTTTCACAGATACCATATTATACCATCACTAAGTTAACTTCAATTCATTCTTCATAATATTATAAGGTAATGATGAATCCAAGTGTACTAACCAAACTAGAAGGAACTCTTTTAATCTTCAAATCCACTTTTCCATATTTTATGCTTGTAGCTCTAGAAGCAGGTAGTCCTTTGAGAGCTCTTCTTCTACTCTTGATATCACCTCTCCTTTGGTTCTTGGAAAGTATTTGCTTGGAAAATGCTTCTGTTCACCTTATGATCTTCATTTCCTTGGTGGGTCTTAAAGTTTCCGACGTGAAATCAGTTGCAAAGGCTGTTCTCCTCGATTTTTCTTGAAAATATTCAAGAAAACACTTATAAAGTGTTTTCAAGTTGTGGGGGAAAGAAGTATGTTTCAAGTTCACTTCCTAGGATAATGATTGAGCCATTTCTTCATGAATATTTGAGTTCGGATTTTGTCATTGGTACTGAATTGAAGACCTTGAGTGGGTTTAGCCTTGGATTAGTGGCTTCACCGGGGCATGAAACCATTAGTAAAATTCTTGGAGACGATAAGAAGATCGGTTTATGGCTTGAAATGAGCCTGAAACTGATTCATCTGTGTTTTTCTGTCAGGTATTGTTCCTTGATTTTTGTTTATTTCCTTGATATTTCATTTATGTTTTAGGCCCTCCGGTGTCATTTATTTTATTTTATTTTGATATTTTTTACAATTATTGTTTTTGTTAGTACAAGTAATTAACAGATGAATTAATGTTTGTTCATGAACAATGAATAGTTAATATTGCTGAATCAAAAGAGTCAAATATGTTCACTGAGAAGGATACTTTCTTTTTCTTTGATGTGTTGATTTTAAGCTACTATGTATGGAATTGCCAACAGAAAACATGTCTCATCATGTTTTTTTTTTTGGTTTTTTTTGAAGCACATCATGTATTATATCTCGCAGTTTTACATTTTATTGTTTTTCAACTCTCTAAATTCATTTAATTGCAAAGCAATAGTTTAGCATAGGTTTAGGGTGATTTGGAGTTTTGGACATTCCCTTCTCACATGCATGCATTGCAAACATGGAGGAATGTTGTGAAAACATTGAAATACAAAAATTCACAGTAATTAAAATCCCAATTCAATACTCCACAGTTACAGACCTTGCAACTGCATTTTATTTAAGAGAACATTTAATTCATATCTCGTGACATCTCTAGAAAACTTAATTTCGCAAGTTGGTTCTCAATCCCGATAATGGATGTGATAGTGTGGTATATAGTTATATCTGTACTTAATTCACCACAACTAACTCTCCAGTACAAACTCAATGCCCTAGTTTCTGGCTTCTGAGATGTGGTTAAACTCTGTACTGGCTTTTATGTTTCGACAGGAACAATACATTCTTCCAGCGGAGTCATCAACATGCTTACAAAGAAAGGATTATCCTAAACCGCTGATCTTTCATGACGGGCGTCTCGTTGCACGGCCTACACCGTTGGATTCCCTAGCTGTTTTCCTATGGCTACCGTTGGGAGTTTTTCTGGCTGTTTCTCGGGTTTTGATCGGAAGAATAATGCCATACGATTACGGTTTAATGGTTGCAGCAACTACTGGTATGAAAATTCGTGCTAAGCTCCCTTCAGAAGAATCACATACCAGCGAAAAGCATGCTCCATACTCACGGTGCATCTGCGGGTCTTGCGACCCTGGTCAATTTGGTGCATTAAACGCACTATATGTGTGTTCACATCGAACGTTAATTGATCCCGTGATTCTGTCATCAACATTGAAACGAAATGTTATGGCTGTTACTTATAGTCTTAGCAAAATCTCTGAGATTTTAGCACCGATAAGAACTGTCCGGTTAAGCCGTGACCGTGTTAAAGATGGAGATTTGATGAAGAAATTACTTAAAAAGAGTGATTTGGTGGTTTGCCCAGAGGGAACTACGTGTAGGGAACCTTACCTGTTGCGATTCAGTCCCTTATTCTCAGAAATTGCAGAATCTATTGTGCCAGTAGCTGTATCGGCCGAAGGCAGTATGTTTTATGGAACTACTGTGAGGGGATATAAGTCGTTGGATTCCTTCTTCTTCTTAATGAATCCTAACCCTCATTATCATCTTGAGTTCTTGGAAAAGATATTGGGGCACCCAGGTGCGGGACTTCAGAAAGGTCTAGCTATGAAATTGCCAATCTCGCACAGAAAATGATTGGACAGGCATTAGGGTTCGAATGTACCAATCTCACACGCAGGGAAAAATATAGAATTCTGGCTGGCAATGATGGTATTTGTTCGGAGTAGTAATGGTGCTCCAACATTTGTTTGCATTCGAGTGTGAGTGGTGTGTTAGTTCTTAGATGGGAATTACAGTGTAAGCTGAATATAAAAAGAGTAACATGGATATAATTATAAATATATGACCGCTTTTGGCTTCTTGTTTATCTTCTGTTTTTCACTTTTTCTCGTCACTTTTTCTTTTTGGGAATTTTGATCCAACTCTATTCTAGTTTGAAGAAAGGGAAAAGGAAGTTTTGCAGATCCTGCTGCTCTAGTGAAACTAGTAAATTTTTCTCGTCAAACCCCACCAATCTATCATTAAACCTCGCCCATTTTCTATTTACATATAAATGGCATTACAAACATTACCAGTAAAATTAGCAAATGTAAACTATCACCTGTAACTGCATTTGTCTGTTTATGTTGTACCTTATTTAGACAGCGATTCATATTTGGTATGGGATTTCATCATAACAGTTAAGATGTCAGTAAATGAGTACCTAATTTTGGAGTTCAGTACCCATCCTACTATCAATAGAATCAGCTCTAACTTTAAAAGAGCCGGTTTTCTTCTTTTTGCCTTTGGTTGAAGTATTTTCTACTAACAGCATCTGTGGCTTTATGATCCGTAATGTTTGTACACTGACTACAAGAATCCTCAAATTGGACCAGAATAATTACTATCAAATACATCACCTTCCCCAGAAACAAGGGTACATTTTCAACCAAGAAAATCCAACCTCTACAAGGGTTTACTGGCTTAACCAATTGATTAGAACCCAACAGAATGGAAAGATAAATGCACAACTTGAGAGGACTAACACAAATGTAGAAGGTTACCCTCACCTCACAAATGTAACACTGACAAGGAAATGTTTCAGACTCCTTTTCAGACATCTCTGTAGCAATATTTAGTTGACACCTGGTGACACTGATTAGGATTTCATCACTTAAGACACCTGGTGACACTGATTAGAATATACTTAGATAATCATCACTTAAGACATCTTAAATATTCGGGATTTCTGTGAACCAGTGAGTGTGAAAATGGATGCAGAGGCTTTCTCCTCTTCCTCCAGTGGCGCAACAAGAAGCTCTGCTACAATTGTACGCAAACCAAGGACATGTTGGATCAACATGAAGCCCTTGCCATCAAGGCACATCTACTTGGTCTATAAAGTGGTGCCAATTTTTCACGATTCCAGCATTACCAAATACCGCTTCTAGTTTAATTTCGAATGATGTTGAATGATTCATCACCAGTGGCCAATATAATGCAGTTGAACTTGGTTTTTTAAAAGAAAAATTCTGAATCTGTAAAAAGGAATTAAAAACCTGATCAAGCATCTCCAGAGGTTGGTTACAGTTATTTCAAAAAAAAAAATATCCGCTGTGGCAAAGCATGCACACATGACATATATAATTCAATCTTTAACTGAAGCAAGCGGCTGTTAACAGGTTTTGGGTGATAGTGAAGACATGATAATTTGAAAAAAGACATGAACAACAAAGAAATACACCGAGAAAGACACTCAGGCGACCAATGAAACTTAAAAAAACGACAGAAGAATTCAAAGTATAGAAGTCAGACCCATGACTGAATGCAATGTTTTTATTTGGATAACACTTAAAAACTCTTGCACCCGTAAGATGAATGTCAAAAAAGCAAAGAAGATAAGGTTTCCAGTATCAGCGTATCACTTGTTTAGTTAAATTTTTTATGAATGATGTGAAGACCACAGCTTTGGAAATCACTAAGATAAAACGTACCAGAAATTGATGTTGGTTAAGAAAATCATTGTGGTCATGTGAAAACCGAGTAATCTGGCAGATATATAATGACCATTTCTTCAAGGATGAGTGACCCGCGACCCAAAACAATTGTATAAATTAAAACAACTTCACTGCTGAGTAACTGAATATAAGAACTGACCTAGTTACGCTCCCAATTTTGTGAAACTTGCAACAAAAAGTCCACTGGTGTTAGAAGTCAAAGGATCAAAGCGCAAGGTCTTTGGTACCTTTCCGCTCTTACATGGCCAGTTATTTGCAGCATCTATCTCCTGCAATTCTGAAAGATCAAGGGTCATCAGTGTAGATGGTAGTAAGCATGAAGTTGAAAAGTAATGAAACAGTAATTTAACATGAATAGCTGAGTTATTTGGGTGGAACATGAGGGACATACTGCATAGTCAGTTAAATGCGTTGGGTTATGTCTTCATGAAGAAGAACAAACAGAAAAGACACCATGTGATCTTAGCATGAGACTATAATTTGTTTTCTGTTTTGATTGGTAGTATAAGTTATTAAACCGTAACTTACCAGCAGAAGGATGAGCAGATAAAAATTGCTCCACTATATCCTCGTTTTGAGCCACTGTCAAACTGCTCGAGGAACGAGCACATGTAGAGAGTTAATAAAAAAAAGTAACAAGATTTACTACCAATTTCCAAAAAGGAAGAAGCAACATAATTTAGTAAAAGGTGCCCTAGAAGAAAAGTGACTGCACCTGCAAGTGCTGTAAACAAGCATGCCACCAACTTTTAATAATCTGAAACCATTAATAAGAAGTTGCAACTGCGTGGTAGAAAAGAAACCAGAAACAATGTTAGTGAAAGAAATTTTGAAGCAAATATCAGCTTGGTAAAATAGGAACCTAACCAAGTTCAAGCTTTTATAACATGATACTATCTTTTCTTATAATTCTAGATCTAATTGCCAAAACTACTATATGCAAGATGAACCAAAGAAACTTTCACGAATCGAAGAGACAATGCCGCAAACTCTAAATATGAGTATTTTTATTTTATTTTTGTAAATGGAGCTTCGCCATTTTTATAAAAATGCTTTGAGAATATAATAAGACAATTCCGCTGCCAGCTTACATTGTGTCTTAGTGTGTGGCAGGGCTGCATGCTCTTTTAAAGACTGTTTTCAAAAAAACTAAGACAGGTTTCGCGCATATGCAAGAAAAACGAACTTTCAACATCTAGAAGAAACAAAAAAACAAAACTTGCGATTAAAATAAACCTAATAACATCTTTTGAAAAGAATAAGTATTAAGGGTATTATAGAGATGCACTAGTTGCCTGAAGATTAGCCAAGGTGTCAGTTCTTTCCGCATCTAGCACTCGACGTTGAAGAGTTTTCCATCCCCACTGATCAAACTTCTGAATGTGCTTAATTGATCCATCATGAGTACACTCTGCATCCACCAGAACCTGACACAGTTTCCGATCATTCATCAAATAATTAATAAAATTACAGAAGTCCGTCTATTATAGAGACCAACTGGATGAAACAGCTGAAGGACTAAGCTCAAACTTAACTGATCAAATACAGTAGTAACTTACAGAGGTTAAGGGAGTTCCCTCTCTTTAATAACGGGAATGTGTTTTTAAGAAGGCCTAGGCGGACTTATGTTTGTGGTGTGTGACTCTTATGATCTGCATTTACTGTTTATCTACCCATTTGACACATACAAGAAGAAGTAATACCAGAATTAATATGGGTCTCATGGCATGATACTTGGGAAATAGTGTTATAAGAAAAAGCGCCTAATTTCTGTCCAGGAATAGCACCAGGCTAACTGACAGTGATAGTCGATTAGAATTGCATCTCTAGAGACTGCTCCTGAGTCTTGATATCTTACTCTTCACTGAGAGTCAATTAAAGGAACATCATGGACCCACATTTGGTAAATATCTTTATGACCTTTTGTCCACCCCACATTTGGTAGGTACCTTTCTGCCCTTTCCCATCTACCTAGTACCCACAAAGGGAAGCAAGTTGCAAGACATAACGCGGACCCTATTATTCCAGATACTTAGCATCTAGGATGCATTACTATAATGAGAAAAACCGAGGAAACAAATGATATCTATTTTGCGCTCTTACCAGTTACTCCCCCTATTACCTCACAAATAACTCGTTGCTTCAAATTTTCCATTGCTAGTGTGTCCTGATTCAATCCTTAGTAGCCAGGAGCGGGAACGAGGTCGGAAGCGGGAGCGGGATCGGAAACGGGAATCGTGAAATTCTAAAAAAATGAGATACGAGGAGCGTGTCGGGAACGTAAATTAGGTTTATAGAAGATTAGTTATACTACTGATTTTCTAAAGTATCTCATTCATTCAAAACTAGTACTTTTGTATGTCTGTACCTCATTGATCTTAGAGGTGGAAGTGTAGATATATGTAGTGTAGGGGAAGACGTTGGCTTTGGGCTCTGACTTAGCCCAGAATAACAAGACGTTTTAATTTAAAAATAACCCAAACTAAATAATTACTACCCTAGGGTTTTAATACCAAAACTACTTTTTTTTCCTTCTCCTATTTGTGCAGCCGCACGTCTTCTTCCCTTTCTTCTGAGAATCTCTACTTTCTTTTCTCGTTTCTTATTTCTGTGCTTTCTTCTTCGTATTTCTTCTTCCTTTTTTCCCCTTTCTCTGGTTTCTTTTCCCCTTTCTTCTACTCTCTTTTCCCCTTTCTACTATTGAAACGTTTCTCAATGGATAGGAACGCGTTTCTGTGGTCTTAGGAGCGCGCTCCCAACACGTATCTCAGTGAGGAGCGCAGAATCGCGTTTCTCATTGAGATTCGTGAGGTGGTTGGACGTTCCTGGCTACTAAGATTCAATCTGCTAGACCTGTATTCTCAGTGAACCATACCAAATGTTACTGCTAATTAATTAGGTCATTGTTGTTTTTTATCGTAATGTGAAGATTGGATACAAATTTGACCAACATGCAAAACCGGGTATTTTCCTTGGTTATCCTCAATTTTCACGGTAAAAAATCAACAAGAGTTATAATATTTAAGATACTGAAACCAACAGTAGATATTTATTAAGAAAAGTAGTGTTTCGTGAATACATGTTTCCTTGCTTTTTCCATACGTTCTACACGTATCCAAAAATATAGAATAAGAGTTCCCATAGCTCCAAACTAAAGTTAGAGTGACAATGAGCATTCAGTTAGAAAGAAGGTCATTTGTTCTTTGATATCCAAGTTTCGTCCAAATGTAGGGTATAGTCTAACATTAGTCCAGCTAGAAGTTTAGTACCTGGACCAAACGCCTTCGTTTAGTACATTTCTTTTAGAATTTTAATTTGGGTTAGTACTTTTTAAAAAAAGATCGAAGTACGAGAGAGAAAGAAAGGCAATCACCAATATACCTTCAACAGCAACCACTGCTGCAAGGTAAATTGGTTCTCTGGGCAGTTCCAGTTTCATGCTTCTCAACCTCCTCCACCACTATCACCTAAGCATAACCAGTTGGTTCTTCCTTCTAATGCTTATCCTCCTCCCCCACCACCATTACGACAACAACATTAATCCTTATCGCCATCCTTCATATCAACAACCAAATCTCACAAACACTACATCTCACCTCCATCTCATCATCAAGATCCCTATTCTCCTCCAGCTCTCTCAACAGGTATTTTGGGGTTTTTAAGTTTTATATTTAATCTCATCGAGAATATCTATGTATTTGGGTCTTGAATATTGATACTTTGTTGCAATGTCAAACCCTAAAAGAATACATTTCCTTAATTGTGCCATGCCCCTCAAATGCTTATTCAGTTCTTAAAATTCTGATGTAAAAAAAAAAGACTTATTATCGGTATATGTTAATGTTGTGCACATGGAAGAATCCAAATCGAGAGTTAAGTTAGTACTAATGTGCTTAGTCTTGGTGTTCGCTTAATGAATGTGAACTTTCAGCCTACCTTATAGTATACTAGTCTTGCTGATCGAATTATATAAACAGGTCTAATTGGGAAAGAATCTTGCTGATCGCATTGTAAGAAGAGCTTTAACTAGAAAGAACTTTGATTGTCTTTTTTTTTCTCTCCCATAGTCCCATATCTCCTACTTTAATTTTTCCATTTTGTTATTTTTAAGTATCAACGAAGTGTTAAAATAAAACGAAGTCAACTAGGGGTCAATGTTTGGTCCAGGTACTAAACACCCAGCTGAACTAATGTTAGACTAAAACCTTATGTTATGACAAAATCCGCAAACCGAAGTATAAATAACCCTAAAAAAATTACCCAAATGCAACATTTATAATAGATTTACAGTAAGGAGTTCAAAAGCAGTATACCTTATCATAACCAGCATCTGAGAGATCGCTGCCATATGCAGCTTGCAATATTTCCCCTTTACTAAGTCCAATTACTCCTGATTGTCGACCATAGAAGATCAGTTCAGGTTCATGAGACTTTGGAACTATCTGAGATGTAATCCTGTTCCTCTCTTTTTGAGCCCTTTTCCTTTCTTTCCAGGATCTCTTCGACGTCCACTCTTTATATGTATCCATTGTATCTTCACACAAAACTGTATCTGTAGATTTCTGTGTTAAAACATAAATGCTTAAAATGCATGGAGTGATTATACAAAACAATCTGATGAAGGTAACAAGATTTACAAGTTTCAAAGTCGAATTACCAAAGACTTGTTTCCAGATTCACTAACCCTCAATGGAACGAGAGAAAATGATGTCCCATCAGCAACAAAGAGACGACAATGATCACTCAGTGAATATTTCTGTAGCATTGTGCGACAGGCTGCTAAACGATGTTTTGCAATGTCAACACCGGTTAAGGAACCACTGGAACCAAGAAGGTCTGCGAGCATGCATAACTTAGCACCTGAAACAAAAGGGAAATATGATAAGTAACATGCTTGTAAGTACATACAACAAAGGTCAAGCATATTGGAAACTACAACAAAGGTTGTACGGATAAGAAAACAGTATTGCGGGTGCAAATATCCTATTGCATAGCAACCTTATATAAGGATCAACCAACCACATCATGAATTTTTCCTTTTTTTCTGTATTATTATAGATTAGAGACCCCAGATTGACATTCTGTTTAGCTTAAACAAAGATCCTAACATCAAGGTTCAAACAGAGTTTACAATTTGAATCACAAAGGCTTCATTTTCTTCAGGCTCTATTCCCAATGTTCATTTTAGTTATTAGGTCTCTCCATTCTGCTTTTTCTGTGCTTAAGGGCATAGGTCTGACTCTACATATATCCCGAACTCATGACATCAGATACATTTATTATCCCTGAGGTGTAGGAATTGCAGCAATAGAATTGAACAACTTACATTTCTCATTTAGACATTTATTCTTGAGCCTGAGATCAAAAGATGTACGTTCTCCGTTCACATGATATATACCATATTTTTACTCTTATTTGTAGCATTTGGAAAATTAAGGGAGTGTGCTTGGTAAGCAAATGTAACATTCTTGCATTTCTCCATCCACCAAAAAAAAACAAAAAAAAACACGCAAAAGAAACTTGGGGTTTTCCAACTTGCTTAACAGAGGAAATGGCTGCTCAGATTTGTAAACCACTCTTGTTTTTGAATTATCCACCTTAAGAGATCCCACATCAACGACTATTGTTGTATCACAAATGTATATATGATAAATCAGTACTGAATGCAGAAATAACCTGGGGCAGCACAAAGATCAAGCACATGATCACCCGGTACAACATTCAAAGCTAAAACAGCAGCTCCCGATGCTGCATCCATTCCATACACCTGAATGAACAAACATAAGTGTTAGCTACATACTGATTCAAATAAATAAAAAAACTAAATATAGTTATTTCCAACAAAGTATTCAGCTAAAGCACTCAATTACACACATTATCAATAACAAACATGAAGCTAATGAAATATCACTCACATTTCCTTGACGATAAGATTTGGTTGAAGCAATTTGAATATGTGGTGCTATAGAATAGAAGTTGGGCAACCAATCAACTTTATCAAGTTTACAATTGATTTCAGCTTCAAGTTCTGGAATATGAGCTTCACCTTCACTTGGTTTTACTCTTTCAAACACCACGAACAAGATAAATAAGAAACAAAATCAATGAAGTTCTATCTTCTGTAAGAAAGAATCGATTCTATGTTTATTACTGATAGTAATTAGTTGAAATTAGAGATGTACCTGATATAACGCGGAGTGGTATTTGTAGTTGTAGAAGAATAGATTGAAGAATCTAAACCATTTTCGTTCAGGAAATTGAGAAAGGCTTCCGGCAAAGGAAGATTTGGAACGGTTTCTTCTTCCATGACGACGTTGTTGATCAAACCCTAGGAGAAGAAGAATCTGACGAATGGAGATTTGAAAGTAGGGTCATTCAGTGGTTCAAAGGGACTGAGTAATGGGGCACTACTGCTGGTACCTTCGTTGGGGAACAGGTTTTACCTCTATGCCCCCGTTAGGACCTTGGGGTTAGCCTGTTAGGACCTTGGGCAGATCTGTTTACGTTACTCTCCGATTTATGGCTCAAGGAAACCCTCAGAGCAACTCCAACTTTTCTAAGATTTTTCCACATACACCAATGGCGGAACAACTTGTTTTACCCGATTCTCGACTTTCCTCTCTCTCCCACGACCCGTTTCCATAGATAAAAATTGTAGTTCTCTCGAAGAATCCTATTATTGGGGCTTTGAAACCTAGCACTTTTAGGGGCGACCCCGAAAGAATTAGGGGCGACACTAAAAGACAAAAAAGGTCACCCAAACGTAAATCTAAGCTACCCCTTATATTTGATTTTTCGAAATGGCCAATATGCCCTTATATAATCAGTAGCCAACACCATAATCGGTAGGTTAAAGGTGAATCGGTAGGTTAAATTGAAACTATACCTACCGATTATTGTGTAGATACTTTGGCCAATAATCCCTTTTATAATCGGTAGCTTATCCAACTTATAAGACTACCGATTATAAGGAGCTCCGTATTCATCCTTGGCCAAATTCCATAGGTTTTGAGGGGTGCAGAGCCAACCATAACCACTTGGATAGAGTCGTGGATGTAGCCATAATCTAAGCCTAATAGGTTCCACAACCTACCGATTATAGGTTGCCCCAAATTTAGTTTTTTCTAAAATCCTTCATGTGATGAATTTTGAAATCTACCATAATCGGTAGGGTATATAATTATATAACCCACCGATTATAACGAGCCCGCATCCAACCTTTGCCATATTTCATGGGTTTTGAGTGCACACAAACCAACCCATAACCACTTGGTTCATGTTTTGGATGCAGCGTTAATCGGGGAGTTAAATATATTACCAAACCATCCGATTATGGGTTGCCCCAAAATGAGTTTTTTCTAAAATCCTTCATGTAAGGGAATTTGAAATATACCATAATCGGTAGAGTTAACAACTTAACAACCTACCGATTATAAGGAGCCCCAGATCGAACCCTTGCCAAATTCCATAGGTTTTGAGTGCACAGAGCCAGGCATGACCATGTGGTTCGTGATTTGGATGCATCCATAATCGGAAGGATAATAGGTTCCACAAACTACCGATTAATAGTTTCCCCAAAATGAGTTTTTTCAAAAATCATGTTTTTTTAAAATTTTGAAAGCTACCATAATCGGTAGATTTACTAACTTACATACCTACCGATTATTGGTTTTCCAAGATATCACCTACGTCAAATTAGCCGTTGCAGTTTAAACCAAATTTAAGAAATAGCCGTTGTAGTTTTTGGGAAAAAGAAAAAGAGTCGTTGGACCCTAAACCTATATAAAGAAACTCATATCTATCAACCCAATTGCACCAAACTCTTTCCTCTCTTGAGTTCTAATTTTGAAAACCAAAAACATGGATATTGCTTTTGCCTAAGAAGAAGATTGTGCTATTTATAGAGCGTGGGTTGTGGTAACTGCTCATGATCGTGTTCACAAGCTCCACAAACGGGAATCCGAAGAGCGATTATGGAACCGTATTCTAATGGTATTTGAGGCGTTAGATGGTAATCGAATTCAAGATCATCCAATGACATTAAGATGAGAAAGAAGGCGGTCGACAAGGAGATTGACAAACTTGAAGATGAAGAACGATTTGTTAGGAACGCTTTTTCTTGGTGGACGTATGAAAAACGAGTAAGTATCTTTATAACTCCGACTCACATTAACATAAGTTAGTACTAACTTGTTACTCATTCGTAATTTCAGAGAAATCTTGCCGATTATCGGTATATGGACCTCTACTGGAAACGATTTGAACATGAAGGATGTTACAAGATCAAGAGGGACAATTTCGTGGTGTTTGGACGTTATAATCTTTTTAATACTTTTATGGTCAATTAGGAGTATGGATTTAGGTGCTTTTGACGAAATTGTAAGGTTAAGGTCGTTTGAACTTTATGTGATGGATGTAATCGGAGGATTATTAATACAACAAATTACCGATTATAAATAAACGGAAGCTTATGTTGTTAAACAAACTACCGATTAATACATTCGGTTATATTATGTGTCAACTTTCTTTCCGATTATGGTGTTATTTGGTTCCAGGAAACATTGGTTATTTCACACAGAATAATTGAAAACCAACAAAAACTAAACCTACCGATTAACTATATTCGGAAGTCAAGGTGAAAAGTTACCTTTCGATTATGGTGTTGTTTGGTTACAGAAACCATAGTTATTTTTTGGTAGAATAATCGAAAATTAACAAAACCACAGACCTCCGATTAAAAATATTCGGAAGTCAAGGTGCTCAATTAATTTCCGATTATGGTGTTGTTTGGTTACAGAGAACAAAGTTTTTTTACATATAACAGTCGGAAGGAACATTACAAATAAACCTACCGATTATTGTTATTCGGAAGTGAAGGTGCACATTTACCTTCCGATTGTGGTGTTGTTTGGATACAGAAGACAAGTTTTCTTTACACATGATAATCGGAGAGAAAAGTATATTAGCAATCTTCCGATTCTGACCTAATATTTTGCAAAATCCCCAGAATCGGTAGGTTAATAACGTATAACCCTACCGATTCTGACTAAAAAATGGAACATCCCCAGAATCGGTAGGTTAATATATAAACTTATCTTCCGATTGTGTTCCAAAATTCAACACTTTCATGTCTCTTCATGTGATTCGCTTGTGCAGTCATCGTTAAATGCATAAAATGTAAAATAACTATTCTTAATCCATAAACATAACGTAACAACTAATATTCCGACACAAACTTTGAAAACGACATAATCCGACATAATCCAACATAAACAAAGTTATCCATAAAGTTAACGAAAAACATCGAGAGTTTACAACATAAAGTTTACTTGTTCCTTTGTGCTTTGATTTTGCGACCTTTACCACCTCTACGACTTGGACCAAAGATCGTCATTGGTTTCATCACTTGAGTGCTTGATGACGCCTTGAGTTCTTTTGTTCACCTTGGTTGTAGGTTTCTTTTTGCAATTTTTCCCGAACCGAGATGCATACTCCTCATTGTCAACGTTATCAATCAACTCTTTGGTGCTTTTTTATCTTCTCAATTGAAACAGGCTCTCCGGACTTTATACAATCAAGTGCACCATTTCGACAAACGCTTGAACTCGTTTCATCTCTGTTTTAAAACATAAGCATACCATCAAACGGTTATTACTCTATTTTGACCCATAATATGAAACTAAATTAACAAAACAATACATACCAATCTATCAAAACCCGCAGCTTCTCTTTGAGGATACTCTTGTACGAAGTCGGCTTTGCTTTAAGATCACGGATTACACGAATATGAGAAACATTACGGTACCAATCCATATAGTTGGGAGCATTTTCAAAACCTTGGTTGGCTGCCCTTCCTTGGTTGATCAAGTAATGCGCCCTTCTATCCCAATGAAATTTACAGGATGGTGAACCCTTGTGAACCACTGTGATAGAATCTTTATCAGACTCGCAGTGCTCCGCATCCAAAGTGAAATTGCCATGGATTTCCTCCTTTGGTATACCTTGTACAAAACCGTGTTGTCGCATCACCCTTGAGGCATTGACATCACATATCCTGTGGGGTGCCACAACGGTCCAAAATAAAGTGCTAAATCTGACCGACCCGCGATATGTCCAAAGAGTTCTGCCTTCCTTGTATGGATCAAAGCATACGTCTTGGGCATTAAGTGAGTCCAAAATCTCCCTCAAACGAATCAACTGATGCTCCTTCGCCCTAGAATGGTTGTCATCGAAGACGTACTTTCTTCCTATAGGGTCACCTTTCTCCCACGCCGGGTTTTCAATGGCCAATCCCAAGAGAGGGAAGTGGTCGTAGATCCAAGTCTATAATGTCATTTTTGCAAGTATTAGGAAATTGATTCTTCAATAGTATAAAAATAAAAAAAAATAACCAAGTATGTGGAGTTAATAAACAATACTGTAGAAGACTCACGTTCCCGCCACTTGGCTCATTCCAAGCCTCGACGCCTTTCTCAACTCTTCCATCAACCACGCATGGCATGCCGTGCCCCAAGAGTACTCATGCACTTTATCGAGAGGATCGAGAAGTTGTAAAAGGTTGGCGTCGACCCGATTGCCACCGGTATTGGGGAAAATGACACATCCCAATACACATAGGAGATATGCGGTGGCCGCGTGGTTGACTTGCTCTCGTCCGTTAAAGTTCTTTCTCTTCTTTATCCTTGGTGCCCTTGAACATATCCATCGTAGTACCCATGTTGAACTATCTAGTTCTATACTTCATGCATCTTTTGAACTCGTTGTTGATGTTTCTTCATCCCAACCCAAACACCTCTTAGTCAGATCATAAAGATTCCTCCATTCCAACTGCTTAGTGAAATCGGCCCTAACACCCTTGCCATGGACGGGGAGTTTAAGAATCTCGCTCAACATCATCCTGGGTTATCGTGATCTCCCAAACGGCATATGGAAGGTGTCGGTCTCGTGGATAAAGTCTCTCCACAAACGCCGATATAGCCACCCTGGCCATGTTCCAACATTGAGTTCCCCAAAGATTAGCCCAACCCCGAATTTGCAATAATGGTCTTGAACCTTTCACATTCACCCTCCAAAGGCCAATCTAGCATTTTTTGTTGGTGCGAGGTGGTCGCTTTGAGTAAAAGAACCGCATCGGAATGATACTATTAAACACATGACAAGTTAAAAATAAAATTAGAATTACCTAAACCTATAACCCTTAAAAGTATTACTTGAGAAAAACATAATAAGTTAATAAAATGGATACGATCATTACCTCGATTTCATATATTTCTCTGGCCCAGGATTCTTTGTATCCAAATAAAAATTGTCCTCCATCCTCCGGCAGCCCAAGGATTACACCTTTTGGAATATCCTTCACCTTCAGTTTATCTCGGACAAGGTGTTTCGCTTTCTTTCGAGGAGGATTTTTCTTTTCGGCTTGTCCTACTTCTTCGGGTGCTTCTAGTTCAATTTCTGGTTGTGATGGTGGAGCACTTGGTTGAACACCTTCTTGGATTGGTTGTGATTAAGAGGCACTTGGTTGAACACCTTCTTGGATTGGTTGTGATTGAGAGGCACTTGGTTGAACACCGATTGAACCGGTTTCCGATTGAGGGGCACTAGGTTGAACAACTTCTTGGCTTGCTTGTTGAGTTCCAACTTGAGCACTTGAAGCGGCGTAGGGCCCTAGCTCTCCTTGCACTAGCTGTCAGGTTCTGACGCCTATCCTTCCTTGCACTAGCCGAGACAATTGCATCTTAGATGTTTTTACCTCGCCTATCCCTAAACAACAAAAAAAAGTACAACAGGTTATGAAACTAAATATTCGGTTGGTTGATTTAACAAATTGCCTCCGATTACTCTCAATCGTAAGTATCAGTTAACCTAAAGCTACCGAATACGTATAATCGGAAACAAAATAAAAATTTTGGTGTTCGAATATGTTTATCTACACACAATAATCGGAAGCTAAAGTTCAACATAACCCTCCGAATACAAATAGTCGAAAGGCATAAAAAAGTCCACCTACCGAATGCCACACAATCGGAAGCCTCACAAAACTAGTTAATAGAAGATGGAACATTGATCAAGTTACAAATGCACTGAATTACTATGAGAGAAACCAACAAGGACATGGCCATGTTCAGAGAACTAATGTTGATACGTTTTAGGAACCGAACTACGTACAATGCTGAAATGAGCATAAGAGAAGCTACTACTAGGAAGGAAAAGGCCTACAGTAAATATGTTTTATTGAAGAAGAAAACATTGCTATCCATTGTGGACAATCACTTGTATGTAGTTTTAATGATATATAATAAGCACGAAACTAATATGCGTCACTTTGTGCCCAGAAACTACTCAAGTGGTTCAGCCTAAACAATCGAAAAGAAATTACAAAATATATCACCCGATTATTGCGTCTCTAATACTTGTTCCTCACTAGTATATTCGGAAGGCAAAATCACAATTAGCTTCCGATTATGATCGATTTAGGCCTCAAAGAACTAAAAACGTTCTATAATCGGTAGGAAACCTAAATTTTTACCACCCGAATATGACAAATTTTGGTGAAATGAAGAGTTCGACCACAATCGGAAGTTTATAACAATACCTAACCTACCGATTCTGGGTAATAACCGAAAACCCTAAAAAAAATAAACATGGATTCGTCCAATTGAAGCAATATAAACCAAATTAATGGTAGAATCTTACCTAATCGGCGCCATTTGAAGTTGCCCGAGAGTTTGGCTATCGCAGACGCCTACATCGTGGACTTCATCTTCTTCGTGTTCTTCGGGTTCGTGAGTTAAAACCTCTTTTATTACGGGCATGCAATCCAATATTCGGATCCTCACCGCGCACTACGTTTTTGGTTCGAGCTTTCTTACGTTCCGTTTCTTTCATCTTTATAGAGAATAACCGACGATGATTTGATTCGACGATGAACGATGTATAGCGAGGAGAGAGGGGAGAGTTTTCTCTCTCGCAACGGAAGGAAAGAGGAGAAGAGGAGTTGAAGTTGAAGTTGAAAAGAAAATGAAATGAATTTGAATTTAGGTCGACTTTGGTTTATCTCACAAACGGTTATTAATCGCAGTAGGTAATACCACCTAATTATCTACCGATTGTTGAGTAGCCCAAAATCGGTAGAAATGGTTACTTATAACCTACCGATTATTGGAAGCCCCAAATTGAGCATTAGCCAAATTCCCTAGGTTTTGAGGGGTGCAGAGCCGACCATAACCATGTGGTTCGTGATTTGGATTTATCAATAATCGGAATCCAAATAGGTTACCCAACCTCCCGATTATAGGTTGCCCCAAAATGAGTTTTTTTCGAAAATCCTTCATTGCAGGGAAATTTGAAATCTACCATAATCGGTAGGAATTCTTACTTTTACCACCCGATTATGGGAAACCCTAAATCGGTAGATTACACATTTTTTTATTCGTCCGATTATATAGGAGCCCCAAATTTCACCATTGCAAAATTCAAAAGATTTCTTATTTCTATACTTTAACAATCGGTAGTCTCGTGAGGTTATTTCCATTCCGATTGTTATAGAAGCCAGATGCGAGTTTGGCACAAAATCAATAATAATCGGTAGTATAATATAGTTACTAAGCTTCTGATTTCGTTATAATAATCGGGCACAAAATAGCTTCCGATTGTGTAAGAGCATTAACGTATTCTCCGCGTTTTTGGACATCCCTTAACGGTGTATATGGGTTGGGAATAAAAAAGTCGCCCCTAATTCTTTCGGGTCGCCCCTAAAAGTGCCAGGCTTTGAAAGTCAATGGTCTAATGGGGGCTTTCCTGGGTCATTAATAGTAATTCTATAGCCCCTTATCCAACTATTTCAATAATGCCTAGAACACCCTCGATTTGATTAGTGTTAATTATGGTGATTAACCAAATTAATAATGATTAGTGTATTGATTAAGATTAATCATTTGACTAATTTTCTGGGAAAAAAAATCATCAAAGATTTTTTTCTTCCTTTTTTTTTTCTTGATTCACGTAAGATGATTTCGAAAAAAAATATTTTTTTTTAATTGTTTTACAAACACTCAGGATATGCTAAAAATAGTCAGGAGAACCTTATAAACTTGTCCCAGATACATTTTTATTTGATTCAAATCCGTTAAAAAAACAGTAAAAAATCTGGGTTTTTTTAGGGGCTACGGTTGAGATATATTGTCGACTCAGCCGAAATAGACAATTTACGGCGGGAAAATAAAGAACTCCCAGCCGTTTTTTTTTTAAATTTTTTTAAGACAACAACCGTAAGCGTAATTTACGGCAGGAAAAACCTTCTCGTAGCCCAACCTCTGTTTTTTTTTTCCTTTTTTGTGGTTATCAGAAGTGCATACGGCTAGGATATCCTAACCGTAAACACCTACTTACGACTAGGTTTTCCTAGTTTTCCAACCGTATACTGCTTTACGACTACGAATTTAAAGTTTCGCTGCAGCAAAAAGCATGTACTCTGAAAATGAGTATATAATTGAACTCATTTTAAGATTGAGTATAAATTGATACTCAAAAAATGAGTATAAACGGATTTCTACTTAAGAATTAGTATCACTCGATCTTAAATCGAGTATGCCCTTATAATGTTTCTGAAATTAAGTATAAAGTAATACTCGTTTTGAAATCGAGTACGAAGGTATACTCTTTCTGAAATCGAGTATATAGTGATACTCAATTTTGATTCGAGATTGAACTTATACTTTTTCTTAAATCGAGTGTAAAGTAATACTCATTTTAGAATTGAGTATGAATTTGTACACTTTTTCCGTCAAGTATAATGTGATACTCATTTTAAAATCGAGTGCACATAAACTATTCATTCTAAAACCGATCAAAATCCATCATAAATTTGTTTTTCTTTTGCAGTAACGGCTGGGAAATATTATCGACCAAGCCGTAACCGACACTGTTCGGATAGGAAATTAAGAACTCTAAGCCGAAAGTACTAGTCACGGCTAGGAAATCCTGGCTGGAACCAAACATCTGTTTTTTTATTATTTTTTTGCAAGTATCACGGCTAGGAAATCCTAACCGTAAACAACTTCCTACGGTTGTACATTTGAACTTTCCCAACCGTGTACCAGAACACGGTTAGGAAATCCTAACCGAAACTAGACCTCTGTTTGTATTTCTTTTATGTGATTATCAGAATAGCTTATAGCTAGGAAAACCTAGTCGTAGACACTCTTTTACGGTTGGGAGTTCTTATTTTCCCAACCGTACAAGTAGGTTCAGGGTTCACGGTTGCGGAACATGTATTTTCCCAACCGTAATACAGGATTCACGGTTGGGAAAGTGAACCCCAGTAGTTATACGGCTTTAATTTGCTTTTTTTCTCAAATTAATTGAATTGAATTTTTAAGTCAATCAAAAGTAAAAATAAATGGTGGGTTTTCTTAGTTTTGGTTTTTTTTATCATCTCTACGTGATGGAGAAGATGAAGAAGAATAGAGGAAGAAAAATAATCGATTTTGGTTTCTTTTATGATCATCATATTCATCACGATGCGATGAAGAATCACGATGTGATGGAGGAGAAGAAGAAGAGAGAAAGAAGAATTATAGATTTAAGTTTTTTTAATAATCATGATGATATTGTGATCATCATGATGAAATGAAGAAGAAGAAGAAGAGAAGATTAATCTTTTTTTATATATAATAGTTAAATTATAATATGTTTATAGAAAAGGGTATATTTGACTTTTACTATTAATTAGGTTTCCCCCTATCCATATTAGGATGTTAGAATTCAATTAATCCCCAAAAGACTATTTACTTCTAAGCCCCTATCTGTTATACATGGTAATTCATGAAAAAGGTGTACGGTTGACCACTGCAGTGAGAAGTTTTTTTCAGACTAGTTTTATCTATTTATTTTTATTATATTATTTTTGATAGAAAAATAGAATTTCATTAACTCAAAGAAGAATTACATAAGTGGAATGAGAATGTCTGGTATGTGACCAAACCATTCACCATCAACTCTAGAAGTTATACTGTGTTTGGCAGCAACATCAGCCACATTTGTGAAACTTCTGTTTAGAAATTCAAATCTAATAAAAGAGAAAGAACTTGTGATTGACATGCAATCATCTAGAATAGAGTTGTTGAACCAACATATCTGGTTATTATTATTATTTAGGTAATCTAAAACTAATTTTGCATCACTAATGAGACAAACTTTCACTTTTCCTTTCTCCCTTGACCATAGAACAACTTCTAGTACTGCCAAGCTTTCGGCTTCTTTTGCATTCCTGGTCACTCCTGAGATGGTTTTGCATCCAAGATAGTTTCCTGCATTATCATTCATTATAAGGCCAATACCAGATAAATTAGTAATTGTATCATCAGAAGCATCAGAATAAATAATAATGCAGTCCTGTGGTAAACTACTAGTAGCAGAAACAAAATCAAATCCAAGTGGAACCGTAGAGGATAAAGCTGGTTGGTGGTCCTCATTATTCAGGTAGTGTTCAGTGTCTAAGACTAGTTGCATTGCGATTCTGACAGTGGAGTGATGATTGAGTGCTTTATTCTGAAAGGTAAACGAGCATCAATCTCTCCAGATACACCAGGCTATAGTAAACACACTAATGGCTTTAACTCTTAGAGTGGCATTATTTAACCACTTATAGACCCAATCAGCCATAGTAATATTCATGGAAGAGTCCTGCAAGATTTCATCTCTAAATGGGGTAAGAGACCAAACTGCTTATGCAAAAGGACAGTGAAGGATAATATGTTCCCATGATCTCATATGTATTTAGATTGCACATATCACAATGTTTATCCAGATCATAGCTAAATCTAAAATCAGTAGTTTTACAAGGCAAGATTCATTCATAACATTTCCAAATAAATAGTTGGACTTTAGGTAGGATTTTCAATTTCCACAAAAGTTTATAAGTTGGATCTAAAAAGCTAGGGTTTTGCATGTGAATGTGTTAACCAGGGATTACTTTATATGCCGATTTTACTGAGAATTTTCCATTCTTAGTGAAAGGCCAGATGATCCTGTCTTTCCCTATAAGGGGTATCCTAGTATTAAGGATAACTTGAGCATTACAAGGAGTGAAGAATGCATTGACTAATTCAGGTTTCCAGCTCTTAGTATCATGATCAATAAACTCAGATACTGTATAATTAGGATTAGGAGCTGAGACATGTAAAGGGATAACAGGATTCTGGATCCAGTTATCTCTGAAAGCAAGAACATTTTGACCATTCCTAATTTCCCAGTGGGAGTGTTTAGAAATGAAATCGAGACCTGTGCAAATGCTCTTCCAGACCCATGAAGAGTCTTGTTTTTTTATTATAATCAAAAGGACGACCATGTTTAAAATATTTGCATCTAAGAATATTGGCAAACAACTCATTATTAGAGTGTGCCAATTTCCATGCAGTTTTACATAAAAACTCATATTTTAGGTTTTTAATCCAAGGCGCCATCAAGTTTGTGAGTACAAACTTTGTTCCGATTAGTGGGGGTAAAGACCACCGGTCTAGGTTTTCCCCACCAAAAATCCCTTTGGGAGTTCTCCATTTTTTGGAGGATGTTATCCGGAATTGTGAAAGTATTCATGTGATAAATAGGGACTTTAACACATGCTGAACCAACACGAGATCTACCGACTTGGTTTATATGTTTTCCTTTCCATTTAGCTACTCTCTTGTCAAAGTGTTCATTCAAGTGATTAAAAGAATCAGAATGAGACCTTGTGATAAAAACAGGAATACCTAAATATTTTTCATTAAGATCAATCTTCTTGACATTGAGAGATCTAATGAGAGAAACAGCCACTTCTGGATGGACATTTTTGCTAAAAAAACAACTCGATTTTTGCATATTTATGACCTGACCATAGCAAAGGCTGAAATCTTGAATGAGATTCATGAGAATATCAGCTTCTCTGTGGGAGGCTTTAGCAAAAATAAGGCATTCATCTGATACTAGGGGCTTCTTTAGTTACTTTAATACCATGAATAAGATTAGAATTTTCAGCATGGACTAAATACCTAGAGAAAGCTTCCATACAAAGTATGAACAAGTAAGGAGACAAGGGGTCTCCTTGTCTCAAGCCCCTAGTAGGTTTATATGACTTGCATGGAGAGCCATTTAGCAATATAGATGCTAGTGGTACTCACACATTGAAAAATTAAGTCACACCAATGATTTGAAAATCCGAATATAGCTGCTAGTTGTACTCACACATTGATAAATTAAGTTACGCCAATGATTTGAAAATCCGAAAGATTTATGAATGTCTAAAAGGAAAGACCATTCTACCCTGTCAAAGGCCTTAGACATGTCAAGTTTAAGGCCATGACACCCCATTTATCATTTTCATGGTATGCACCACTCATGGGCAATAATAACATTGTCCTGAATATTCCTCTGGGGAACATATGCTGACTGGAAAGGACTTATTATCTTACCCCAAGAGTGGCTTCATTTTATTTACTATAATCTTGGAGATTATTTTGTAATTAGAGTTACATAAGGAAATAGGTCCGAAATCAGAAGGGGTAGAAGGGTTATTAGTTTTGGGAATTAGGGAAAGAATAGTATGATTCATCTCTTTTAATAAATGTTTGGAATTGAAAAAATTTTGAATTGTTTTCCAGACATCAGTTATCAAAAGATCAATATTTTCTTTATAAAACCCATGAGGGAAACTATCCGGCCCTGGAGCAGCCCAGGCTTTCATTTGGCTTATAGTATCCCTAATCTCTTGCTGAGTAATAGGTCTAAGAAGATTTATATTATCAGCTTGAGAGATGCAGTGGTCAATGCAGTTGAGAAACTCATTGTTCCTATAAGGATTTGTTGTGGAACCTATAGAATTAAAATGAGTAACCAACAGATTCTCAAGATTATCTCTATCATTGATCTATTGGCCATTATCCATCTTTAGAGCACTAATGTGATTATAATGCTTTCGTCTATTGACAGAATTATGGTAGTAACCAGTATTTCTATCAAAAGATTTTAAAAACTCTTGTCTGGACTTTTGGGCATAAAATTCCTCTTGGACTTTTTGTTGGTCATTTAAGTCCAATTCAACCTATTTGATGTGCTCTAAGTTCTGAGTAGTATAGGGTAAACTATTCAGATTGTTGAGCTCACCACTTAGAGGTTTCACTTTTTGGTCAATGTTGCCAAAATGATGGATATTCCAAATTTTAAGTTCATGTTTAACAAATCTCGGTCTATGAGTAAGCTGATATGAAGGAGAACCCATGACATATTTAGATCGAGTATGCATTTTTAATTACATCTCTAACAGATGGATCCTTACTCCAGCATTTGAAGTATCTATATGGCTTACTACCCTGATGAGACATGGGAGAAGTCTCCAGGATAATGGGTATGTGGTCACTTCCTATGGTGTCAATATGGACTGCTTTTGCAAGCCCATAATGTTGTATCCATAGACCATTACCCAAAGCCCTATTAATTCTAGCACCAATAAAATTATCTCCACTCTGCCTATCATTCCAAGTATATTGAGTACCAATATATCCTAGGTCAGATAAATCAGCATTATCAATAACTTGTTGAATAATTGGAAAGTCTATAGTAGTTGGAGATGTGAAAGTCGATCTTTCATTGACATGCATAGTAATATTAAGATCACCTATGATAACCCATGGAAGATTGGTTCTAGAGCCAATTTCACCTATGTATTCTCATTGTTGTACTCTTTCTTCATGATATACAGAACCATAAAGTATAGTAACTAGGAACTCTGGTTTGTTGGGGTCATCACTGATAATCACATTGATCATTTTATTAGTGTTTTGGACAATTTGACATTGAAAGCCAGACTTCCAAAGAAGGGCGATGCCCCCAGCAAGACCTATGGAAGGGTATACCCAACAATTAGGAAAATTAAATCTTTTTAAATATTTATGCATTTTGTTGGTATTGTTTTTAGTTTCACAAAGGAATATCATCTCAGGGTTTTGAGACCTGATCAAATTCCATAAGGAAGTTCTTGTGGAAGGGTTGCCGAAACCCTGACAGTTCCATGACAGAATTCTCATTTTAAACGAATGAGAATAAGCTCCGAGGAGCTTGTTTATCCACACAGAACAAAAGCCAACAACTTGAAAGACTATAAAGAAATTGTTGCTGGAAGAGACCCTAGTGTGTGACCAGACTAAATGCAAGAAATATGTAAAATTAAAAACAAGAAAAACGTAATCAATCAAGTTGTAATGAGTTATCTTAATATGAGAGGCAGTACAGAGACAAGTATTAGAGTACCAAAAATTATATGTCCCCAAGATTAACAAGAAAAAAATTGTAATTCCTAAGAGTAAACTAATAAGAAAATAATTATAAAACAGCAGCAGGAAGGTATCCAGTAATATAATAGACCAAATACCCAAACAGTAGTTACCAATAGGGATGATGTTCAGATGTGATGTTTTAATCAGATTGTGTGAGTAATGAAAGATTATGTTCAAAATGGTTGCAAATGGATTGAAATTAAAGTAGAAGTACCACAATTTAGAAAAGTAATTAGAGAACAAGAAAAAAATCCTAATTTTGAGAACCCTAATTAACAAAAATAAACCCCTAATTTTGAAAACCCTAGAAATTAAAATTGAAGAGTGATTATAGTAGAATACCATGTTTGCAGTTCTATTTTGTGCTCCCTAGTTGAGATTTCCAAGAGCATGTGCATCAAAAGCTCTGTCACGCATCTCCACATCACCCTCTACAATCTGGTTTGCAGTGGATCTCATCAAGTCTGAATGATTCGTCTCAGTGGGAAACAAAGGCATGGCTTCAGAAGATTGAAAGATTGGGTTGATTAGAAGTAACAATCTCAAGGTTATCAGTTTCACGTTCTGTATTTCTTAATCTTTTTCTGTTGCTAGACTCTTCTCCTTCTAATGGTTCATTCGGCGTACTCGATGAAGATAAGGCTCGATTCTGATTAAGGCACCCGTCTTCTTCTGCTAGGGCAGCCATGAGTGCCTGACCATCCGTATGATTTTGGCACCATTCATAAAATTCTTGTGGGCTATAGGCCACCACTTTAAGTTTTTTAGCGACTTCTTTACAGGTTGAAGCATCATGATCTATCACAAAGCACTCCTTACAGATTTTCCGCAGCTGTTTTTCAAAATGGTACTTAGCCCAAATGCCCAATGCATCTTGTTTGTTCTAGCAGTATATAACCATCGATCCTCCTCTCTTTAATGGTTTGTTAAGGTCCACTTCAACCATATGGTGATAAGCTTAGTTCCACATGGTCGACAGTGTTCTGGAAACACAGCTACCTTTTTCCCAATATCTCTACATATATCATCAATAACTTGAACATTGAGGTGTTCCAGAAGGAGATTTTTTAGCTGGATACGCCAAATCTGGCTTGAGAAAATATGATCCTTGACTTCTTTTTGGTTGTCGTATTTTTGAAAAGCAATCATATGGCCCCACACCGCCCATGGACCATTATTGATGATTGTTGTAAAAGATTCTTCAGAGTTAAGCTTGAAGACGAAAGTATTGAGAGCCATATCATTAATTTGAATGGGTTTATGTCTTTTCCACATTGTGAGAACCTCATTTTTGATGTCAGAAAATTCAACAATATCTTTTGGATCTTTGATATATAGCTTGCCAAGTATACTTCCTAACAATTCATCAGCAGCGGTATTAACAGTTTGAGAGGATGTGATTGATCTAGTAATCGCACCTTGAGAGACGGCTAATTTCATTCTAGCCATAAGACCAGAAACATTCTGACTCGAAGATGAATCCATTAGTTGTTTGGTAGTGAGAAAAAGTATGTGTTGATAGTAATCAGAGGAGCTTCCACGAGTGAAATTCTGTTCGCAGAGAGTGGTACTTATATTCAACTCATAAGAAAATAATCATGTATAATTATGTGATAAAAGAATATTTTTTGTCCTTAAAATTTGATAGAATTTGGGGTATAACATATATTTCGGAGTTGAATATTTTTGACCCTCATCAATGCTATAATGAGAATGATTAAGATCTGTAAACGTCCTGGAATGTCGGAATTTCCTTTTTTGATTCTTTTGGATTTCAAGTCTAAGCAAAAAATTGCCTAGATTTACGCCTAAATCAGCTAAACTTTTGTAACCGTTATTGAGAAGTGGAAAAGTGGAAACTGATATGAACCGGCTCATGTTGCAGAGATGGTGAATCAGTATGAAAGAATGATGTAAGCACAAGATGAGAAACTACCCACAGAGAAATCAGACTGAGAACTGCCAAAACTTTTATGGTGATAATGCACGACTGCTAAAAGAAGCACAACTGCTACAGACTTATACCACACACTGCTCTTGGATCCACGACTGATAATCTCAAACAGGAGAACAAAATAAACTGCAAACACAAGAAGAAGATTAGCTATCCATCAAAGGGAGAGATGAGCAAATTTTGCGAATCTTATGAAAGGAAACAGGAAAATTTAAACTAAGGAGAAACTAGAGCACAAACAAGTTGAAACTGGCTAGATTAAAAGCTTAGATAGTCAAAGAAAAGGATATGAAGTTCATAAATAAAAGATAATCACATATATATAAAACAGATAGATATATGAAAGCAATCATAGTAAACATACAGATTAATGGAAAGCAATCATAATGTTAGAGCACTGCTCGGTCGAACTCGCAAGCGTTGCTATCTCAAGCTTGTTTGTCAAGTTTAGTTGCCAAAACTATAAGTCTTGATTTCTAGTCTACTTATAGCTAAATCTCGGACTAGGATAGTAAGTGTAGTTGAGCTCTAGAATCCACGATGTTCATCATGCAAAGACGAAGAACTACTCAAGGAACTGGTGGTACTTCATCGACAAAAAGGTATGTGGAGACTTGAACTTATCTATCACTCAAAAGTCTATCTATTCTATCTCCTATCTTGAGACAAAAGTCGTATTGCTATATAGACTTCGATTATACATATTTGCTATTTCGAGCCGAGTTTATCTCGCTTATCTATTTCTCGAAATATGTGTTGGTAAGCTTTCGCTTTGGCCAAGTTCATCTTTACTCGTGACGAAAGTCATGTTGATTATTTCAATAACTTGAAAATCGCTTTGACGAGAAATAGTTTGTGAATAAAAACTATATAACGTCCTCTAAGAAAGTTTCAATGATTGAAATGAGAGTTTAGAATATATAACCATGTTTGGATATAAACATTGTATGTGAATTCATACTTGTGTAAGTCCAAAATCCTTGAACCAAAGTATGCGTACTTTAATTGGTTTAGGATGACCGGAGCTAAGTCCGCGTACATGTACGCGTATCGCGCGGGAAGTTCACATCCCGTGAATTTCTGGCTGAGTTTGTGAACGAAAACAAGCTCGGTCAGGGTTTTACGTATGCATACGGTATGCGTACTTAAGTGGGTTATTTTCTAAAAACAGTTTATTCGTGAACTAAGACATTTATAAATTAAGGAATGCAATCTTTGAAAAACCGCGGCTATAATGTTCATGAATCGATTCGAGTGAATCAAAATGGTTTTTACTTCGATTTTGTCTTGGATACTTCTATGAGATCTAAGCAATTGAACAACTCTCTAACTAGTTTATTTGAGTCATTTGAACTAGTTATGGTGAAGATGAATAAGGTTGATATGAAAGTGCTCATATGGCTAACCATTGGTTAACTATTATTGAACCAACTAAGTGTACACGTTTAGATACGGTTACGTAAACCTAAATAAAATTACATTTAATGTGTGTATAACAAGCTAAGTTCGATCTAACTGTTGAAAGATATTAGCTTGAATCTAATCCGGTTTTCATCTAACGGTAAATATTGAATGCTTTGTTACCAAGGTAACTTAGATAGCAAACCCTGATTTGGAGACTATATAAAGGAGAACTCTAGCAACTGGGAAACCTAATCCCCACACCTCCTGTGTGATACTAGTTGTATAAGTTAGAGTCGATTCTCCTTTAACCTTAGTTTTTAACGACTTAAAGACTTCATTGGGATTGTGAAGCCAGGCCCAACTATTTTCTCTGTAGTTGCGTGATATGATCTTGCTGTTTCTATCGTATTTGAGTACAATCGTAAGATTGGCTTGAGATTGATTTCTCTGATAGGCAAGATAGAAAAGTAGTCACAAACACCTTCGTCTCATCGTTTGTGATTCCACAATATCTTGTTTCGCTAGTCGATTAAGATTATTGTGAGGTGATTGATATTTCTAGGATGTTCTTCGGGAATATAAGTCCGGTATATCAATCGGTTTCGCTTCACCTTGATTTATCAAAAGACGGAAGAAAACTCGTAGGTATTTCGTGGGAGACATATTTATCTATTCCTATAGACTTTTCTGTGTGAGACAGATTTGTTTATTAAAGTCTTCGACTTTGGGTCGTAGCAACTCTTAGTTGTGGGTGAGATCAGCTAAGGGAATCAAGTGCGTAGTATCCTACTGGGATCAGAGACGTAAGGAGCGCAACTGTACCTTGGATCAGTGTGAGATTGATTGGGGTTAAACTACAGTCCATACCGAAGTTAGTTTGTAGTAGGCTAGTGCCTATAGCGGCTTAATACAGTGTGTGTTCAATCTGGACTAGGTCCCGGGATTTTTCTCGCATTTGCGGTTTCCTCGTTAACAAAACTTCCGTGTCCGTGGTTATTTCTTTTCCACATTATATTATATTATATAATTAAAATATCACAAAAGGTTGTGCGTTGAATCGATCAATTGGTAAATCCAACCTTTGGTTGTTGATTGAAATTGATTGATCCTTGAACATTGGTCTTTGGTACCGTTCAAGTTTATCTTTCTTATATTCAAATGGCCTCGCAAATTATTATTTGTTTGATTGCGGATTGAATTGAGAGATTAAGATATAACTCTTTGATATAATTTTCTTAAGATTGAGTCTGACTGTCTAGTTGATTCCCTTGAAAGTATATTGGAGTTAGTCCATACAGATTGCTAAGCGAAATATTGGGTGAAGTTGTTATACCCCCACTTTTTCAATTGGTATCAGTGCGGGCAAACATGTTCAAAGACCTCATAAATCTGTGTTTGTACCGATCTGACTCTATGGACGGCAGTTATATCTCTGATAACGCAACATCAGTTTGGAATCACTCTGATGTGTTTCAAAATCCCGAAACATCTAGGAAATCGCCTATTTCTGCCCCTTTGACTGAATCTGCCTTCAACTGGGATAAATGTCTTGATGAACAGTTGGATAATCTTTCAGATGAGAGTGATTCAGAGTAAGGACAAAGCATTGATGAGGAAGTCTCTCAATATATCAAGCTCTTTGACCATGCTTTGAAAGAAAAGAAGTCAACAACTTACTTGGGTAAATATATGGCACCTCTCTGTCAAGAAAACAAAAAACTAAGAAAACTCTTTTAAGGTTATGATTGTGGGTATAAACTCTTACAATCTACCGTTAAAGATCGAGAAGAAGACGTACGTTCAAAAAGGTCTGAATGTGATAATCTTCTTCGAAATCTCTTTGTGTTGAAAGAAAGACTTGCAGAATCTGAAGCAAGATATGACTCTCAACAAAAATGTTTTAATGACAGAGAACTCAGTCTTCTCGCCAGAGAAAAAGTTTTGAAGACTGATCTCGCTGCTACCCTTGATAAGGTAAAATCACTGGAAGAGAATCTGAAAAGATTCAATTCTAGCTCTACAAAATTATCTTCTATGCTTGGAGCATGTAAAGAACATCGTGATATACATGGTCTAGGCTATAAAGGAATAGACGCTCCAAGTACTAGCAAGATCAATTTCGTTCGTGCTAATGACAAATCTTCATGTGAAAAACCTTTTCCAAAGAAATTTCCTGACGTTCCTAGAAACAAGGATTGTGCACCTTCGAAATCAACTTCGCATAAGAGTCAGGTCAAAAACAATTCCTTTAATCTGCTATTATTGCGGAAATAAAGGAAACCTTGAACGGAGATGTCGTTTTCGACCGAGGAATGAAAACTTTATAACATTATTACATAGATGTCTAAAGAAGTAATTAAACCTGTTTCTCATCTTGCTGGAGTAAAAGGCATTGTCTGCAATCAAGAGAAATGCTGTGATGAGTTATTTCTATATTATGATTTTGAGACAACAACGCCTACAGTTGTAGAAGGAAGAACGTCAGATGGACAACTGACTCTTTAAATTACTCGGAGAAGAAAAAAAAGGCATAGGAGAAATAAAAAAAGTTCAAATTCGCTTACTCTCTCTGAAAAAGGCCTTTAACCCAAAGTGTCTACTCCAGACTTCATTCATATCAACAATCGAGTCTCAGAGCTCAAGACCAGCATAAACAGACTCAAACGGAGCATTAAGAAGGCAAGCAAAGCAAAAGATTTTCGTGTATCCCTTTGTCCTTTTTGGTTAAATCTTTTCGACTAATCCTAGTGATTTTTCTAAAAATCTTCATGAAGGAAAGAGAGGAGAAGTCAATATTCTTGATGAGCAAAATGCTCATCAAAATACAACTTGACTGCTCAATGTAGCATCCTTCTTGTAATTGTGGAAGGATGCTCATAATTCTCAAGAATATATTTTGTCTTGAGAAAGTAGTCGTTGTTATATTATTCGTTTCATTATCTTTTCCCTTTACGTAATGATGATCATAAAACTGTTGAATCTTGCTCCAGTACTTTACATGATGTAATGTTTTTGATTTTCCACTCTTGAGAATAATTCCTTGTTGTTTGCCTTGAAGGACCTTCTTCCTTTGACCAATCAGTTGTTGTTTATCAACAATTATCTTATGTTATTCGAACTAAGAATGTCATCAATCTCATTTTAGAATGGGTCCTTGAGTTTCTCAAGACTTCTTCTAGATTTGGCTCCATTATTCCCTTGGTCGTGTACCAAGTTTGTAACCACAAGTGCACGTACACTTGACCCGCACGGAACATATACGAGTTTCCTATGGTTTCCTATGAAACACTCCTATATATATATATATATATATATATATATATATATATATATATATATATATATATATGTATGTATCATGCTTGTCCTTGATATATACACGTTAGGAACGTCAAAAAAAAAAGAGGTACGCTTGAATTTGTGTGCACAATGGATGGAGGTAATAAGGAAGACAAAGTTGAGAAGGGCAAGACTATCGAGTTTCAAAAGAACCCTGTTTTCATAACCTGCTATCATGATGTTGATCATGAAAACAAACTAATAGTTCAGATGTCATCACAACTGGTAGTAAATCTTCTTCAAGATTTTGAGGTCGTACGTGAACAACTTGGAATTGCAACAAGGAATCTTGATTTTCCGAAAACGAATCAAGAAAGCAACGATGAGCTCATCCATGTTCAATCTCTGGTTGCTGGCCATGTTTAATGTTTTTCGAATCATGTTCTCTAAGAGTTGTTTTTCTTTTGTCTAAGAAAACTTCTTATGAGAATTTTATTCTTTTTTTGTTTAAGAAGGATAACTAGGGTTTGGAATAGCCATTATTGTGAGTACACATAGCTATTTCCAACGATTTTTCATCTTGCAATGTTTTTAGATTTATTTGTTTAAATTCTAAAGTTTATTTGGAAGATTATTTTGCAGTATTAATCTTTATGATTTCATATATTGCAACTTGTTATGAGACATGTGTGTTTGCGTCCGTGAACTATGAGTTTCCCATACGTGGTCAAAAGTTAAGTCTTTCATATGTCGATATGAAAGTATTGATAAAAGATTGAATGGACTTTTGACAAACAAAAGATAAGCCTTTTATGTCATTATGCAAATATTGATGGAAGAAAGGATGAACTTTTGTTTACAAAGATTAAGTCTATTATGTCATGGTGCAAATTGTGATGAAGAATAGAATGAATCTTTGTTTATTCCGCAGTATTGATCTTTCCTGATCCATATTTTTATGTAAATACTGTGTGGCTCCATAAGTTCTCTTATGTGAGCATTTACGATTGAATTAATCATGGGTTCTCTTGTGGTTAATTTAATTGAGATTTTTGGATACAAATTCATATTCTTATGTGATTTGTTAATGTCCAAAGAAATCCTTCCTTTCTTGTGAAAGTAAGGTCGCTCTTGTTGTTCTTTCGGGAATGACATTTTATGGGGGAGAGTTCTTAATTGAACTTGTGCTTAATTGCCAAATCATTATGGGGAGTGCGGCTGTGGAATATTATAGGGGTTATCTTGTATCTTTATAAACTCCTTGATGAATGCATTTAGTTTCGACTATATGATTGCATCTAAAAAGTTGATATGTACTTTCTTTTGGTCATGAGGTGTCTCTATGGAAATTTCATTAGGATCCCACTAGTTTTCGTACCTTTGCCAATTTTATTGACAAAAAGGGGGAGAATTAATGTGTAGTTCACACTACAAATACATATGATTTTCGGATCATTATGTAAAGGGGGGTTTCATGTGAGATGAAGTATTGACAAAAGAGGGCCGGAGTGATACATATCACCATAGTATTGTTAATCGAAGTTGTGATAAAATTGAACTTTGATCTTGTGTAATAATACCATGACACTGTATAACAATGATTGAGAGCTATTGTTTTCTCATTGTTATGGCTACTGATCTTCAACAACGATGATGCTGAATTGAATACCTTTGGAATCATTGGAGTACTTGGAAGTGACGAAGATTTCGAGTAATGTTGAAGAACCAAGGAGATCAAGCATGTGGATGAGAAGATGCATAGTTTATTTATTTTGGATTCCATATGTATTGACAGTTTTGTCATTAAAATTGACAAAGGGGGAGATTGCTAGAGCAGTGCTCGGTCGAACTCGCAAGCGTTGCTATCTCAAGCTTGTTTGTCAAGTTTAGTTGCCAAAACTATAAGTCTTGATTTATAGTCTACTTATAGCTAAGTCTCTGTTTATGGGTGAAAACTATTTCTGCCGGTTTTGGTAATTTGGGGTTTGTGGATGAGAAATGAGTCTAAACCTTAAACAAATGCACTACACGGGAGTGCTTGTAGATTCGAGAAATCAATCTGTGCAAATCCGGCCTAAACCAAGAAATGGCCGTTCCAAACTTGTTTCGGTCACAAAGTGAAGGAGATGGGGTTGATCTTAGGGAGGAAGCGAAGAAGGTGTTGAGATTGTAAAGGTGTTGGCTATGTATGACTTGTATCGTAAAGCCAGTAGGCGGCTTGCGGGATGTAAGCTATCATTTCCGGTGTTTGAATACGATGGTATCAACACTTGCCTCTCGTTGTCTGGACTTGTTGTCTTTTGGAAATAGGGAGGAGAACCTATTTATACAAGTCATTTGAGCCTTATTCACGTCTCTCGTGGGAAGTGGAGGAAGTGGAGTGATGGAGTAGTGGAGTTGTGTGTTAGTGCTACGACCCAGTCTTGCCCACTTCTCCTGTCATCTCTAACCGTCCATGACTTCGACACGTTCTTGTGATGGCGCGTTGCACGCCGTACGCTCGTAAACCGCCGAGACCAATACCCCCGATTTGTGACATGATTGATGTCTCGAGTGTGTGGATCGTGGGACCCATGAGAAAGTAGCATGTAATGCTAGATTAAATAACTAAGTTATTTAGAAAGTCGATACTTGTGAAGTACCGTGTGTATTCTATGTGCGAGTGCATCATGGTGTGGTAAAGTGACGGGTGGTGATCACCGTGATGCCTCACCGACAAATTAACTCCCGACCGGGGTTGTATAACCAAGCCAAGTGAAGTTGGACGGACGAGATGATCTTTGAGACACTCATCCGCAACCGTTGGTGGAATTAGGGTTTTTGAAGAGGTGCAAGCATCACTCTTCATCTTGGTAGAATCCAAGCTTGGGATACAATTTTGCGGGCCGATCATGCATACGTGTATACGACATGACTGTAGGCGCCCCATACCTCATTGTCTCGTGAAAGTGTGATCCGGCCACTCAATTTGTCGGTGAAGTTGAGTGGCCGAGATCAATTGGCAACAAAAATCTAGTGCCGCAAAAGCCGCGCATCATGCCCACTTCGGGTGCATGTTTCAAGACGACCAAGCCTGGTCGGTCTTGGCCGATCAGTCCGGCGTGCATACGGTGGGATGGTGTACACGCCTGTACTTCATTGTCCCAAAGAAACGTGATCTAAGCCACTCAATTTGTCCCAAATTTGAGCGGTCGAGATGGGTTGTGGTTGGGAAGTGTGACCACGCCTAGCTTGGGCGTGCGAATCGAGGTGTCTGACTAAGTTTGGTCTTGGGCCGATCGGGTGTGGAGATAAGTGGGCCCGCAGTGATCGTGTTGATACTTACACGGACCCGCTTAGTCTATTCCTTGACCCTTCATCCAGCGGGGAGAAAAGGGACGCTCGTGATCGCGACACAAACCCTAATTAGGTTTTTCCTACCGTGTGTCATACCAAGTTTGGGGCGCACGAATCAAGACGACCAACCATAGTTGATCTGACCGATCGGGTCGGGTATGTAGGCGGAGCCCACGGTATTTGTGTTGACATGCTCGGGCCCTTTGAATCTACATCTACACCCTCCATCTATGCCGCGAAGATGGACGGTTGAGACTGCATTTTGCGATACATGTAATGTGCCGCAAACCCTAATTTATGGTTTTTCGTCCATATTGCTTTGGCTTGGACGGTTTGGCAAGCTATGCCACCCTTTTGGGGAGACCGACCATGCGGGGCCCGCGTTGGGTCGGTAGTGAATATTCCAATACTTTCTTGGAGTCATGGATTCAATCTAAGCCATCCAATCATGCTGGTGAAGTTGGATGGTTGTGATCGTTTCTGAGACTGATATAGACAATCCAAGTTCAAACATGCTCAATCGGGCTAGTATAACACACCGAGAGATGTATGCTCAATCGGGCTAGTATAACACACCGAGAGTTGTATGCTCAATTGATCGAATTTTAGATAGTGGTAAGAAAGGTTGTCGTTCACCCGGACTTTGTTGAAATTGATTTTAGGATTTAATAAAGAAAACTAATAAAAATAAAGAAATTTTACAATTTATGTCACAAGATGAAGAGAGTTAGGGACTCGGATTCCACCAATTCTCACATTCATGCGGTTCATCTATTAATTCGGACAATTAAAGCTCATAAAATAACAAACATCAACTCTAATTCTTTGCCAAGGTAGATTTTATAAAGAATTATATGTAATTCACAAGCATGACGCATCTAAAGTACCTAAAACTAAGCATGCGACATCTAACGAATTCACAAATGATCAAGAAAAATCATAAATCAATTATAATAGTGCAAATAGTCATAAAGGAATTAAATAGAATTACCACATGGGTGCAAAACAGCTTCCTCCGTCATCCCAGTGATGGGGTCTAGCTTCTCATGGTGTAAGCACACTCAAAAGAATTTTTCATTGATCAAAAGTGCTTACAAATGATAAAATATGAGAAAATGGTTAAAATTGGGTGTTTGCAACGCTTATTATTGTTGCAAAACACCATTTATAAAGAACGATAACAAAAACGTCACCATCCATCGTAGAAGTACGACCCGCTTCTTCTGTCGTTGTCAGTGTTGATAAACGACTGACTTTTTGCGTCTAATGTTCTTCGTGTTCTTCACAGCAGCAGCAGAAGTGTATTCTCTGCAACTCTCGATTCTCACTCTGTTGTTGCTCTAAACTATCCCCAGACTCTCCATCCCCTCTCTACAGCTCCCACAAGCCCTTTTATACTCAACAGACGCATCCAATCTCCGAGTAAATGCGAATATCTTCTCTTTAATGCTCTCGGGTATTCACGGGAAATAATTTCTTGTTTATCTCTTGCACGCGAATTCTGTTGATTCTCCCGTGTTTTCTCGCATTCCACACACTCCTACGCGTTGAAACAAGTTTCAGCAGCAACCAAACTATCCAAAAATAGCCACAAAATCCCGAGTAATATCCTCGAAATATTCTTCCCCTGTTGCGTCGAGATTCATGATTTCCTTCCTTATTTTACGATTCCAAACGACATACCACTCTTGTTTGAACGAAACAGGACATATCCAACCAATTCTGCCGATTAAGTCTCACTAAATCTCTCCCATAATCAATATTGAAAATACGCAGGTGAAGTTGAATTTTTTTTTCCGCCATTTTCAAAATTTAAACGATGAAGAAGAAGGGTGTCCCCCTAACCAGACTGGGGGTCCCTTTAGCAACTGGGGTGTCTTGGGGTGCAAATAGCGGCTAGTGTGCCCCTTAGTAATTGGATGCCCCTTAGTAATAGGTTACCCCATATCCAAAATCGCGAGTCCGATAACATGTGTCCTCCGGTACCTTTAGCAACTTTTCGAGCCGAATTTTCCAAAAATGTTTATTTCCCAAAAATACCTACAAACACACAAAAAACCATAATTAGTACAATATCGAGCACTAACAATACAGAACATTGAGAACAAAATAGACACATAAATGCGTCTATCAAATACCCCCAAACTTATTATTTGCTAGTCCTCGAGCAAATTTATTCTAGAAAATAAAATCCTAACTCACTAGGTAGCTCTAGTGACCGAGTTGTAGTCTCGGGAGGGTTTGCCAGAGGTGTACCCACAAAACCTTTACTCCAGACCCTACTATCTACGCAGAACCTTGGAAGGCACTAAAGAATCTCCTTGGTTGGCATACAATCATTGACTATAGGAGGAAGTACCCTGATGCGAAATTCCAATTGCTGTACACGAGTTTGAACTCAAGCATACTAAAATTCATATATAAGTGACATAGCTCTACTCAGATAGTTAAAGACAAAGCTTATAAGACGAATTTAGATATTACCAGGAGAGACGGGTCATCCTGTCCTTGGAGCATGTCACGTTCAAGAGGCGTCTAGGCGAGTGTTCCCTAGCGTGATGTCGGTCTTGCACGCCGATGAACTATTACTTTGTTTCGTTCGTGGGGGCTCCGCACTGCTTGATCGAACGTGGGCTTGATGTGCCTGTTTTGGTTAATCGTGGGTCCCCGCTGCGTCGCTTGATCGAACGTGGGACCGAGATGTAAGCATGCTTGATTCGAACATGGGCGAGATGTGCATGCTTCAATCAAACGCAGGGACCACCGTGTACATGTTTCAAACGTCGGCCATGTCCTGTGCCTACTTTGACCGCAGACACGGTGTGATGTACTTGCTCGAGTGTCATCTTGCTACTTCGAAAGCAAACACCGACCCAGCCTAGCTTGACTAAACACCGGACTTGATGCTTTAACCAAACACCGCCTTCCGTTTGCTTTGCTCGAACGTGGGACCCGATGTGAGCAAGTTTTTTTTTAAAAAAAATGAACCTGTGTGCTCAAATGTAAATGTGGGTCCTGTAGAAAGCGTTAGCAACACGGGAGCGAGGCCGGGAGAGCGTTGAAGTGTTGGAGTGAAACGCCTTCTTCTTGAGAGAGAGCTTTGATTGGGGACTACATGTCTGCTTCGACCAACTGGGCTGGGATCAAGTGGGACCCGCCGCGTGCCTGACTGAACGTCGACCTTGTGTTTCGACTGAAAATAGGCCCTGCTGCGTGCGCCTTTTTTTTGCTTAATCAGTAAATTTTATTACTAAAATAATCAATTACAAATTACAAAAGAAATTTTTTTCCTTTAAAGCCCAAAAACTAAAAAGAAAAACAAAAAAGATAAGGCAATCGGCCCATTTTTTCCAAAGCCCAACTACTACCATGTGCATAGATATCCAACAGGGACACACTATAGTTAGAACCTAAAGTACAGATCGAGTCTCATTTTCAAGTTTGCTCATAAATACAGGTTGCTCTTCAAAATAATGTACCTCTCCCTTGTTTAAAAGCACCCCTCTTTTTGCCATTTTATAAGCTGAGAAGTTGATCTCTCTGTATGAATGTCTGAAGTTGATGATTGGAATGGATTTAGTGATTCTAATCCATCAGCTCTGCACCATCCATGGTATGTTTCCACTTTCAAAAGCCATTATAACAGCTTTAGAATCTAAGCTGAACACTACATTCAATAATTCTTTAGACATTGCCCACTCACCTGCTATAATTAGAGCCATTACCTCTGCCAAATAGTTTGTGGCAATTCCAAGTCCACCAGAAGCTGAACCCATGTGTTTTCCATAGTGATCTCTAGCAATAAATCCAAAACCTGCCAACCGTGGGTTGCCTTTAGAAGCTCCATCACAGCAAATCAAAGTTTGTCTGCCGGAGAGGGAAACTTGAAGAAACATTGTTTTACTCTCGCTGCATTTGACTTGCACCCCGAGATGCCAAAATGTAACATGATATTGAGATCCAGCACATTCCCCCACATTTTGCCCCTCATTCTAAAACTTCCTTCCTTTGCACATCTGTAAATTCTTCTTTTCATTTTCTCCACAGATGGATACTCACCTTCAAATATCACATCATTTCTGGCAAACCAAAGTTCCACCATTGTATTAAAAGCACAAATGAACCATACTTCTCTAACAGCTGGGCTTTTACCTTTAGCAAGATTTAAAACTTCATCAAAGTTTTGTGGATAAGAAAATTGAAACACTCCACACAGCCCTGCCATATATCTTCACTAAAATCACATTGCCAAAGAATGTGCTCCATTGTATCTTGAGCATTACCACACAAATAACACTTTGAAACCGTTGAGAAAACTTTTTTCTTCTTGCTTCTTTTGCACATGCACCCCTTAGTATCTTCCATAGATTTGTAGATGTGTAGGGATGAATACAAGGTTGCCATATCGATGAGTCCAAGTTTTTACCGGAAATTTTTTTCTCGATCATTTGAGTTGCATTTGATATCAGAACTTACCAACTAAGTCTTTTGACCAAATCCTTTTATCATGTCCTCCCACCAAGATCGGCAATTCAAGAACATCAAAATACGCGCCACATAGCATCGGAATGCACCATTCTCCATTATGGATTAGATCTTGTACCTTCATTTGTTTATTTTGCAAAATGTAAGTATCCTCATCATACCTCTCAATTATGGCATAATCTTTAATCCATTTATCCTTCCATACAGATATATCTTTTCCATCACCCACAATCCATCTACTTCCTTCTTGAAAATCGAGATCACCCATTTAATCCCGTGCCAAATAGTAGACTGTTTATGATACTTTATCCATTCTCCTTTTTATCTTTATACTTTGCTCTCATAAACACAGTCCATTCAACATCTTCTGTTTTAATTTTCCAGAGTAGTTTTAAAAGCAGAGCTTTATTTATCACTTCAAGTCTCCTCAAACCTAACCCCCCCTTCTGCTATTGGAGAATTTACTTCATCCCACTTTACAGTCACCAATTTCTTGATAGAAGGATCACCTGACCATAAGAAATTTCTAATGATTCTTTCACATGCTTGAATTACACTCTTAGGCCATTTGTACACTGACATATTGTAGATGGGCATGCTGCATAAAACAAATTTTACCAAAGTTAATCTTGCTGAAAAAGCTAATAACTTTCCCATCCATCCAGCTAACATTTTTTGCATCATTTCTACTATCCCCCAAACTTGATGAGTCTTGACTCTTCCTTGGTTAAGGATGACACCTAAGTATTTATCAGGGAAGAAAGATAGTTCCATATGCATATGCTCTGCAATTTTGTTCTGTCTTGCAACTGAAACTCCTCCTACAAAACATTTGCTTTTTGCTCTATTCACTTCTTGACCAGAAGAAACTTGATATTTGTGTAGTAGCTCAGTTAAGCATTCCGAGTTTTCTTATGACCATTACGAGAATATGAAGATATCATCTAGGCAAACATCAAATGAGTTGGTTGACTTCCACCCCTACTTACCATTGGTTAAATTTTACCCTCTTGAGTCAACTTTGTGATATTCTACTCAACACCTCCTCGGCTAGGACAAAAGAATTGGTGATAGGGGATCACCTTGCTTCGAGTCCTCTCCCTACACCAAAGAATCCACATGGTCCCCCATTTACAAGCACAAAATTCTTGCCGACATAAAAATCTTGAATCTGAAAGTTGTATACCCCACTCTGAGAAACCAAATTTTCTTAATACCTCAAACAAAAAACTCTAACTCAATGAATCATATGCCCGTTAATATCAATTTTCAAGCCTACATTGCCACCCCTTCTCTTAATGCTCATCTCATTTACAATCTCAGATGCTAATACAATTTTTTCATGTATATTCCTTCCTTTGATAAAAGCACCTTGTTGTTCTGACACCAATCTACCAATGATTGTACTGATTCTAGAAGTGATAATCCTTGTGATGACTTTAAAATTGAAGTTTGCTAATCCAATAGGTCTGAAGTGAGCTGCTTTTTAGCACCCTGTATTTTTGGCAACAAAAAAAGAAAGTTAGAATTAAAACCCTTGGGAATATATCTATTCTTCCAACAGTATTGAATAGCTTCAATTATTTCCTCCCCTACAATTCCCATGCAAATCTATAAAAACTACCGGGAAAACCATCTCGGTCCCGGTGCCTTCGTTTGCTTCCATCCCAAATACGCATTTTTAATTTCTTCTTGATTTGGTACAAGATCTAAAAAAGTATTATCTTCTTCGAGACAAGATTTTTGGAATTGCATCAAAAATACCTTCCACAATTTGCACTTGTTTCCTTTCAAATTTACTTTTATAATGTTCCACAAGAGTATCTGCAATTTGATTTTGAGAAGTAATCACATTTCCCTCTGAATCCTCCAGTTCATGTATATTATTTTGAGCTTGTCTAATTCTTAAATTTGCATGGAAAAAAGCAGTATTTGCTCCACCTTCTTGCACCCACTTTAATCTTGATTTACTTCTCATTAATTCATTATATTCTTTGAGTCCGATTCCCGCCTCCCTCTTGCACTAACTAAATTGTTCAGTAGTTCAATATTCTCAGGATCATCATCTGACCTTAAGGTAGATGCAAGAACTTCCTCCTCTGTAGTTTTAACTTTAATTCTTAAGTCACCAAACACGTCCCAATTCCACTTCTTAAGAATTGCTTTCAATCTTTTCAATTTACTCATAAAACAAAAAGCAGGATTTCCTCCATAGACCTCCCTCCAAGAATCTTGTATGACCTGCAAAAAACTAGGATGAGTAGTCCAAACTGATTGATATCTAAAGGGAATATTACTAGGTTTGTTAAAGGTCCATGATCTGAGGTGCCTCTTACTCCAACCTTGTAACTCCATGCATCAAATTTTTCTAACCATTTTACATTGTAAAAAGCCTTATCCAAATCACACAAAATCCTTTTCTTTCCTGCTCTGTTATTGCACCAAGAAAATTGGATACGATTCCAGTTGCTTGGATTAAGTTACATGATTCTAAGCAATCTCTGAATTCTTGCATTGCTAACCGAGAGGAGGTCTACCACCTTTCTTTTCTTCACAGATAAAACTACATTAAAGTCACCTAAAATCATCCAAGGCATGTTTCTTGAACTTATAAGTAATAAATCTTCCCATAAAAGTCTTATCGGGGGTTGTCAAACAAGTTGCATGAATACCCGTAACAAGAACATCACCTACTTGAACTCGTAATGCTTTCTTGTGGAAGATATTACCGATGGTGTAGAAAGATATGAATGCCAAAATAACCAAATATTCCCTTTGACTGATTCACTTGAATTATGAATTAACAATTGATTCATTCCAGGAAGTTTTAACTGTCTTAAAATACTACTAGATACCCTCACTTTAGGTTCAGTTACCCATGGAAGAGAAGGATTAAATTGTTGTACTAAACTCCTAAGTTTGTCTTTAGCCTGAATTCTTCTCAGGCCTCTGACATTCCAATAGGCTACTTTCATAAGGAAAAAGATGTTTGAGAAGTATCAGAACTTCCAACACCTGAAATATTATTAACTGAATTATGAGCTTGTTGTCTAGTTACAACATTTGGGGTAACTTTTTGAATTTTACCTTTGGGAGGTTTCCCAATGACTTTAGAAGAAACTTGATCTTGTTTTCCTGCTACTTCAATAAGTGCATTAAATTTGCTTGGTGATACAAAATTCTTACCTCCGATGATTCATTTAAATTAGCATTAATCTTCCTTGTCTTTGGAGCTTTCCCAGAAACATCTGTCCATTCTCCCTCTTTAGGAATACTGATATTTGATAAAACTTGAGCTGTACTCATCTCAGCAGAAGGTTCAACCCGAACAGGAGCTACTAAATATATAGAAGGAATACTATTGCCAACTTCTAAAATTCTTTCCTCTGATAAACAGGGAAATTCTTGATGAGAGTCGAGAATACCAAAGATATTCCATCAGATTCAAATACTCCCTCAGTTGGATTAAAAGGTATCAAAATTCTATCCCCATTATTTAAAAACCCATTTTCCCCTTGCTTTGATGATTCAGCTTTGTCATTCAAAAGAGGAGGACAGATATCAAAACCACCAGAAGGAGGAGGCACCTTTTTCTTAGGAGTGTATCTCCATTGCTGTCTAAAATTTTGAGGCTTCCCTTTTTGAGGTTGTTCTCTTCTTTTGCTTCTACACTCTGAAACAAAGTGTCCAATTACTTGACAATGAATACAGAACTTGGGAACTTTTGGTATGCTTATTTCTTGTTCAAATTTTCCATACTTAGTCTCAATCCAAACTGTATTAGGTATAGCATTATTGAGATCAATTTCTACCAAAATACTTGCATAATATCCAACCTTCTTTTTCAAAGTTGTTTCATCAAGCCTAATTGGCCTACCAATTACACCACCCATAGACATCAAAATGTTTTCCTTCCAATACTCAATGCTTAACCCTGGAAAAACTACCCATACAAAAGCAGAAGAAGTTTTCTCGCAATTTCAGTTTAAAATCCCTTTCCCAATATCTCGATGCTCAAAACCCGAGACTCCACCTTCCAATAACCTTCATAAATATGTTTCATATCAGCACCATTATCCAATTTGATAATAAAGAATCCTCTGCCTATTGGAATGATTTGACAATTACCCTGTAACTTCCATTGATTTCTCAAGTTTGCTTCTGCTACTGCTATTTTCAAATGAACCAAATCCAGCCTACCAATCAAACTGAAATTCCACTCCTCTAAACTTTCATCAATCTCCACATCAGATATAAAAACTGTATTAAAAGGATTTGTCGAGTTTGTAGATTTTTCAGATCTAAAGTTTTGAGTAACATCACAATCCGACTGAAAATTAACGTTCTCCGACATATTTAAGTCAGATTTCACTACTAAAATCAATCATTATACACTGCAGATGAACCAGAAAACGTATTGATTACTAATTATCTCAAACAAACACCTGAATTAATGGATTGACTTACTGAAAAAAAATCGAGAAGAAAAAATTCGCCCGATTCCTTTGCCCGAGTTGCAGAGTCACTGCTGCGTGCGCCTGTTTTATTCGAATACCAGCCTTGTGACTTTAATCAATACCAGACTTGAAACTTGAGCAATACCAGACTTGAAACTTGAGCAATACCGGACTTGTGACTTGATCAAAACCGGACTTGAAACTTGAGTAATACCGGACTTGTGACTTGATCAACACCGGACTTGAGATTTGAGCAATACCGGACTTGTGACTTGATCAATACCGGACTTGTGACTTGAGCAATACCGGACTTGTGAGTTGATCAACACCGGACTTGAGACTTGATCAATACCGGACTTGTGACTTGATCAATACCGGTGTTTGGACACAATACCAGCCTTGTGTACTCCAACGTGAATGTGTGTTATGTCGTGTGTGACTACACATCTCACGCGTTTTTATACAAGTACTGACTCATGTCTTTTATTGTAGAATGAAGAAAGGAAATCCTGTTGAGATGTCTTCTGGGGATAATGTCGCTGCCAAGTCAGGAGGTGTTGACAGCTTCAAAGATATGCCGAACATTGATGATGATTTGTTCACCGCGCTCTTTCAACTATATGAAAATATCAGTTCCACAAGATAACCATTCTCCTATCGACTTCAAGGTTTTTCATGCTCCGCTGGGCCCTCATGAAGGATGGATGAGACGTATGTTGAGCAATGAGTACATCAAAGATAACTTGACCGTGAGCGCAGATTATTGATGCATCTTGAGTGTTGAAACGGCTCGAGAGGATGTTAAAGTGGTTTCGTGCGAACGTTGAGGTGGATCCTGGAGAGAGTGTTGAAGAAGGATCTCGCTTAACGTGGTCCGGAGAGAGCGGCTGAGGCGCTCTTGAATAGACCATTGAAGCAAAGATCGCTAGAGGGAGCGTTCAAGTGTTTCCCTCTTCGATTCGATTTATTCTGCGAATTCCATGCTTCTGAATGACCATCTCTCTCATGTTGAAGAATTCCTTGACCGACGGTGAAGGAACTTCATGCGAGCCTCGATCCCCAAGCGTGGTTTACATGGTTTGTTCGTAGTGGTTGTTGTCGAGCCGAGATATGGAATATCTTGGACATTGTTTCATCATTGTGGGAGTCGTGCATGTAGTAATCTGGAGTTGGAGTTGACTGGACGCGCGGGATGTTGTGTCTCGATGGTTTTCCTCTTGTCGCTTCGTGAACCGCATGTATGAAGTCAAGGTTGTATCGCTCGTTGGTGAGATATATGCCCCTACAAACATTATGAGGCTCTTCCATTGACGGCAGGCCTGGTTCTTTCTATCGGGGCATATGTTGTTGTAGATGAGCGTTCAACAGCTCCGGAGGATGACCAAAAGCGCGGATTCTCCAACATAGCATGATAGACATGTACCACTGTCTGATAAAGTGACTCACCCGGATCTTGTTCGACCACTAACTGATAGAGTGACTCGCCCGGATCTTGCTCGATATAACGCGTGTACATCGTTATCTTCTTGAGGCTGCTCCCTTGAGGTATCGGCTCCAGTGGAAGATTGCCGTCATAGAGCGTTGATACGTTGCACCGACATTCTTTAAACCAAATGGCGGTATGGTATAATAAAATTTCGAGAGGAGTTCGAAAAGCTATCTTACTTGCATCATGCTCGTACATCCTTATCTCGGTTGTAGCCGCTACATCCATCCATGGAGGAGAACATGCCGTGTCCGGCTCGGTTGCATCTACTAACATGTCGATGTCGTGTAGAGGAGGATCGTTTTTGGAGTAGCACTGCTCAAGTCTCCGAAGTCTATGCAAGACACCGATCTATCCATTTTCCTCGTGTCCGAACTACAACCGTTTAACCGACTTGGATCCGTGTAAGACATGTAGATGATGGGTGACCAATTTTCATCTAAATCCGGCATTTCTTCATATCTCCAAGCGAATATGTCCCGGTACTCTTTGAGAAGTTCCACGAGCTTCGTGCGTTTATCCGTACACAAGGTTAAGCGATGGAGATAGGCTAGGAGATTCCTCAATGATTTCAATCTCATCGATTTGTGGAGTTGGTGCCATCTTTGCACTGTTGTGGAGCATCTAGCACTTGTTCTTATGGTTCGTTCTTTGTTGTAGCATTCCATTGGGTGGAGAGACCTGGTGCCAGCCTCCCCGCTAATTGATAATGGCAAAGTGTTGGTATACCGTTTTCCCTTTCTCGGTCACGACTCGCCACAAAAGTTCGTTTCCTCTTCGTGTGAACGTGGGTCGTGGCTTCACAGATGGAGAAGAATGCTTCGTCAAGAAAGATGCATCGTGGGTTTTAGCCCTCAATGATGCAAGCCGGTTTTCTTCTCAATTGACGCCCACGTGGGGAGTGGGACGAACGAACTTGTCCGATTCTTCCGCGGAGCTTCTCCCGTATGTGCTGGTTTGGTTTCCTCGAAGTCCGTCATTGTGGTAGGCTTCCGTACGACCTTGCCTCGGGAGAACCTTGGATGTCCCGAGAGTCTTGAGAGTAATCACATTCGAAGACGCTCATGTGTGATAAGGGCCGTGTTGAACTCTCGAATCCTTGATGCATGCGGTGACATGTGGGCACGGTCGTGACCTTCCTATGGTTGATTGCAAGAAAACATCTCCGCGCCGATTTCTTCGAGAGGTGTGAAAGTTCGCATAAACTTTCCACTAGAGAAACCGCTTCCCGATCCACCGGTCTCTGGTTCATAGTGAAACTATTGACTTGAGGAGGATCGTTGTGAGGATCGGTCCCCAAAGTGTAGGAGTCTCAAACATGGGACCGCTCATATCCGATGTCGCTTCTTTGATCGGGTCCATGGAGGTCCACGCCGCTGAAGTACCTTCTTCCGGTGCGTTGAATGCGTTCCTTTTTTTGCTCCGTGGGCTGTCGCGGCTCTTGTGGCAATCGATCGGTTAATGTCTTAAGAAAAGTGAGTACCACTTTACGAGTTGCGGCCATATCCATTTGAGTCTTAGCAAGAACTTTCTCGCTTCTCCATCAAGTCTCGCAATGGTAATGGGGATGGTCCTCCTCTCGTCCCTCCGGCTCCTCGTCCTGATGAAGGAGTGGAAGTTGTTGCTCTGGTGACTACCAGAGGTGTTACACTTGATGAGATGCCGGGATTTGCGGGCCGCCGCTCTCGTGATGGGAGGTGTTACACTTATCGAACATCTCCTCGCTACGCCCGGCACCGGGTGGTAGAAGTGACGGCTCCATAAGATGTATTGACCACGGTAGCTCCACCGACAGTACATCGACACCGGGAGTGTTATCCATACTAGCTCCATCGTAATTGATTGCCGATCCAGACTGAAGTTCTACCATCTTGAAATGGATTGATGATTGAATTGGTCCTAAGATCTACACTTTTGAAATTGATAAAATTGAATCGGATTTTGATGAAATTGACTTTACAACCGAGAGATTAACCTCCCATCGTGGTCGCCAATTGTTTATGGTGAAAACTATTTCTGCCGGTTTTGGTAATTTGGGGTGTTTGGATGAGAAATGAGTCTAAACCTTAAACAAATGCACAGTACGGGAGTGCTTGCAGATTCGAGAAATCAATCTGTGCAAATCCGGCCTAAACCAAGAAATGGCCATTCCAGACTTGTTTCGGTCACAAAGTGAAGGAGATGGGGTTGATCTTAGGGAGGGAAGCGAAGAAGGTGTTGAGATTGTGAAGGTGTTGGCTATGTATGACTTGTATCGTAAAAGTCGAACCGGCTTGCAGGATGTAAGCTATCTCGATTCGGTGTTTGAATACGATAGTATCAACACTTGCCTCTCGTTGTCCTGACTTGTTCTGTCTTTTGGAAATAGGGAGGAAAACCTATTTATACAAGTCATTTGAGCCTTATTCACGTCTCTCGTGGGAAGTGGAGGAAGTAGAGGGATGGAGTAGTGGAGTTGTGTGTTAGTGCTACACGACCATTCTTCCCAACTTCTCTTGTCATCTCTAACCGTCCATGACTTCCTGACACGTTCTTGTGATGGCGCGTTGCACGCTGTAAACCGCCAGACCAATACCCCAGTATGTATCCCCTAGTTTGTGACATGATTGATGTCTCGAGTGTGTGGATCGTGGGACCCACGCAAAGTAGCATGTAATGCTAGATTAAATAACTAAGTTATTTAGAAAGTCGATACTTGTGAAGTACCGTGTGTATTCTATGTGTCTTGCATCATGGTGTGGTAAAGTGACGGGTGGTGATCACCATGACGCCTCACCGACCAATTAACTCCCCGACCAGGGTTGTATAACCAAGCGGTGAAGTTGGACGGACGAGATGATCTTTGAGACACTCATCTGCGACCGTTGGTGGAATTAGGGTTTTCAAGAGGTGCGCAAGCATCACTCTTGACTTGGTCGAATCCAAGCTTGGGATACAATTTTGGCAGGCCGATCGTGCATGTGTGTATACGACATGACGGTGTAGGCGCCCATACCTCATTGTCTCGTGAAAGTATGATCTGGGCCACTCAATTTGTCCCATTAAGTTGAGTGGTCGAGATCAATTGGCAACAGTAAACTGGGTGCCGCAAAAAGCAGCGCATCATGCCCACTTCGGGCGCGTGTTTCAAGACGACCAAGCCCGGTCGGTCTTGGCCGATCAGTCCGGCGTGCATACGGTGGGGATGGTGTACACGCCCGTACTTCATTGTCCCAAGAAACGTGATCTAAGCCACTCAATTTGTCCTAGAGCAAATTTGAGCGGTCGAGATCGGGCCTTGTGGTTGGGAAGTGTGACCACGCCTAGCTTGGGCGTGCAAATCGAGGTGTACAGCCAAGTTTGGTCTTGGCCGAGGTGGTGTGGAGATAGGTGGGCCTCGCATTGATCGTGTTGATACTTACCGACTCCGCTTAGTCTATTCCTGGACCCTTCATCCGAGTAGGAGAAAAGGGACGCTCGTGATCGCGACACAAACCCTAATTAGGTTTTGCCGGCCGTGTGTCATACCCATTTTGGGGCGCACGAATCAAGACGACCAACCATAGTTGGTCCTGACCGATCAGTCGGGTATGTAGGCGGGCCCACAATGTTTGTGTTGACATGCTCGGGCCCTTTGAATCTACATCTACACCCTCCATCTATGCATGCGAAGATGGACGGTTGAGACTGTTTTGCGATACATGTAATGTGCCGCAAACCCCACTTAGGGTTTTCGTCCATGTTGCTTTGGCTTGACGGTTTGGCAAGCTATGCCACCCTTTTGGGGAGACCGACCATGCGGGGCCGCGTTGGGCCTACAGAGTGAATATTCCAATACCCGCTTGGGATCATGGATTCAATCTAAGCCATCCAATCATGCTGGTGAAGTTGGATGGTTGTGATCGTTTCGAGACCGATATGGACAGATTGTGTTCAAACATGCTCAATCGAGCTAGTATAACACACCGAGAGATGTATGCTCAATCGGGCAAGTATAACACACCGAGAGTTGTATGCTCAATCGGGCTAGTATAACACACCGAGAGTTGTAGCATGTACCTGGCATTTCGTACATGCTTCATTATTAATGCTTGGAGGTTCGTGTTGCTCACGAGAACAACACTACCGTCATGTCGCACCCAGTAATGAGTACTGAAATACAAGGCCGGATATGCATTAATTAATAATGTTGTAAATCACAGTGGTATATGGGATTGTTGCCACATGCTCCAACCTAGATGAATTTCGTGTATTTAATTCACAGAATCTGGGATTGTTGCCACATGCTCCATTCTAGGTGAATTAGTAAAGTGAAGAAGTATTCATCACTCATTAATGACTTTATCTTTTGCAAGATGTTAGCGCATAATTTTGGCTTTTATAATTTTAGCCTTAAATGAAAATCCACCATCAACAGTCTCGGACTAGGATAGTAAGTGTAGTTGATCTCTAGACTCCACGAAGTTCATCATGCAAAGACAAAGAACTACTCAAGGAACTGGTGGAACTTCATCGACAAAAAGGTATGTGGAGACTTGAACTTATCTATCACTCAAAAATCTATCTATTTGATCTCATATCTTGAGACAAAAGTAGTATTGCTATATAGACTTCGATTATACACATTTGTTATTTCTAGCCGAGTTTATCTCGCTTATCTATTTCTCGAAATATGTGTTGGTAAGCTTTCGCTTTGGCCAAGTTCATCTTTACTCGAGACGAAAGTCATGTTGATTATTTCAATAACTTGAAAATCGCTTTGACGGAAAAAAGTTTGTGAATAACAACTATATAACGTCCTCTAAGAAAGTTTCAATGATTGAAATGAGATTTTAGAAAATATAACCATGTTTGGATATAAACATTGTATGTGAATTCATACTTGTGTAAGTCCAAAATCCTTGAACCAAAGTATGCGTACTTTACTGGTTTAGGATGACCGGAGCTAAGTCCGCGTACATGTACGCGTACTGTCGGAAGTTCACATCCCGTGAATTTCTGTTGGAGTTTGTGAACTGAAAACAAGCTCAGTTCGGGTACTTAAGTGGGTTATTTTCTAAAAACAGTTTATTCGTGAACTAAGACATTTATAAATTAGGGAATACAATCTTTGCAAACCGTGGCTATAATGTTCATGAATCGATTCGAGTGAATCAAAACTGTTTTTGCTTCGATTGTGTCTTGTATACTTCTATGAGATCTAAGAAATTGAATAACTCTCTAACTAGTTCATTTGAGTCATTTGAACTAGTTATGGTGAAGATGAATAAGGTTGATATGAAAGTGCTCATACAACTAACCATTGGTTAACTATTGTTGAACCAACTAAGTGTACACATTTAGGTACGGTTACTCAAACCTAAATGAAGTTACATTTCATGTGTGTATAACAAGCTAAATGAAGTTACATTTCATGTGTGTATAACAAGCTAAGAGAGCTAGGAACTTAAAGTTTGATTTTGATTTTGAATCTGATCTTCCCCATGACATACATGAATGGGTTGATCTAGATATTGCTGTAATTCCTCCTTAATCTCAATATAAACCTTTTTGTATCAAAAAAAAAAAAAACTTGTTATTATCACTTCAAATTTGAATTGTGAATCCATGACCCATAATTTTATAGCCCTTACGATCATAAGTTTTCCATCATGGTCTTAGATCTAATATTGTGATCGTTAATTTTCTAAATGAAGCGAAATCGGACATTAAAACCAAAATTTGCCAAGCAAGGTCTATCTGGTATTTCAAAAATCTACGTCGTACAAAATCTATCTTTTTGTGCCCAAAAATTAGTCACATCGCCCAAAAATCTCAATCGTTACTTGGTCGTCCCGAAAATAATTGCTTAGTGCTAAAAACATGCATTGAGATTTAAAAATATTGTGTCACTCGAATTGTGCGTTCTAGATAAAAATTTATGATGTAATCCACAATTTATGATGGCCCCGAGTCTACCATGCAACCCAAAATTGCCAGGTGATCATCACATGCCACTGTGACACTAGATCGACCAGTCACCCCAAAGCTACTCAATAATTTTGCATTTTTTTTAGGGTAAAGATAAGATTTTATCAAGTGGAAAGAGAACGAGAACAAGAAATAGCCCAAATTACAATCTCAAATCCTAACTAAACACTATAATATATTTTCTCCCAGAAGTTAACTGTTCTATGATATCCCAAACATCTTTTAATCTAGTGTACGTAAACACATGATGTTGAAGATCTTGGCTTATGGGGTGGATAGCGACATTTAATCCATCAGAGTTGCATTTAACATCTTTGATTTCTTCATTGTCATAATCTTCTATGCCTTTAGGAACAGCAACAGCTCCTTCTCCAAATAGTGGAGCATTATATCCTCTTAGCACAAGACCTCATGTCCGAAAATCACGAGCTTGTAAGAAGGAACACATATCAGTTTTCCACCATAAGTAATTTGTGTCATCGAAAGCTGGCGCTACGTTAATTGAGATTGCACTCTTATCCATAATACATATCGCTTCAAACACATACTTATTAAGTCAACAGTGTTTGCCTGCTCTTGTCCATAATACAGATCGCTTCAACACAGACTTATTGGAAACGCAGGGGATACCAAATACACCCAACTTTTTCGTTCGGAAACATGTATAGACAAAACTTAATACAATTGCAAGTAGACCAACTTAATGATCCTTGACAATATGTATATAGAGTTAATATCTCAACCTCTACCCAATCATTATGTATATAGACACAAGGTCCGTGAACTTGATTGTTAAGCAGGGTACTTGGACGATCTCAAAAATCAATATCCAAGATCAATCTAGTCGTATCCAAATAATTCAATCGGAATTCTTCCAAGTGATTAAACTTGTTATTTATCTTTCAAGATACAAATTCTATAAGAAACTAGTCTCGCAATCGATTACAATTAATTGGACATATCTAGTTCAATTGAATACGTAGAAACCTGTGTAAATCCAATTATAAAGATAAACAATATAATGAGGAAAGGGAAAACATAAGACACCTGAAATTTTGTTAACGGGGAAACCACAATAGCGAACAAACCCCGGGACCTTATCCAGATTGAACTCTACAATGTATTAAGCCGCTAAAGACACTAGCCTACTATCAGACTTCGGATTGGAATGTTGTTGAGACCGAATCCGTCATCCAAGCAATTCAGTTACAGTCGCGCTCCTTACGTCTTTTGAACCTCGCAAGATTCTACGCACTTGATTCCCTTAGATGACGTCCTTTACATGCTAAGAGTTACTTCAGCCGAAGTGAAGACTTTTGATACCAATCTTCTCCCTAATAGATAAGTATTAGAGCACTGCTCGGTCGAACTCACAAGCGTTGCTATCTCAAGCTTGTTTGTCAAGTTTAGTTGCCAAAATTATAAGTCTTGGTTTCTAGTCTACTTATAGCTAAGTCTCGGACTAGGATAGAAAGTGTAGTTGAGCTCTATACTCCACGGCGTTCATCATACAAAGACGAAGAACTACTCAAGGAACTGGTGGAACTTCATCGCCTAAAAGGTATGTGGAGACTTGAACTTATCTATCACTCAAAAGTCTATCTACTTGTAATTGCAGGAAATCCTACAATACACACCTCACAGGAATTCATAATATCTAACACATATTTAAGATCAATAACCAATCTTTTTATTAATTGAGTTAGAAATTTTACAAGAAGGAAGTGAAATCAAGAATGTTATTACAACTCTAAGCTTTCTCTCTCCTCTAAAATTTCTCTCCACTCTCTAAAAAGATCTCCCCCCCTTCATAAGCCTAATCGACTCTTTATATAGGACATTACATAATGGATGACAAGCTAAGTTATCCCTTATTTTCGATCTCGACTTTACATTCTCGCAAGTGTACAAATGTAAAACCTCGCAACACTCCTAAATCTCGCTAGGTCTTCACGTCTTTTCTCGTGTTCAGGCTATCGTCATCCATTGCGTCATTTATATTATGCGTCTACATTATCTTCGCAATGCGTCGTTTATGGATTTCGCAAGGGCGTCGGTGTTGCGATATTATGATCCTACATCTTGCCTCTTCTCATGTCTTCTCTGCGAAGGAGAGAATGTCATGAGAACTAATCTACTCAAAATGCTGCAACTGTTCATCCTTATCTATTTTGACATGACTCCGTACTTTTACACAAAATTTATTACACGTATCCCTTCTTCCATTCATTTCTTGACACGTCTTTTTCAACCGTCCTTTCTCAACCGTTCATGACTACTCTTCGCATTAAATGTGTTTGCCTTTTCAAGAATTCTTCTCTCTATATATATTTTTCTTATTCCTCTCTTCTTCTTTTTTACTCTCTTTCTTGTTTTCTCTGCAATTTCTCTTATTCATCTCTCCGTAATTTCCACTTCTGCTGCTTTGTAAATCTTTTTCTTTTTACTTCTGTTAATCTTTAATCTTCTCTTCATTCCAATACTCTGAAAGATGCTTCAAGTTGGACGCAGATATGAAGTTCTTTTGGGAGAGGTTCAAAAGGATTTGCAAGAGAAGGGTTTCACATTATCCACTATTCCCAATCAAGAATCTAAATCTATTCTCTCTGCCAAATTGTTTACTGATCATCATTGTGATGATCAAAAAATCATAATTTCGCTTAGGTCGATTCTATTTGGTCTTCCCATTCCTCTCTATAACCCAGATCTTCCTTTGTTTTACGAAATTCTTTCTCATGCGAAATTCTCGCGAGCTATATACCAATTAAGCGGAGATTGTATCCGCTTAATACTTGAGTTCGCCAATCGTGGTGCTGGTAAGGGATCTCTTTACCCTAATGAAGTCGGGGGATCCTAAATATGCGGACTTAGAGATATTAGCCGAAAAGTATTCGAGAGAATTTCTTCGAAAATTATGAAATAATAAACATGAAGAACGATAGAACTCGGCCCCAGGGTGCACGTTTGAAGAGAAGAGAAAATGTTCCCAATGACAAAATACTTATGCAGATATCGACCGCATTCGGGCAAGAACAACGCTCGCCATTCCAAAGACGACAAATGGTGCGTCTTTCCGCTATTTTTGAATGGACCTTATATTTCAGGTTCAAATGTGCTTCCTGCGAATCTCGCCGATTGTCAGCCTTGGGTATTCAATTGGCCCGAGAAAGCAAAATAGGTATGCTTCCTAAATTTCGCTCAACTTATAATCTTTACTTCTTTTTATATCTACTAATCTTGCGAAATTTTTAGATTATCAAGTTGAGGAAAAGTTACAAAATAAATGCTAAGGCGAGTACCCTAGCAATACTCCGTTCGATCACGGATGAAGTAAGAAATACTTTTCTTTATTATTTTTAACAATATTGTTGCCTCTGTTTCTTATCTTCATTCGTGTGCGAAGGTTGGTGCTGAAGTTGTTGGAGAAGAGGAACATTCCGAGATTGCGAAGGCCAAAGGCAAAAGTAAGGGTCCTCTTCGCAAGGAGAAGTCTACTACCCCACCTTCTAAGAAACGAAAGATCCATTCTCCCTCACCTTCACATCCTCAATCCAGTGAAAGTTCTGATGATGAAGATAATGATGATGTTGATACTTCTCTCGCAAAGGAGAATTTTCCAACTGACTCTTCTATGGCACAACTGTCCAGCATCTTCTCTGATTCCATGCAAGGGATGGGAGATGATCGCCTCTCTAGTATGTACCAATCCCTCGCGAGTATCTGCGATGCTCCTTTGTTAGAGAGTGACGAATCTCTTCATGGGGTCTCCAGATCAGTGACTCCCAGCTTTCTAAATTCACTTGGTGTTTTGGTATGTCTTTATTCCCCTATTTCTTCATAGTTTTGATTTTAAATTATATCTTTTTAATTTCTTTGTTTTCCTTTTGTAGTCCGGGAGAGCTTCCTTTGTCTGTCGCCTCGGATCTTGAGAAGAGGCGCAAAGATTCTCGAGAAGAAGAATCTTCAATTTCGCAAGAAAAATGAAGAATTGGGAGTTGAAGTTACGCTCTTCGCAAGAGAAATGAAGAATTGAAACCGAAGCCGCCACTCTTCGCGAGAAGACCAAGCAATTAGAAGTCGACTCGCCACTCGAGAAGAATAAGATTTCTAGCCTTCGTAGCTCCAACCAACAAATGGCTTTATGGTATGAAACTTTTCCCTTTCCCTTTGTTTTGTTCTCTTGTTATCTTCCCTCATCTGACTTATCATTTTCGCAGACGTTTATAACCTTTCTGATGAAGCCATTCTTCTTCATTTATTTCCTGAACCTATGGATGATGATGCTCTTCTTGCTCATCTCAACGATTCTTTGGATAGTTTTTCAAATAACAAGATTAAATCTCTTCCTCTAAACGAACTTCAATCCAGATTTCGCCTCTTAGAACTTGATCATAGATCTAGCTTAAGCTTAGCCAACCAACTTAAACGTCTGTATCTTAGTTTTAAAGAGAAAATTAGTATTTTAAGGAAGAAAATTAGTGATCTCATAGATGATAAAGATCGCATTGCTAGACAAGGTGCTCAAGCATTAGCGAAATTCCAAAAGACTCTTCTTGAAGTTCAAATTGAACGGGATGAATCCATCCGCCAAAATGCTATTCTTAGCGAAAGAGATAATCAAATTTGTTCCCTTCTTCTCATAAACAATGACGATGAATTCGCTTGGGATGCGAAGGTTCTAGATGACGCCAGAAATAATTTAGGTGTTAACGTTAGCCTTCAAGTTGAGCATACGGCCTTGATTAGGGATAAGAGAAGGTTGTTGATCATTCTTCTTTATCTAATTGTTTGTTTTTTATGAAGTCATTAAGTTCTTGATTCATTGTCATATGTTCGCAGAGCTGAGGAAAGACTTCGCAAAAGAATTGAAGAACTTGAATCGAGAAAGAACAACTCGCAAAGGACTTCTCTCTTGAAATGATAAATATTCCAAGTTAAAGAAGCATTTTACAAATTACCGTAGCGAATTTCAAAAATTTTGTTGTTCTCTTCGCAATCGACTATTAAGACACCTGCGATGACAACAAAGATCCCTCATTCTTCATACCCTTGTCTCCTCGACGAAATCCCCGAAAATATGCCTTCTTTGGATATCTCTCGATGAACATGCTAGCGAAGAAGAGGAATCAGATGAAGATGATGAAGTAGAAGGATCTGATGAAGAAGAAGAACCAAACAAGAAATAGCTCAGTTTTCTTCTTTCTCTTTTTTATAATATCTGTACATTTATTCTTTTAACCTTCTACTTTTGTAATCTTTTGCTGCGAGTTTCTTGGATCTTCAAATACAAGCTCTACTTTTATTGTTCCTTTCTGCACATGTTAAAGGAGCAATTATTTTTTGCAATACAACTAATCAATATATTATTAATCTTTTTCATATTATTAGTGCGTAAATCTATCATATGAAAATAAATAACATGTTCTTAATCTATTCATTCCCATACTCGCCTTTGTTATTTGTTTTCAAATGAAAGATTAAACAAACAAATTTTAATTGGTAACATGCCTCAATCTCGCAACTGTTGTTGCTGAATTCTCGCAAGCAAGTTTTTCTTGGTTGTTTCCAAGATCTCACTTTTTCTTTTTCTCTTGTGTGGTCTTATTTTTCCTTTCTAGTTAAATGTCTTACTGTGCCACCTCTTGTCATTGCGACAAAATCCCAGGACGTCTTTACACTTTCATGTAATGACCCATTGATCTTGCCTTATGATTTCTTTAGTATTGTTGCCTCTGCATGATAGTTTTGTTGCGACAATATGACAGGCCTAAAAATCCTTGCGAAAATAAAGCCCCATGACATTGCCAGTCTTGCGACGAAATCGCAGGATGTCCTTACACTTTCATGTACTGACCCATTGATCTCGTCTTATCTTTATTTTTGTATTATTGCCTCTTGGGATTGTCGCACAAATATGACAAGTCTAAATTTTCTTGCTAAAAATAAAGCCTCATGACATTTGCGTCTTAAGACACTTATCAGCTCCCTAATGGAGGGTGCCGCCCTTATCATCTCCCTGGGTGCCCCTTCAAGGAGGCGTACTTCTGCCATACAAGGATAGCTCCCCCCATCCGGTTGTAGGACCAGAATATCGCAACTCCAATACTTCGCGAGATTAATAAACGACTGCGTCGCGAAGGAGTCGCATGGAGGTAAATAAATGACGTAATAGATGACGCAGAGTTAGAACATGAGGAAAGTATGAAGGCTTGGCGAGATTTAAGAGTGTCGCGAAGGCAAACGGTTGTACATTCGCGATCATTCGCGAGACGTTTCTCTCGAAAATAAGGGACAATACAAAATTGTCATCCACTATGTAATACCCTATATAAGGGGTTGAGTAAGTCTGTTGTGGCAGAGGTCTTTTGAGTTGTGAAACAAGTCATTAGGAGAGAGAAAATTAAGAGTGATTGTAATTTCTTTAGCTTTGTTCTACATTTCTTTGTAAATCTTTCAAGAAAACAATTAATAAAACACACCATTGTTGATCTTCCAATGGATTGATTAAACAGATTTGAGTGAGGGGTGTAGTGTGGGAAATCCCGCAACTACATATGCGCTAGAAACAGGGATTGAAGAAGATAAACCTTGTGAATTGGAAGAATTAGGGATAACAAGAAAGAAATCTTGAATAATTTTTAACAAATTACCAAAATTGAGAAATGGCTAGGAGAAAGAATGCATCAGAACTACCAACGATCGTAAGGAGGAGTGGAAGATTAGTGGGAGAAAGAAGAAATGAAGTAGGCGAACCATCAAGGATAGATGCAAGAAATGGAGAAGAAGATCCAGTTCAACCATCAACAGAACCACCAATTCAACCATCAACACAACCACCAATTCAACCATCAAGACAACCACCAATTCAACAAAGCACTAAACAGAGTAATCGATTATATGATAGAGTGAGCGTGCATACATGGAGATCGATTCTACGGAAGAAAGAGAAGAAATACAACAATTGATGAATGATAGACGGGAAGGAGAAATCGGAAGAGATGGGAGAAACAACTCGTGGAAATGAAGAAATTGCGGCATTAGAAGCGCTAAGACAGACAATACACGAAGAAAGGCGGTTAGAAGCAGAAGAACGCGCGAATATAACAAGGCAAAGCCACGAGTTGAGGATGGAAAATAGAAGGCTGCAAAATAGAAGTTCAAGAAGTAGTATGCAGATCGAGATCGAGCATCGAGTAGAGAAAATGGGGGAAGAATATTATCTGCAGAAAACATTAATGAAGAAAATTTGCAAAGAGAGTTAAATCATGGCGAAGGAGGTCGCGAAGAAAGAGAATTAATAGAAAATCGTTATATTTTGGTGAACAATCACGATGACGGAAATCAAGAAGATAGACAGCCTCGAGGACAGAATAACCCAATTAATGAAGAAAATCAGGAGGAAAGAAGAGGAGCATTACATCGGAGAGAAACACAAAGGAAACAAAAAGAAATTGAAGATGATATTGAAAAGCATTATATTGAGCAAGCACGCCTAGCCTGCGAGAGAGAGAGATTGAGAGCAGAAATGGAAAATCGAGAATTGGAAGAGGCGATTCGGCAAAATAACCATGACAATCGAGAGAGGAGGCGCGAGAGGGATCGCAACAATGGAGATATTAATAAAGAGTATGAAAGAATACAAAAAAGTAGACACGAACGGAGAAGGAGGGAAGCAGAGTTAAAGCGACCAATAAATTCAAATTCTGAGGCAAATGAACAAATTCCGCGAGAATTGCGCGAGATGAGGGAATATTGAACAATAGAAGAGAAGGGGGAGAAGACAAGTTAGATGAAGCTATCGCGTGAGGCTGCGAAAAATCCTTTTACATTAGAAGTGCAATTAGGAGGAATACCCCCAAAGTGCAATTTACCAAATAACTTAAAGATTTTGATGGATCCACTCAGGCAAGCACAACACATCAAGGCTTATGTGAGATGTATGCTACAATGGGAAAACCATGACGCTATATTATGCAAATATTTTGCGTCAAGTTTAACAGAGAAGCATTGAAATGGTTTGAGGGTTTACCAAGGAATACAATCACATCATTCAATCATTTACTGTGCTATATTCTCGGGGGGGCATATATAAGTAACAACTCTTCGCCACCCGGGGCATCAAGATGTATTTGGACTAAAACAAAGAGTTGGCGAGAGTTTGAGACATTTAACCGTCGATGGAAGACGATGTGCAGCGAGATGGTCTGGTGGGGTAGATGAAAGATACCTCATACTCGCTCGTTCATAAATGCTATGTTCGCAACCAATCTATTATATGTTCGTATTTTCGAGTTAAGAATACAATTACAATGATCGAATTACGAGAGCTCCAGGAGGAATATATTGCTTTAGAGGAAAGACAGAACGAGATGGAATCTTACCCAGTGGCAAACACAAATTCTAATGTTGCGAATGGAAGTTTATTACCTCAACTAATACACACAATGGCGAGCACATCGCAAGGTCAACAAGAAAGGAAAGCAGTTGATATAGAACCAAAGTTAGTAGCTATGGGAAGTCGCGATCGGGAAGAGTTTGAAAGAGAAAGAAATTTCTACAACCAGGCGGAAACAATAAAATTCAAAGACTTGATCAACCACAAGAAACCTATGGAGGTCAAAGGTATAATTCGCAAGAGACTTATGGAGGCGAGAGGCGGGGTACCATAGAGGAGTCAAGTCGCAGAGTAGTGTGGGAGGAAATTAAAATGCCGCCATTGAATGTTAGTGTGGAAAAAATATGGGAAGCAATACTTTTGATGGAAAATATACCTGCACCATGGAACATGGGAAGTGAACCACCACCTGGAGATAGAAGTCACGAGTTCTGTTCTTACCACCGCTTTCATGGGCACCTAACAAATGACCGTTAAACATCAAGAGAATTATCCTAAGAATGATTGATCAAGGAAAGTTAAATCACTTTTTAAAAGAAGAAGAGAAAGTTCAACATTTGCCACCCCCACCGGCAAAGGGAAAAGAAACATTTGTTATAGAAGTTGGAGCAAAGGCTAAAAATTTGTTTTTCAACTCCATTGTCCACTCATACCGCACTATTGAAGACTTTCATGACAATGTACTTAGTAGAGTTTTCGCGAGAGATGCTGATGATAAAGAAGTGATGAATGTTGCGAAGACATCGCTTGACTAAAAGAGTGGCAATTGCATTATTTCTTTCTATGAAGAAGTACCCAAAGGAAGAGAAGTACATGACAGTCCACATTTGGTTGTGAAGTCGGAAATTAATCCAAAACCCATTGATGGCGAAGATGATGAGTTTAAACTTGTTGGGCAATCAATAGAATATTGATCGACATGCGTGATTCGATCAACATTCTTTTTACCATATTTACAAAACTATGGGAGGAAGAGATTAAGACTTGATCCCTTCAACATACAAAATATATGGTTTCAACGGCATCGCGAACAAGCCCAAAGGCGAAGTGCACATGAGGATACCCTTGCAGGGGTTATCATCGATATTTTGTTTTGTGTAGTTGATGTGGAATCTCCCTACAATGCATTGATTGGAAGACCATGGCTTCATCAAATTGCGGGTATAGCTTCGACATACCATCGGTGCATAAAATTTCCACATCCTAGCGGTGTTGGGATTATAAAAGGAGATTGGATAGAGGGGCAAAAGTGTTATGAGGTGGATGTAGAAAGCTGCGAAGAGAGAACAAAGAAAAAGAAAGGTTGGAGGAAGAATGTACGGGATGAACAAAGAAAAGAAAGATTAATGGTAGATGCCATAGAAACAAAAGAAGAAGAGATGCTTTGCGAAGTGACCGCACAAAAATAATCGAGTATCATGATGCAAAGGAGACATTGAAATGGTGGAATGATGCGGAAGCGAAGGAAGTAAGAATAAAAGGTGTAAAAAATGAATAATTGTGAGAAAAGATAACAATTTAGTGATGAAAGCATGATAAGGATAAGAAGCGAGAGATGATGGTTGGAAACATTGTGCGAGAATCTCGCCATGAAGAATGTATTCAAATCTATTGAATAATGGAAATGAGATTGTGCGATACCTTACAGACAAATGATTGAATAAATTGATAAAATGAATGAGTGAGTGAATGGGACAAACCTTTATGGCGTACACCCTAGTTCGCGAATGATATTTCGCAAGAGGCAAATGTAAGACCTAAAGTACGTCATATAAGGGGGTATCTCTTAACATGGCTCGGTGGAAGGTTACACCGCTCCCGAAACCCGGGTCATGGAAATTTGGGGCCCATGAAAGCCTATCCGGGGAGATACCTTGGATTTCCAACTATATATATAAGGTTATACCCCGGTTGGACGCCCGAGGGTCTTTCCCAAGGAGTCCGTGTATGACCAAGGCGCCGAGGTACACGGTTGAGTCAAGAGTGCGGGGAGCATGGAACTTCCTTACCACTCTTGACAAGTCTTGGCACATGCCGCACTGCCCGAAGAAAACTCCACTTAGGTGCGTCTTCGTAACCATAAACCATATAGGTATAAGGGATAAGAGGCTGCGAAAACAACGGGTTGTTGTTAAGACTTGAGATGGGAGGAGCTAGTCTTGTATGGCCGATGTACGCCTCCTTGAAGTGGCAACCGGGAGAAGATAAGGGCGGCACCCTCCATTAGGAGCCGATAAGTGTCAAAAGACGCAAATGTCATGAGGCTTTATTCTCGCAAGAGAATTTAGGCTTGTCATATTTGTGCAATGATCCCGCAGAGGCAATAATATTAACGCGAGGGTAAGACGAGATCAATGGGTTTTTACATGAAAATGTAAGAACGCCTGCGATTTCGTCGCAAAAGACGACAATGTCATGGGATTTTATGGTCGCAAGAACATTTAAACCTGTCATATTGTCGAATAATATAATATCTGCAGAGGCAAAAATACTTAAGAAATGATAAGACAAGGTCAAGGGGTCATTATATGAAAGTGTAAAGACGGCCTGCGATCTTGTCGCAATGAGGGGTGGCAAAATAAGACCTTTACTTAGGAAGGCATAATAAGACCACACAAATTATGATGAGGCAAGATCAATAGATTTCTTAATCCATAAAGATATCTTGCGATCTTGTCGCGGAGATAGTATCAAAAAAAAAAAAAAAAAAAAAATTATATCTCGCGAGAATGATTATATTTAACTCGCAAAGTTGAATAAATCTTATGGACAGAGGCAAGTGTGAAGTTATAATTATAAAGAAGGGTTGTTTGATTAATATATCTGAACAAAGGAAGCAAAAGTTGAAGTTTACATTCAATAGTTAAAGATATGTTACAAGAAATCAAAAAAGAAAGAGAAGTTATTTCTTTGCTGGTTCTTCTTCTTCATCTGATTCTTTGGTTCCATCACTCTCTCGCCGATTCTTCTTCTTCATTAGCTTCACTATCGAAACATCCGAGACAGTAAGTTATCGGGAATTTCTTCAAATGAGAAATGGATATGAATGAAGAGGGATGTTGTGATCCTTACAAACTATTTCCATAGCTTGATTGCGAAACGAATGTAAAGATCATTATTAAAATTCGCCACTATAGTTTGGAATTGCCGCTTAATTTCGAATATCTATTCTCGAAGAGAGAGATCCTTGGCGAGACGCTCTTTTCGATTTCAAGTTCTCCAATTCTTGTCTCAAATCTCTTTTCGATTACGAAAACACGAGGAAATGAATTAATGTTAATAACATAAAAGGAAAAAAATAGAAAAAGTAAAGAAGTATAACAAACAACCTTCTCTTTCAAAGATCATATCCTTGATTAAGGTATTTTGCTCGGTGTGAAGACTAACATCAACACCTAAGTTATTTCTAGCGTTATCTAAAACTTTCGCAGCCCTGCAAATTCATCATCATTATTTATGACAAGAAGTGAACGAATTTGGTCTTCTCGCTCGCTAAGCATGGTATTCCGACGAAGGAGTTCATCTCGCTCAACTTGCACATCAAGGAGAGATTTTGAAATTTTGCTAATGCCTGTGCACCTCTGTTAGTAATGCGATCTTTTTCATCTATGAGATCGCTAATTTTCTTCCTTAAAATTTTGGTTTTCTTCTTGGAGTCAACGTACTTTCGTTTAAAAAGATTAGCCAAACTTAAACTAGATCTATGCTCGATTTTAAGAGATGATGTTTGGATTGAAGATCCTTTAATGAAAGAAGGTTAGCATCATTTGAAGAACTACTTAGAGATTCATTGAGGCGAGCAAGGAGGACATCATCATCCATGGGCTCGGGAAATGAATGGAGAAGAATGGACTCTTGAGAGAGATTATATATGTCTCGTTAAAAATAGTAAGTTAGGCAAAGAAAAGTAAATGGTAAAATAAAAGAAAATCGAGGAATAAAGATTGCTATACCATAAAGTTGTTGATTTGCGCTTTCAAGAGTAGATACTCTATTCCGTTGAGAAGTAAGCTCACCTCTCCGCTTGTTTAATTCGTTCATCCTTATCGCGAGATGACGTTGGCCTCAACTTCTAGTTCTCGAATTCTCTTGTTCAATTGCAAATTTTTCCTTTCAACGTTGTTGCGTCTTCTCTCAAGATCCGAGGCGGCAACAAAAGCAGCTCTCCCGCATCAGAAAAGAAAATAAAGAAATAATTAAAGATAAGAAACCGAGTCACAAAGAGGTAAAGAGATGTGAACATACCAAAGCATTGAGAGCATTTAAAAGGGTCGGGGTGTAATTGTTCGAGAAACTCGCGAAAAGACTCGATATCCTCCAACAATGGGGCATCACAGATCTTAGCGATAGTTTCGCAAGTAGGGACAAGTTGCTATCACGCTAAAACCTTGCATAGAATCGGTAAAAACATTAGATAAAAGCGTCATGCGTAAGTATCGAATGACTTCCCTTAGGTAAGAGGTGCCAATCTCATTTCGTCTTTCGAATTCTCGCTAGATTGGGAGTTAGAATGTGAAGGAGGTTGAAGTTTCCGTCTTTTTGGAGGATGGGCCGTAAAATTTATCCTTGCGAGAAATGGCCTTATTCTTGCCTTTAGCTCTCGCTGACTTCGATTTCTCCATCGTAATCTCGCAAAGTATCAACTTCTTCAACACTAACCTTCACACACGAATAAAGATAAGAAACAGAGGCAACAATATTGTTTAAAATAACAAAAGAAAATGTTTCTTACCATCCGTGAGTGATCGAAGTATCGCAGGGATATTTGGCCGAGGATTATCTTTGTATTTCTTTCTCATTCGACATGATCCGAAAATTCTCCAAAAAATTAATGAAGGAAAGAAATGGAAGACATAGCAAAGCAAATCTAAAATGAATGATATATATATACCTCATTTGTCTCGGGCCACTTAAACTACCAAGGACGATAATTCGTGAGATTGGTCGGGAGTGCATTTGAGCCTTGCGATATAAGGTCCACTCGGATGGAGAGGTACAACCCACCATTTTTCATCTTTGGAGTAGCGAGGGATGTTATTTTTGCCCGAATGCTACCAATGTCCCGCATAAGTAGTTTGTCCGCATCAACGTTATCATTTTTCTTCAATCGAACACCCAGCGAGACTTATCGTTTCTCATAGTTATGATTGAATAATTTGCAAAGAAATTATCCACAGATACTTCAGGAATTATTGGTAAATTCGCAAATTGAGGATCTCTAACATTGTCGATATAAAGATCCTTTACCGCACCACGAGAGGCTAATTCAAGCATCAAAGCGAATACAATCGCCGTTCAATTGATAAATAGCCTCGCGAGAATTTCTCGTGAGCAAGAATCTCATAAAATAATGGCATTGCGGGATTATATAAAGGAATGGGGAGCCCTGCGAGGAGTTGACCTAGCGAGACTATAATTTTTCGATCATCACATTGATGATCGAAAACAATTTTGGTAAAGAATAGATGAGGATTCTTGATGTGGAATGGTAGATAAAGTGAAACCCCTTTCCCGTAATTTCTTTTGAACATCGTTAAAATGAGGAGCGTATGTACGACCAAGTGAAGCCATTATCGGAATATAGGAATGAAGGGAGAAGTCAAGAATTGAGAAGGAAGCAAGAGCGAAAGCGTTAAATTGCGGAAGGAGAAAGGTGAAGAAAGTTGCGAGAGGGAAAATAAAAAAGAGTAGAAGGGAAAGAGGAGAAAGCTATATATAGAGAAGAGAGTTCTCGAGAAAACAAATGCATTTAATGTGAGAAGGGACGTGAATGGTTAAGAATAATCGGTTGAAAGAGACGTGTCAAGAAAAGAGTGGAAGAAGAAACACGTAATAAATTCCGTACATAAACAAAACGAGTGAAAATGAACAATCGCAAGGTAAAGATAAGCGGTTGTGGCACTTTAAAATATTGGTTCTCATGACATTCTCTTCTTCGCAGAGAAGACATGAGAAGAGGCAAGATGTAGGGACGAGAATATCGCAACTCCAATACTTCGCGAGATTAATAAACCATCTGCGTCGCGAAGGAGTCGCATGGAGGTAAATAAATGACGTAATAGATGACTTGATTTAGAACATGAGAAAAGTATGAAGGCTTAAGCGAGATTTAAGAGTGTCAAGGCAAACGGGTTGTACATTCGCGATCATTCGCGAGACGTTTCGAAAATAAGGGACAATACACTGTCATCCACTATGTAATACCCTATATAAGGGGTTGAGTAAGTCTATTTGTAGGGAGAGGTCTTTTGAGTTGTGAAACAAGTCATTAGGAGAGAGAAAGTTAAGAGTGATTGTAATTTCTTTAGCTTTGTTCTACATTTCTTTGTAAATCTTTCAAGAAAACAATTAATAAAACACATCATTGTTGATCTTCCAATGGATTGATTAAACAGATTTGAGTGTGGGGTGTAGTGTGGGGAAATCCCGAATCACACTCAGGTATTAACAACAACCGCTTGTTTTGTGACCTCTTATCCTTTTTGCCTATAGGGTTTATGGATTTACGAGACAAAGACCCTAAGTGGAGTTTTCTTTTGGCCGAGAAAGATATGCCGAGACTTGCCAAGAATGGCCGAGACATTTCAAATGCCCCGGCACTCTTGTCTCAAAGTGTACCTCTGGGCGCCTTGGTCAAATGCTCTTAGAAGAGACCCTCGGTCGTCCAATCTAAGTCTTAAGCTTAGATTGAAAATCCAAAGTATCTCCCTGGATGGGCTTTATTGACCCCAATTCTCCATGACTCAGGTTCCAGGGGCGGTGTAACCTTTTCCCTGAGCCATGCAATAGGTACCCCCTTCTATGACGCACTTTAGGTCTTACATTTGATTTCGGGAACTAGGGTGTACGCCATAGGTGGTTTGCCTCTGTCTCGATTAATTTGTTGATTCTTTTGCATGTTAATTCTTTTGTAATTTCGCAATCATATCTTTATATTTCATAATATCTTCTCGTTCTTTCCGCATATCAACTTCCTTTCGCAACCTCATCTCTGCTATTCATAAAAGAAGATTTTTTTTTTTTTTTTTTTTTTTTTTTTAAGAACCCGACTTACATTTTCGTCTTCCTCCCCATTTTTTTCTCCGACAATCAACAACTACGGTTATTCTTTAAGTCTCTTACTTCGCTACTTTACGCCTCTTCATTTTTGAATTTTCTTGTCATTTTCTTGTCTCGTTGCGAAACCTTCGCCACTTCCTATCTTCATCATTTTTTGGTTTTGCGGCATTTCTTCCTCTCTTTGCTCTATTACATCTACCATTAATCTTTCACCTCTTTGTTTTTCTTTGATGTTATTTTTCCAATTCCTCGCTTCGCTCTCTTTCTTCGCAGGATTCTATATCAACTTCATAACACTTCTTTCCTTCAACCCAATCTCCCTTTATGATGCCAACACCGGTGGGATGAGGGAATTTGATACATTGATGGAAAGTTGATGCGACACCTAAGATCTCATGTAACCATGGTCGTCCGATCAGCCGCGTTGTATGGTGATTCCACATCAACTACACAATAAAATTTCGAAGATAATCCTTTCGGTGGAATTCGCATATGAACTTCTCCTTTTGGCTTATTTGCGGTACCATTAAAACCATAGATTTTGTACGTTGAAGGTATTAGATCTTTATCTTTTCCTCCCATAGTTTTATAAGTATGATAAAAAGAATGTTCACGGAACTCCCGTATCAATCAAACTTCCGTTGATTGCCCAAGAATTCTCAACCATCATCTTCATCCTCGCTAGGTTTTGGGTTGATTTCAATCTTACCACCAATGGGTTGTCATGCATTTCTCTAGCCTCGTGTACTTCTTCTGGGTGAAAAGAGATAGTCTGCTTTTTTGCCATTCTTCCGGTGGAGATGTCTTCGCAATGTTCATTGTTTCTCTATCATCGCATCTTTGCTGAAAACCCTACCGAGAGTATTTATCGTGAAAATCTCAATCGTCTTGTACGAGTGTACAATGGAATTACAAAACAGATTTTTTGCCTTTGCGCCAACTTCAATCACAAACGTTTCTCTTTTTTTTGCCGTATTTGGCTTGTGAATATCTGGAGGAGGCGGTAATGCTTGAGTTTGCGTTTGTCCTACCAGAAAGTGATTTAATTTTCCCTGATCTATCATTCTGAGAATGATTCTCTTTATATTTCTGCAGTCATTTGTTGTATGTCCATGGAAATGATGATAAGAGCAAAATTCATTACTTCGTAGCTTGAGGTAGTTCACTCCCCATGTTCCATGGTGCGGGTATGTTTTCCATTAGGATTATAGCTTCCCATATCTTTTCCACACTAGCATTCAAAGGTGGCATTTTTATTTCTTCCCATATTATCTTAGGATTTCGCTGTCCTCTGTGAAAGTTTTGCCTCCGACCTCCATAAGTTCCTCACGGTGATGACCTCCATACGTTTCTTGTGGTGATCAAGTCTTTGGATTTTGTTATTTCCACCCCATTTATAGAAGTTTCTCTCTCTCTCAAATTCTTCTTGATCACGGCTCCCCATAGCTACTAGCTTTTGTTGTCCATCTCCTATTACCCTCTTGTTGCCCTTTGAGGTGCTCGCCACCGTGTTTATTAACTTGGGAAATAAGCTTGCAGTCGTTGCTCTTGAACTTGTGTTCGCAATGGGGTATGATTCCATCTCATTTTGGTTTTCTTCAAGAGCAATATACTCCTCTTGTAGTTCTCGCAACTCACAGTCATTGTGATTGTATTTTTGATTCTGAAAATCAATGTATAATGATTTGTTGCGAACATAGCATTGATGAATGATAGGATGAGATATCTTTCGTCCCACGACCTGCCATATCGCTACACATTGTCTTCCATCTCATAGTTAGATGCTTCAAACTTTCGCCAACCCTTTGCTTGATTTCAAATACATCTTCAATGCCAGGTCGCGAGGAAGTGTTGCTTATGTATGCCCCTAAAAATATAGCTTGTAAGTGGTTGAAAGATGTTATGGTGTTCTTTGGAAAACCTTCAAACCATTTTATCGCCTCTCCTGTTAAACTTGATGCGAAATACTTGCATAATATTGCATCATGGTTCTCCAATTGTAGCATACATCTCACATAAGCTTTGATGTGTTGACTACACAAGTTGTTCTATCAAAATGCTGGTTAACACAAGTTGCATTTTGGGGTATTCCTCCTAATTGTACTTCTTGTGAATGGAGTTTTCGCAGACTTCCTCTATAGCTTCATCTAATTGTCTCTTACCTCCTCCTCTTTTATTATTTATCATTCCCATCATCTCCGCTAACTCTCTCAAAATTTGTTCATTTATACCCGTAATTTGAATCCATTGGTCTCTTCAATTCGCCCTCTCTTCTCCCCGTTCATCTCTATTTTGACTTCCTTTGTTCATCATTTTCCTCTAAGTCTTTTCTCGCGATCTTCTTTCACTTCTTTCATTAATTCGCATACCGTCATATCTCTCATTTTCTCCTTTTTGCCGTCTTTCGTTCTCCTTTGTACTCTATCATACTTTTCATTGATATTAGCATTATTGCGATTTCGTTCTCGCCTTCCTTTATCGATTATCATGGTTATTCTATCGAATTGCCTCTTGTAGTTCTTTGTTCTTCCATATCTTGCTCTTAGTCTTTCTCTCTCGCGAGCTAAATGTGTTTGTCAAAGATAGTGTCTTTCAATTTCATCCTCTATTGCCGCTCATTTCTTTGTATTTCTCTCTCATGTAAAATTCTCCTTCCTTCCCGATTTTCACCGCCATCTTGGTTATTTCGCCTCGGCGATGTCTCTGCTTCCTTGAATTCCATCATTCTCGCTTATTTTGAAGAATTTCAGCACGTTGAATATAACGATCTTCCAATACTTCTCTTCCTTCGTGACGTTCTTCGCCTAGATTTTGTATTCCTTCTCGAGTTTCTTCATTAGCATTTTCTATAGGAAAATTTTGTCTTATTTCTTCTCTAACTGATCTTGAACGTGATCTTGTAGTGCTTCTTGACCTCCTATTTTGTAATCTTATGTTTTCCATCCTCAATTCATGATTTTGCCTTGTCAACCGCACGTTCTTCCGTTTCTAACCGCCTTTCTTCGTATTGTTTGCCTCAATGTCTCTAATGCCGCAATTTCTTCATTTCCATGAATTATTCCTCCAATTATTTCTTGATCTCTCCTCTTGCCCATTGTCTCCTAATTGCCGCTCTTCTCCCATTTCATCTACGTGTATCCCGATCGCAAGTATGTACACTCACTCTATCATAATCCACGCTCTGTTTGTATTGGTGGTGTACGTTGAATTGGTGGTTGAACTTGATTTTCTCTATTTTCCTTGTATTCATTCTCGAAAATTCTCCCACCTCGTCTCTCCTTTCTCCAGCAAGTCTCCTACTTCTTCTAATAATTATTGGTTGTTTTGATCCATGTCTTCTTCTAGCCATTTTTCAATCTTAATGAATTATTGAAAATTATATGAAATTCCTTCTATATTACTCAAAATTCTTTCAAATCACAATATTAATCTTCAATCAATCCCTGTTTCTAACGCCATATGTAATTGCAGGAAATCCTACAATACACACCTCACAGGAATTCATAATATCTAACACATATTTAAGATCAATAACCAATCCTTTTATTAATTGAGTTAGAAATTTTACAAGAAGGAAGTGAAATCAAGAATGTTATTACAACTCTAAGCTTTCTCTCTCCTCTAAAATTTCTCTCCACTCTCTAAAAAGATCTCCCCCCCTTCATAAGCCTATTCGGCTCTTTATATAGGACATTACATGATGGATGACAGCTAAGTTATCCCTTATTTTCGGATCTGACTTGCGACATTCTAGTAAGTATACAAATGTAAAACCTCGCAACACTCCTAAATATCGCTAGGTCTTCATGTCTTTCTCGTGTTCTGGCTATCGTCATCCGTTGCGTCATTTATATTATGCGTCTGCATTATCTTCGCAATGCGTCGTTTATGGATTTCGCAAGGGCGTCGGTGTTGCGATATTATGATCCTACACTACTCTATCTCCTATCTTGAGACAAAAGTCGTATTGCTATATAGACTTCGATTATATACATGTGTTATTTCGAGTCGAGTTTAACTCGCCTATCTATTTCTAGAAATATGTGTTGGTAAGCTTTCACTTTAGCCAAGTTCATCTTTACTAGTGACGAAAGTCATGATGAATATTTCAAGTACTTGAAAATCGCTTTGACGAAAAATAGTTTATGAACAACAACTATATAACGTCCTCTACGAATGTTTCAATGATTGAAATGAGAGTTTAGAATATATGACCATGGTTGGATATAAACATTGTGTGATAACTCATACTTGTGTAAATCCAAAATCCTTGAACCAAAGTATGCGTACTTTGTTGCTCAGATAATCGGAACTAAAGTCCGTTGCACTGCACGCTGCATCGGAAGTTCACATCCCGTGAATTTCGCTGGAGTTTGTGAAATGAAAACAATCTCAAATCAAGGTACTTAAGTATGCGTACTTAAGTGGGTTATTTTTCAAAAAAAAAGTTTAATTCGTGAACTAAGACATTTATAATTTAAGGAATGCAATCTTTGCAAAAACCGTGGCTATAATGTTCATGAATCTATTCGAGTGAATCAAAACCGTTTTTCTTCGATTGTGTCTTGTATACTTCTATGAGATCTAAGCAATTGAACAACTCTCTAACTAGTTCTTTTGAGTCATTTGAACTAGTTATGGTAAAGATGAATAAGGTTGATATGAAAGTGCTCATATGGCTAACCATTGGTTAACTACTATTGAACCAACGACTTGTACACGTTTAGGTACGGTTACTCAAACCTAAATAAGTTCTGTGTATAACAAGCTAAGTTCGATCTAACGGTAGAAAGATATTAGCTTGTATCTAATCAGGTTTTCATCTAACGGTGAATATTGAATGCTTTGTTACCAAGGTAACTTAGATTGCAAACCCTGATTTGGAGACTATATAAAGGAGAACTATAGCAACTGGGAAACTTAATCCCCACACCTCCTGTGTGATAATAGTTGTGTAAGCTAGAGTCGATTCTCCTTTAACCTTAGGTTTCTATCGAGACCCTGTAGGTTAACGACTTGAAGACTTCATTGGGATCAAGCTGGACTCCAACTATCTTCCGTAGTTGCGTGATGCGATTTTGTTGTTTCTATCATATTGAGTACAATTGTAAAATTGGCTCGAGATTAATTTCTCCGATAGGCAAGATAGAAAAGTAGTCACAAACATCTTCGTCTCATCGTTTGTGATTCCACAATATCTTGTTTCGCTAGTCGATTAAGATTATTGTGAGGTGATTGATATTTCTAGGTTGTTCTTCGGGAATATAAGTCCTAAGATATCAATTGGTTCCTGTTCACCTTGATTTATCAAAAGACTAACAAAACTCGTAGGTATTTCTATGGGAGACAGATTTATCTATTCCTATAGACTTTTCGTGTGAGACAGATTTGTTTATTAAAGTCTTCGACTTTGGGTCGTAGCAAACTCTTAGTTGTGGGTGAGATATTGACTAAGGAAATCAAGTGCGTAGTATCTTGGTGTGATCAGAAGACGTAAGGAGCGCAATTTGTATCTTTGATCGATTAGTGAGATTGATTGGGGTTCAACTACAAAATCCCGGACCAAAGTTAGTTTGTAGTAAAGCTAGTGTCCGAAGCGACTTAATACAATGTGTGTTCTATCCGGACTAGGTCCCGGGTTTTTCTCGTACGGCGGTTTTTTCGTTAACAAAACTTCGTGTCTCGTGTTATTTCTTTTCCGCATTATATTTTCTTATATAATTGAAATATCACGGTTGTGCGTTGAATCGATCAATTGGTAAATCCAACCCTTGGTTGTTGATTGATCCTTGAACATTGGTCTTTGGTACAGTTCAAGTTAATTTATCTTGTATTCAATTGGGCTCGCAAATTTCTATTTGTTTGAGTAAGGATTGAATCGAGAAATTGAGATATAACTCTTTGATATACTTTTTATTAAGATTGAGTATGACTGTCTAGTTGATTCTCTTAAAAGTATATTGGAGTTAGTCCATACAGATTTTAAAGCGAAATATTGGGTGAGGTTGTTGTACCCCCACTTTTTCAATAAGCCTATTTGATTTCCGTTTTGATCAAAGACCAAGGTGTGGAAATTTGTTTGCATTAGACAAAGCTAGCAAACCTCACAAATCCAGAACTTACGACTCCCAAAGAGCAGCCTAGATTCTTAACCACCTCTCAAGAACAATCGTCGAAAGATCAACTAAGATCAGTCTTTAGATATCTATCTTGAGGAATCACAAAGTCTGAGATGAAGAGAACTTTGTGATTACTATCTATCTTGCTTGAAAGAGATTACGAAAACCTCGATAACATAAAAGCAATATCATGATTCACGATCTATCAAGGTAAAGATAGTCAGACCTGGCTTCACGAATCCCCAAAGCTAAGTATTTTAGTCGTAGACCTAAAAGGTCAATAAAGGACGACTATAGAATCAACTAGGACACAAAGTGTCAGGGACTGATTTTCCCATTGTGAGAGATGCTCTATCTATAGTTTTCAAAGACCAGGGTTAGCTTAGAATAACTTGAGAATCAATCAAACAACTTAGGTATTCAAAATACAATAAAAGACTATACATATAGGTTCGGTTACTTAATGGTGTATAAATGATTGTTCGGTTTGGCAAGTTAGCCAAAAAACTGAAATCTATTTGATGTTCATTTAAACACCTAAGGAATTAATCATGATACAAACACATAAATGTTTAATTATCAATAAAATCTTAGAAGTGTTTAAGAGAATTCTAGAAATGTTAAACATATTAAGTTTTTAAGCATCTGATATACATTTTTGGGACAGTTGGTACAACGATTTGCCAACCGTAAGGCTTGTTCACGAGTTAGGATACTACAGTTCGTGAACCGAGTTCGCCAACCCTACTAGACTACCGAACTCAGTTGACCACGGTTCGTGAACCGGGTTCGCCTAACCGCTAGCCTATTTATCTAACTTGTAAATTCAGTTCACCACGGTTCACTAACGGGTTCATGAACTATTCCCAATCAATTTGCGGTTTGCGAACCGGTTCGCCAACCTACCCTGAGTAGAAATTTTAGTAAGTTCATATTTCTTTCTTATGATATTTGAAACATTCCCAAGTGATATAATCAATTGCATGGGTAATTTCCAATTGATCTACAAATTAATTCATAAAACTAATAATTTTAAGGACCTTTGAACATCTAATCGCTAAATCATATTTCGAGATTTTTCACAAGACAAGCTTGACTGGAAATGTCTTCGTCGATCTTCAATCTTCAAGGGTGATCTCTGATACTAGAATGGTTTAGTCTTCACATACATAGAATGATGGTATAATGAGTAAAATAGAATAAGGTGATCTTTGTAAATATACTATAAGATATAAGACATAGTCTCAATAGATAGAATGATGGTATAATGAGTAAAATAGAATGGTTTAGTCTTCACATACATGATACAGAAGTTATCCAAATGTCTTCGTCGATCTTCAATCTTCAAGGGTGATCTCTGATACTCAACTACAATTCTAACCTATCCGAAACTTGACTTAGTAGACCATAAATCAAAATATAGTTTTGACCACCTAGCATTGACAACAATCTTGAGATAACAAAACTTGTGGGTTCAACTAAGCAATGCTCTAACACATAATATTATATTCATGCCTTAATATCGTGGTGATTATATAAATTTTTTATTTTTGTAAATTTTCACATAATCGAAAAGACACTAGGTGAATCAAAATTAAAAAAAGAAAAGAAAATAGTATCAAATATATTTCGGAAAAATAGATTAAGACCATATATTATTTTATACGACTAGATGATAGTAAGTCACAAGTTTTGAACATGAAAATTCAGTCAGGCACAAACCACAAGCTTTAGGGGTTTAAACTTTAAAACTCCATGTTTGGACGATAAATTGTTTAGGTCTAGACTAGGCTGACTCGAGATGGGATTCAAAGTACGCACCCATCTATCGAGTTCGAGGGGAAACAAGAGCGATACATACTAGCTAGTAAATTCATACATGTTTCTATATACAATCAATCAGAGGGATACGGGAAATAATGGCTAGCCAGCAAAAACAAACATGGTATCAGTCTTTGTTGTTTTTATATATTTTTGGATTTTAAATAAATCCAAACTAAATTAATGTTTCCCTGAAAACATGCATTTTTTTTCTTCAAATAAAATTAGTTAAAATCCAAAGGTTATACTAAAGTTTAAACTTATAGCTAGTTGGTTTTGTGTGAAAAACAATGTATTGTAAAAGTACTTTTTAGGTTCGAGATATCAAAATCGTACAAGATGATCCTAAACCAAGAAATGGTTGTTCACGTCTTGCTTCATTTACGAAGGTGGAGATGATAGGCACATCTTAGGGAGGGAAGCTGAAAAGGTTTAGAAATCATAGTGTGATGAGTTTTGCATTGTGAAATTATTAAACTATGTTGTGAAGGCTAGACTTGGTGGAAGTCTGATTCTGATAGGAGATATCTTCCTTTTTGATATATGAAGTAATCTATTTATAGTTATGGTAAGCACACTGATTCCTCGTGAGTTGTGGAGGTCGCGAAGAAGTGGAGAAGTGATGATCATGGAGGTTGTGGTGAAATCGTGTCTGCTATGTCAGACAAGACTGTATGACTGCTACTCCCTCATCCTCTCAACTGCTCTTAACCGTCCCATTATTTATTACCCTCTCGTCATGGATATATCTCCACATCACACGTTATTGTAAACTGCCAGAACAATACCCCAATAAGAATCTCCCATGTGACATATTTGACGTCTCGTAGAAAATAGTGAAGCCATGAACTACTAATATTTTTGGTTAAGTCATTTTGATGAGTTGTTAAGACCAAATGCTCAACTTCGTATTTAATTAAGTAGACTGATCAGCATCAAGTTTAATGAAACTAGTAGTAATTCTAGGAGTAAAATATATTGACATGTTCTGAGCTTTGAGTTGATGATGTCGTAGACATGTCCTGAGCTTTGAGCTATGATGACGTCGTATACATGTCTTGAGCATTGACCTATGATGACATGTTACGGGCGATGAGCTCTAAGCAATAAGATGTGAGCCATGGGCTCTATGCGATGAGCAGTGAGTTGTGAGCGATAATCTCTAAGTACTAAGTTGTGAGCGATGAACTCATGCTATCCGCGGACATTTGAGTAAGATGGGTACTTAGTAATATGAATTACCAATGATGGTGTTTTAGGTGATCTCAACTGAGAGACTTACTTGTTGAATATTTGTGGCTCAGATCCTTGAAACATACGCAGAGCACGATAAAGAGCTTTGCATCGCACCAAGGATGAGGGATACTAGGTACCAGTGCTAGGCTAACACTAAGGTAGTAATAGGCTAGATCCAAGATATAGGCTTAGTTTGGTAATGTTGCGGCTTTTGTAAAAGCGCTTTTCTGCTGTATTGTGCTGCGCCGTGCTGTGTGAAAAAACAATTAAGTGTTTGGTAAACTTATATACTAAAAGCTAAATATGATTAAAAAATGATCAAATTGTGTTTGGTAAAATATAGGTTCACTTATTGTAGTTATAACAAATGACAAAAACATACATAATCTTTTAATGTAGTTTTATTCTATTTTATGATATTTAAATATAATTAGATATTTATATGTATATTTTGAGTAATTATTTTTTATTATAGATATAATTTGGGATAAAAAAAAATCATACTAAAATCAAATATTTATTTAATATTGGCTCTTATATATATATATATATATTATTTTAATTGAAATTGTATATAAAATATATTTTGAAAGTGAAAATAATCATCTTTAAAGAATGTGATATATATTTAAAATAACAATCTTTAAAGAATATGGTATGAAGAATAAGAAATTGATTATCAAAAGGCAATTTTGGTCATTTATAGAATATAGTAGGGGTATAAAAGAAAAATAATACATTAAAATTAGGTGGGACCAAAGCTTATGTTTTTAGAGCTTTTAAAAGAACGCGCAATTGGGGGATAAAAAAACTAATTGGGGGATAGAGGAAAAAGACAAAAACTGGATTTAAATATCAAATCAGGGTCACCCCTTATCTAAGCATTTTATCTAATTCCTAATCTACCCCTTTACTAATCATGTTTAGTGGTTAAATATAATTAGTTAAGTTAATAGATTAGTTTGATAATCATTAGAATAAATCATTATCATTGAATTTGTTGATGCAACAACATCAAATCAAGATATTTATGATCATGAAGGTTTAGGTGAAGAACCAACCCAGGAAAGTAAACTAGCTGAACATATAAGTGCTCTAATTACTCATATATAGGTATTAATGTGTTGAAATTTGATTTTTTTTTCATTGAATTCGCCATTGTTTCGCCTGAAAAACTCGGTCTTAGGCATGGTAAAAGTATGAATACCATGCCTGGCCGGATCAAACCCGGCATGGTATTCATACTTTCACCATGCTGGTACCACATAATATCCCCCAATTTTGAAAATTGGAAGTACACTCACCGCATAGAAAGTTCATTATCGAGCATGCTTCAAGTAGTGCGGCATGGTTGATTCCAAGTGTACCGTGGCCGGTTTGAGGACAAAACATACAGAAAACTTGTCTGAAATAGCAGGCACGCATGGTATTCATCCTAAAAAACCATGCAGGCACTAGTACTTGCATGGTATTCATCCTAAAAACTATCCGAACAAGAAAATAGTAGGGTATTCATCATAAACACAAGCCTAGGGAGTGGATTGAAAGTTTATGATTCTAACCCAAACGAAGGTTTAAAACAACAACAACACTTTAAATATGATTAGGTATCATGTACCTTCTCAATAAAGCCATTTCTTCTTCTTCTTCTTCTTTATCAAGAATAATTCAATTTAACATATCTTTAAGAACTTGTTAGGGTTTGATTTTGATTTTGATTTTTAGTTTTAAATTTTAATTTAGATAGAAGGGTATTTTAGTATTTCGCCCCTAAAAAACACCCCTTAACGGATATTATTGGATGGGTTAGTAATTCATATCCCCCAATTGGTTTTTTTATCCCCCAATTGCGCATTCTTTTAAAAGCTCATCTCCCCCAGCTTTTAAAGGTCGGGGAATTTTGGAAGTGCTTTGGGTTAAAAGCACTTTGAAAATATTTTACTAAACACTAATATGAAAAAGGTGTTGGAGCCCAGCTTGTTACTAGGCTCCCATCAAGTTTCTTGTAAGAACCATTATTTAATTAATTATTAATAAAAATAAATAAAAAATAATAATATGAAAAATAATTACTATATATATTGTTTGAAAGTGTTTTTTGAAAAAACTAAGCATTACCAAACTCAGTCATAGTCTGGCGCTGGCATTAGGCCAACACCGTGGTAATATGGGCGCTAGCACTAGTCTAGCGCCATAACCTAGGTTAGTGCCAGAAGTCCTAGCGCTAGAAAATGTATTGGCGCTGAATATCCAACGTCATGATTAGGGAGGGCGCTTACACTAGGATAGTGCAAGAAATCCCAGCGCCATGATAGGGAGGGCTCTAGCCTAATGCTAGCGTCAGAATTTAAGTTGGCACTGGGATATGAGAAGTTTGGTGCTAGCCTAGGCTATCGCCATGGTGAGAGGGTTGTTAGCATGGCTAGTGCTAGATTTGGCCAGCGCCAATAGGCTCCGTTCTTCCGTAATCCGCATTTAGTGCCATTTGTACTTGCCTCTGTGGGCGTTAAGTGACATGGTATAATGCCAGTGGCTTCGGAGCCTGAAAATGATCCTGATTTCACAAGCTAAGAATCTGGTGCTCTTTGCAGTGAGAGATATTAAGGTAAGTTTTTAGATTCAACTAAGAATTTATATGGATGAACTTAGGAATTCAGTCGATCGAATGAATACATGATTAACAAATTGGCTTCAATCATTGAAGACTTATATGGACAAACTTGTATCCAAAACAAGTTTATATATAGGTACCTTGAGCACAGTAGTAGGTCGATATTACTCAATGAGGGTCTAAATATCGATGTAAATATGTGTAGAACGAGTTCAAGTAATTCATTTGTGGAATTATTGCAACTTGAGAAATACTGCTCATACTAGTGGATACACACCTAGAAGTTTATTCAAGAATATATAAGAGTATGTTTTGAATGTATATACAGCATAGTCAAAAAACATATGAAGAGGAATTGCGACCAGCACTAGTGGCATTTTGAGGACAATATTGCGCTATACTAGCGGTCAATTCATCTTGGAGCTATCCAATCAATGTATTTTCGATGCATGGGTGAGTACAGTATAAATACTGAAATACTCGATAAATGTATTACATATAAAATACTGAGAGTTCATCCAGGTAAAGACTGAAAACACTGGGGGTACCAAAATACACCACCAACTTTTTCTTAGGCAACCTGTATGAACAAACTTAAATACAATTCCAAGAGTTCAACTTAATGAATCTCAATCAAGGAATAATATCCAGAGTTATATCTCTATCTCTCACAATCAGAAAGTTTAAGGTGAGACTAGTCTCAGGAACCTGATTTACGTGTGAGAGTACTTGGGTGATTCCAAAGATCAATTTCCAAGTAATTAATCAAGTCGTATCCAATAAATAGGGATGGATGTATCTAATTTGATAGATTTACGTACAACCTGTGATATTTCAATTATAAAGATAAACAATATAATGCGGAAAACAAATAACACAGACACCAGAATTTTTGTTAACGAGGAAACCGCAAATGCAGAAAAACCCCGGGACCTAGTCCAAATTGAACACCAAACTGTATGAAGCCGCTACAGACACTAGCCTACTAACAATTAACTTCGGACTGGAATGCAGTTGAGACCGAATTAAACCATCACAACAATTCAATTACAGTCGCGCTCCTTACACCTCTTGAATCCCAGCAGGACTCCGCGCAGATGATTCCCTTAGATGACGTTCGTTCTGACCTAAGTTGCTTTAACTCAATTGAAGACTTTAAACCAATCTGCCTCCCACATATGAGCCTATATGTGTGATTTCCTTTTTGACCGTAGATCAAGGTGAGACTGGAAATCGATAGTGTTAGAGCATAACTCGGTTGAACTTGAGCCCACCAAGCGTTGGTATGTCAAGTTTGGTTATCATATTTTAGTGAGCCAAAACTCATTTTAAGAGTCGCTTGATTATGTTCTAGAGTCAACTTCGTATAGGTTAACTTGAAAGTATTAGGATATGAGATATTACAAGTATTGCGAAGACTTGAAGAAGTAAGGAGCTACAACGACAACATCATCCTTCCACTTGAGGTTAGTGATATTTGACTTGAACTGTTTCATTCCCTAACGTATCTTTCAAGTCGTGCATATTGAAAACAAAACTGCGAAGCATGAATTATTGAACTCTAGTTAGACATAGTATTAAGGAATACAATACGAGGTTTATTGCTTAACCATTAAACTTTGTAGATAAGACATCGACATAATCGTTTGAATGCTATTGTGATTATGTATGGGTATAAGGTGAAGATTTCATCCTAGGAAACAATGTTTTACATTTGTTTTAAGGAAGTAAATTCATGAACTTGTTTTGTGAATCGAAAAGGAAATCGCCAGGCATTATTGGTATTGTTATTCATTGCATATCTTTTGAACTACCAATATGTGTGATTAGTATAACCTCTCATGACTTGTTTATGTTCTTGGTAAAACTATTCACAAAGGCCTGAATTTTGTATTGGTATGACTTTATTAGTGAAACCGATCTTAAGTAATCACCTGAGATGGTATGATCGATTTTGTGTTATTGGTATAACCGACTCTGGGTAAAGGGGAACCGATCCTAGTAAGAGGTGCAACGTATAACAAAGGGGAATTGATCCTTGTATGAGGTGCAACAAGTTTTTAGCAGAAAGGGGAACCGATCCTATGGACATGTGCAGCAAGTACAAGTTAGATACCATATATATGTGGGGAACCGATTCTAGTACCTAGTCAACCTAATTTTTGGAAAGCTAGTGTGACTATGCACAATACTCACATGGAGGTAGAACAAAAACTTGTTTTTTGTAGAACCGTAAAACCCATGATATGTGATTGAGTGTTCTTGATCAATCACATAGTTCTTGAAAGTCAAATGAATCAATTCTAAACTTGTTTGGAAGTGTGGAAAATTGGTTTCAAGGTTGTAAGTATGAAAGAGGACTTACAAAGTAAGTATGTCGACATACTTTGAACATGTGCAGTAAACGCTAATCTTTAATTGTTCAAAGTTATTCCTTAATAGCTAAAGGAAGAAAATCCCTAGGATCGAATAAAATAAATTGAGAATCTTTTATTTAAGGTTTTTAATTTTATTTTAGGAAAATGAAAAATAGTAATGTGCATTTACTAGTTGGAGATTTTCCAAGAGATTTTCGATCATTATTTGGACAAAGCATTTCCAGGAATTATGGAAACCGAATTTGGAATATATTGCATATCTTGAGAATATTTTCGGTTTGGAAATTCCTTGGTGTCCAAACTTCCTTGGTCTATAAATATGAAAGTTTTCATTTCAAGCAAACTAATCCTCGTAACAGACAAAACCATCTCGTTTGTGCTGCTATCGGTGAAGCCGCCTATTCGGAGAGGAGAGTAACCTAATTAGGCGAAATCTCTTACGCCGCTCGGTTTAAAGTCTTCTTTGGGATTAAGAAGCTCTATTAGTACAAGCAGGGAAACTATATAATTGCGGTTTATCTTTTGTTTTCGATTGATTTGATTGACTAACGGTGGTTAAACTTTGATTGCACCTAGTTTGTTTATGCTTGAGAATCTTCTCTTCTGATATAAGATTCACTCAAACTAGATCGAAGTTTCGACGGGGATCTTTAGACTGTTTGGAGTTCTAAAGACGTCTTGTGATAATCCATTGTTAACATACTCCGTTCTGTGCGTGATTGATCACAAGAGATTCAAGTTTATTGTGTGCATGTATTTATTGAAGATCTAAGAAGATTTGAAGACAAAGAAGACATTGAAGATTTCTAATTTGAGATCCATAATCTTTGGTGTGCACAATACTTGTTTCGGTAAAAGCGGATCCAACTATAATCGGTTTATCCTTGTGGTAGATTAGATTAATTAGTTGTGTAGATCGTCATCAATACAATTCTTTGTGATTAAAAGTATTGATTGCAAAATCTTAACAATTACCTTTGGTAGTTGATAATAAGATAAATATAAGAACCTGACAAAGGAGTTTATTGAGATAAACAGAAGAGTCTTTGTCGAACTCATATCACTTGGTTGAAAAGAGTTGCTACCAAACAGATTTGTTGTTCCTTTACTGTTTGGAATACGAACCAAAGGAATTGTTCCAAGTACGTGACTTATTACAGGTCGGAGGCGTGGGAATACATGCGGAACTAGGTGAACTATAGGTTTAGTTGCCTGGTCTCAACTATACGAAGTTGGTTTGATTTTGTATAGCGACTTAATCATGATAGTATTCAATTCTGGACAAGGTCCCGGGGTTTTTCTGCATTTGCGGTTTCCTCGTTAACAAAATCTTGATGTGTCATTTACTTGTATTTTCTGCAATTATCATTGTTGTTATTCTAAGTTAAAGTAAATCACACAAACGCTAATTCCTATTTACTTGATAAGCAATCCTATTGTGTTTAGTTAAGTCTGAACCTTTTTATCAAGTAAACATACTTCGTCGTTGTATAGTCTCGATCTCGTATCCATAGACGATCACACGAAGTGTGAACCGATTTGTTGTATTGTCTCGACTCAGTCCATAGACAATCACTTTCGGAGAAAGGACTTATAGGTGGAAAAGTTTTAGTTTGAGGTATATTTGGGTACACGAAAAGATCTAACAATCTGTGTTTGGTGCGATCCAACCTATAAGAATGAACTTGAGTTCTCGTGAATCGATTTCAATTAACGTACCGCCAAGATTTGACGGAACAAACTATCTATGGTGGAAGTTATGAGATCTTTTCTTCAATCATGAGACTTTAATACATGGCTATTAATCGTCGATGGTTATAATTACCCAAAGATAGAAAATTCGAAAACTGAGTTTAAATGCTTAGTGGAGTTTTCAAACAAAGGAAAGGCTTTTACTAAGGAGAATTCAGATGGTTTGAATTCCATTATACATGCTGTTAGTCGTGATTTACAACATCATATATCAACTTGTCAAACTTCGAAAGAAGCTTGGGATAATCTTCAGATCGTATTCGAAGGAAACACATCAGAGAAAGAAGCTAGACTTCAAACTCTTATGTCCGATTGGGAAAATCTTCGAATGGATGACAACGATACGTTTGAAGAGTTTCATATTAGACTCTCTGAGATAATAAATGCCTCTTTCTCTCTTCGAAAGACTATTTCTGAAAAGGATATATATAGTATGCAAAATTCTCAGATCGCTGCCATCTAGATACGATTCTAAAAAGCATGCAATCATTGAAGCTAATGATCTTTCATCTCTATCTAGAAGTTCCCTAGTTGGAAAACTGAAGATATTTGATCAAGAAAATTTTTTTAAGCAAAAAGACAATCTGGCCTACAAAGCCATAAAAAGGGTTCCGACTCAATATTCAGAAGATTCCGAAGATCATGAAGATCAAACTGCTGAAGATGAAGCTGAACTAAATCATCATTTGTCTCTTATTACTCTGATAAACGCATTTATGTGTCTAATTTGTCCTCAATGTTTCGTATTGTTAGTACTCGTTTTTGTCCTTATATGGTGTTTTGTGTGTTTGTAGGTATTTTTTGGAAATAAAGTTTTTGGAAAATTCGGCTCGAAAAAAGTTGATTTTGGCATCCGAGGACACGTGTTATTCGGACTCCCAATTTTGGATAAGGGGTACCTCATTTGATAAGGGGTACACTAATTGCTATCGGCACCCCATCACAGGATAAGGGGCACTTCATCCTCTCCGTTTGAAAAATGAAATTTGGCGGGAAAAGAGTTCTTTGACTAGCAAAACTTAGCGAATTTGGAGCAGTTTTAGGGAGATTCAATGGCTGAAATCACTTGGTTTTGTTCTAATGGGCTAGACAGGGAATGGTATGGGTGCTTGAATGCTCCAATTTGGCTAGATAATCAACAATCAAGGGACTCGGGGCTGATATTTTCCGTGAAAATATTCTCGGAATTTCTATTTTGGGAAGATTTCATGGGACAAACACGAGTCTACAGCGTGTTCATCTAATTATAGGACGTGTTTGATGAGTTTGGAGTGTGTAAACAACATATAACGTATGGAGTTAAATTTGAGAAGAAAATATTCTCGAAAATATTTTTCTTCACCGCTTGGGATAATGGAGAAGATTTTTTATTAATGAGGTGTTATTCTTGGGTCTGTTGGGTATAAATAATACGTTGAGTATCGAGAGAAGGGTTATGGAGAGTTAGGGAGAGGTATAGAGCCTCAACAGAGTCAGGAGAATCAAGTTCCGAGAGAACACCATTGCTTTAGCTTTGCTACACTCAAGAACACGAAGAACAGACAGCCAAAGACCATCGTTTTCGCTGATGGTAAAGACTCACATACGTGGGTCGTAGTTTATAGGCGAGACTTAAAACAACAAAGAAAGATTTGACTTTATCGTTCTTTGTAACAGTGTTTGCAACACTTATAAACGTTGCAAACACCCGATTTACATCATTTTTCTCCATTTCATCATTTGTAAGCACCTTTGAGCAATAAAATCATATTTTGAGCGTGTTTCCAACATGATGAGCTAGACTCCAACACTTGGGACGACGGAGGAAGACGAATTTCATACATGGGTAAAATTATTTAATTCTTTTTAAGACTTTTGCATTAATTTTAATTGAAAAATGATTTGAATTAATTGGTTGTCATTTAATTTGATGAGGTATGCTTAGCTTAAATGTTTTGATACATCATGCTTAGGATTTACAACCAATCTTTTAAGAATCTATCTTGGCAAAATCAGAGTCCGTGTTAATTTTATTTATTGAGCTTTAATTGTTGAGAATAAATAAATTGAACCCTATGTTATGAATTCGACGAAATCCTAGTCCCAGTAACACTCTTCATCCTGTGACAATTTTTGTATATATTTTTTTTCTTTTATTTTCTTTTATTAATTCTTAAAATCAATCTCGTCAAGTCCGAGTGAACGACTACCTTACTACCACTTTCTACAACATTATTGAGTCACATAAATTTTTGGCGCCGCCGACGCGGACTTGTGTATAGATTTGTTTTTAGGTTTTATTTTTATTTTTATTATTTTTGTTCTTTTTACGCCTTTTGGTATTTCTTGTTTGTTTTCAGATTTGGAACCAGCTCAAGAAAAAGGGAGAAAGCTAGCTGAAAACAAAAGCGAAGTAAAGAAGGAAAGAAAAGAGGAATCCAAAGGAGTGAAGAAGAAAATTTTGTATATAGTGTAATTAATTTTTTTATTTATTTTTAGAAACTGTAATTAGGTAATTATTTTTGTAATTTTTATTTTTATTTTTGGACTTCTTAATTTTGGACTTTATTTTTGGACTTTTGGACATTTTTTAAAACCCTAAGGAAGGGTTATTTAAATATAAACCGCACGAGGAAGGACGACGATTACGATATCGTCTCGGCCCCTCGGGTTCGTACATGACATAGGAGTCGTGGCGAGTCGACTTCAACGGTTCATCCCCCGTCCGGAACGGAGGTAAGAATTCTAAACACCGCGAATCCCCGCCGGGTTTCTTGGATGATTTCGTGTGAATATATGTCGAGGAACCGAATCCAGCCGCTTTAATTTCCTAGTAAAGGGCAGGACAGGCCATACAAGATAAGAGTTGGATTTCATCACCGTTCTCTTCTTGCCGCCTTAGGAAAACGAAACCAAACACGAACCTAAGCCTAAAATTTTGACTAGAACGAGACCGATAGGGTAACGAGCTTAATAGGAAAGTCATTCGAAAAATATTGGTTACTCTTTAAGCATACTTGAAGTTCATGATGGTTTAAGTAAGTTGAATGCGTGACTGCGCCGCCTTGTAATGCAGTGAGGCCTTGGGTATCAAAGCTCTACGCAGCTTCCCTCGCCTCTATTAAACTTACTTAAACTCGGATTGATTCCAGAGGGGTTTGCTCAGATTGTAACGAATTCCCTTTCGAAGGATTAGAAGCTGGTCTAGAAAACAATCTAAGTGGAGCCATCATGCTTTTTGTTTGCTAGAAATCAATAGGTTTGCTGTGGTCGAGTCAGCCTTGTTTGTGTTTGTGTAGAATTCCCTTGCAATTAGGATGTCAAACTGGTATTATAATAGCCATCACAATGAATATGAATATCCAACTGAACAATATGAACATCACTCTTTTTATGACCAGAGTGTGAATAGTGGTTGGGAACGCCAACCTTTTGAAGATTATGGCTCATACCATGGTGAGCCCAATTACTATTCACATGAATACTAGGTCATACGAGCAAAATTCTTCCTCTTCTCTAGATGAAGCACGTAGGATACTTGAGTCAACGTGTAAGTTAGCGAGTCAACACGTGAGTTGCGAGACAACACGTATGTTAGAGTTAGAGACGGAAGAAAGAATTGCTCGAATTAGTCTTGATTGCCAATACATTCTTTCCAATATCACCCGTGAAAATGAGGACAATTTTGATAATCAGGATGACGAGGTTAGAATTGGTAACACTACTTGTTTAGATGAGGTTCAACCATTTTCATGTTATTATAATGATGATCATGATGTGGAAAGTGTTGATGAAGAATATGAAGTTTTTAGGCATAGTGATCAGGAATTTGTTTCTCCAATTGAGCTTTATAATGATAGTAATATTTCTGGTTTAAATCCAAATAATTTTAATAATTATTCACCTATTCAAAAGGATGAGGATTTGACTAGAAGTATCTCCGTTTTAGACGATGTAGAATTTCCTAGTTACAAAGCCGATAATGGTTTAGAGGAATGGGTTTATCCTGAGAATACTGTTTTAGAGTCCAAGGATTTAGAAACAATAGTCTTAGACGAAGAAGATGAACTCGTAGAGCTTTTAAATATGAGTGAGGATGCATCACCCGAGTATAACCTAGAAGAAGCAATTGACCATTTTCGAGATTCCGATGATCTAGAAATTAGGGAAATTGTAGCTAGTCTATCTAGCGACACCCAAAACTCTAATTTTGGGGGTGATTATCATTCTCCTTGTGCCTTACCTTTAGCTCTTACAGAGATCCCTCACTTGGGACTTGACATATGTACCTCAACCATTTTACAAGATTATCTTCATACACATTTTCCCGAACCTAGTTGTGTCCATAAAGAAGTTCAGTTGTTAGAAACCCATCCTCCGGTTGATGTGGTTAACTTGAGGCTATGATACCACGATTGACTTTGTTTTCCCACCAAAAACCTTCCTTCCAATTGTGGGAACATATAAGTTTCGAGATGTGTCAATTATTAAGTTTTGAGACTAAACCTAATTACTTTAGGATATTAGGGTCGACACATTTGCTTAAGGAAGACCACCAATCTTATTGTGGTCAGGTTGTGTAAGTCAAACCGATTGACTTAGAGGATCCTCAATTATTCGAGTTATTATTATGTGCTTCTAAGTTTTTATTTGAGTTTTTCAGACTCTAGAACCCGAACATTCGGATCTAACCTATGAGGAAACGCAACCTATGAAAACTTTTTATCTAGACCCTTTTATAAAGCTCAACTTAGAACCACAACTAGATGTAGTTGTCTTAAAAATAAATAAGGGTGTGTTGGATATCTTCCTGGTCCATTGCAGTCTCCTCTTCTTGTGGTTAGCACTTTTTGATCCAGATGACCCAGATTATTCCAGTTCTTTGCTATATGATTCTTCGAGGTGACTAATCCTTTCCAATGTCCATTTGAAGACTTTAAACTTAGCACTTCTTGGGAGGTAACCCATGCTCTTGCAACACGGTAATATCTTTCCTTAACTCTTTTACTTCAAATGGTGTGATTTCTCCTTGTTCATGCTTTTAATTTTATCTTTAGAACATTGAGGACAATGTTAGATTTAAGTTTGGGGGTATGGGAGAAACTTTTTTAGTTGCGATAATTAAACTCCGAGCCTAGAAATTTATGCTTATTAAGGATGGCACTAACCAATCTAAGTGGATGGAAGCATTTTGGTTGTAGGAGTTGAGGAACCAATCTGATTAGATGGCAACATCTAAAGAATCTATTCATAAAAGCACAGAGCTCAGGTGTTAGAAATAACATGATAGTTTCACCATATCTCGTTGAGTCCTTTTCACTTCTCTTTTTATTTGTTTTGTTTTTAAACTATGTTTCTCTAAGTGATTAGGTGGGGCTTACGAATCAAGTTGTTACCAATGCTAGGGTGAATTAGAGTGATTGAGATACTAAAAAAAAATAAAAAAAAAATAAAAAAAAATAATTTGAGACCAGACCATCAGACCAACCGGAATAAATTTAATAAAGTCGACCACTAGAACCCTTGTATATGTCAGTTGTGTTGACCTAGAGTTAGGATTATCGACCTCTGGTTCCCTTGTATATGCCCGTGTGTTGATATTAGTCGAACTAGTATCTCATCCATTAGGATAGGTTCATTTTGGCGGAGGCCTTGAGACAGAGATATGGGAAACACCGTTCACTTAGTAAACATCAAAACCATCTATGTTTTTCTCTTTATCCATCTTTTTGATCTATCCATGTGATTAGTTTTGACTCCGGGTATTGATGTCCATAGTGCGACTATCTGAGTAGAGCTCTGTGACTTATATATGAATTTTAGTATGCTTGAGTGCAAACTCGTGTACAACAATTGGAATTTCGCATCGGGGTACTTCCTCATGTAGTCAATAAGTATGCCAACCAAAGAGATTCTTTAGTGCCTTCCAAAGTTCTGCGTAAATAGTTAGGGTCTGGAATAAAGGTTTTGTGGGTACACCTCTGGTAAACCCTCCGGAGACAACACTCCGCCACTAGGGCCACCTAGGGGTTCAAATGATTTTTATTTTCTAGAATAAATTTGCTCGAGGACTAGCAAATAATAAGTTTGGGGGTATTTGATAAACGCATTTATGTGTCTAATTTGTCCTCAATGTTTCGTATTGTTAGTACTCGTTTTTGTCCTTATATGGTGTTTTGTGTGTTTGTAGGTATTTTTTGGAAATAAAGATTTTTGGAAAATTCGGCTCGAAAAAGTTGATTTTGGCATCGGGAGGACACGTGTTATTCGGACTCCCAATTTTGGATAAGGGGTACCTCATTTGATAAGGGGTACACTAATTGCTATCGGCACCCATCACGAGTATAAGGGGCACTTCATCCTCTCCGTTTGAAAAATGAAATTTGGCGGGAAAAGAGTTCTTTGACTGGCAAAACTTAGGTTGCGAATTTGGAGCGGTTTTAGGGAGATTCAATGGCCGAAATCACTTGGTTTTGTTCTAATGGGCTAGACGGGAATGGTATGGGTCCGAATCCGCTCCAATTTGGCTAGATAATCAACAATCAAGGGACTCGGGGCTGATATTTTCCGTGAAAATATTCTCGGAATTTCTATTTTGGGAAGATTTCATGGGACAAACACGAGTCTGGGCGTGTTCATCTAATTATAGGACGTGTTTGAGTGAGTTTGGAGTGTGTAAACAACATATAACGGCGTATGGAGTTAAATTTGAGAAGAAAATATTCTCGAAAATATTTTTCTTCACTGCCGGATAGTGGAGAAGATTTTTTATTAATGAGGTGTTATTCTTGGGTCTGTTGGGTATAAATAATACGTTGGAGTATCAGAGAAGGGTTATGGAGAGTTAGGGAGAGGTATAGAGCCTCAACAGAGCCGGAGAATCAAGTTCCAGAGAACACCATTCTTCTTCTTGCTACACCTCAAGAACACGAAGAACAGAACGACCAAAGACTGTCGTTTCCGCTCTGATGGTAAAGACTCACATACGTGGGTCGTAGTTTATAGGGCGAGACTTAAAACAACGGCGGCATTTGACTTTATCGTTCTTTGTAACAGTGTTTGCAACACTTATAAACGTTGCAAACACCCGATTTACATCATTTTCTCCATTTCATCATTTGTAAGCACCTTTGAGCAATAAAATCATATTTTGAGCGTGTTTCCAACATGATGAGCTAGACTCCAACACTGGGACGACGGAGGAAGGCAATTTCATACATGGGTAAAATTATTTAATTCTTTTTTAAGACTTTTGCATTAATTTTAATTGAAATATGATTTAAATTAATTGGTTGTCATTTAATTTGATGAGGTATGCTTAGCTTAAATGTTTTGATACATCATGCTTAGGATTTACAACCAATCTTTTAAGAATCTATCTTGGCAAAATCAGAGTCCGTGTTAATTTTATTTATTGAGCTTTAATTGTTGAGAATAAATAAATTGAACCCTATGTTATGAATTCGACGAAATCCTAGTCCCAGTAACACTCTTCATCATGTGACAATTTTTGTATATATTTTTTTTCTTTTATTTTCTTTTATTAATTCTTAAAATCAATCTCGTCAAGTCCGAGTGAACGACTACCTTACTACCACTTTCTACAACATTATTGAGTCACATCATACTCAACGATTCAAGAAACTATTGAGACATCGAAAAAGAGAATCACCTGTGTCAAAAGGAAAAACTGTTCCTTCACATAAACGTGAAGACACCTGGGATGATGATGATATTATTCCTCAATGCTACAAGTGTAGAGGGTTCGGTCATATCTCTCCAGACTGTCCAACTAAGGACATACAGTGGAAAATAAATGCTTACACTGCCACACTTGATTATTGTCCCAATGAGAATGATCAAGTGCAACTATTGCATAAGTCTATGACTCTAAAGTTCTTCCAACTCTAGATACTCAAGAAGAGTTTACTCCTTCGATTTTCAAAGAACTATTTCCATGTAAAGATAAAAGAACTCACCTCTTGAATCTGACATCATTGAAATAAAATCATCGATTTATCAACTCAAACTGAGTCTTCTGAATGATAAAGAAAAATTTAACAAGCGACTGAAGAAAATCGAGGTTACTCAATACTTCGAAAAGGTACAAGTATCTAAACTCATTCTCGATATTAAGTCTTGTCAAGATGAGATAAGGAAGTTAAAAGCGAGAAAATCGAATATGAGAGATAGACTCAATTGCTTTGATAAATCATCACCTGGTATGAATGTATCAAGAGACAAGGAGGTGAGGCTAAATAAATCTGTGGAATCTAGATCCAAAAAACGCAACAATTCTGGTGTGTGCTTCTTGTGCAATCAAAAAGGGAATTTTCAAAGGCAATGTTCTGATATTAAACAGAGAGAGAGACTGTATAAAACCGGAAAATCAAGATCTAAGTGTAGATCAAAGATCTCTTCAAAAAGGGAGAATAAGTTCTTCGAACATCATGATCTTACATCAAGATTAGAAGTTGAACCTAAAAGTTCAAACGTGATGTTTCCTCAACCATGTAAGAATGTTGAAATCTTCAAGGGAAGAAATTCAACAACCAAAAGGTGACTACCTAACTGGTTATCATGGATCCTTACTTGTTACCCTTAAAAGTATACAGTAAGGATACAGATGTAAATATTTTGGATAAAAATATTTCTAAAAATTGATTTTTCGGTTAAGAATTTAATTAAAATAATATTCTCAAAGATTTTTGAGAAAAAGTTTTAGAACTTATAAGAGGAAGACCTCTTACTTCATTTTCATAGAGATTAATTTGACAGTATGTCTACCTCTAGTTGCAACTCTCGCAAAACCGAAAAAAGTCCTGGACTATATTGTTTCCCAACAAGAAACTTCGTCTCGAGTCTTCTAATGGCGATTCTGATTCATCTCGAACTTCAACGGGATGTTTCTAATGAAGAGATCTCTTCTCTCAATGATAATCTTCTCAAGAATCTTTCACTAAAATTAGATCTAATCTTATGTGAAGTAAGGAACATGGAAAAGGATTTGCGAAAGGAAGTTAAGGAAGTCAATGACAATGTTGTTAGTCTTGAATCAAGACTAGTGATTATAGAAGATGATTCGAATCCGCTTCAACTTTGAAGGATGCTCTAAAAGGCGGAAATTAGAGTTTCAAAAATGGAAAAAATAGACATCAATGTTTGATCTTTTTCAATAATTGTATTAGGTCTATTATGAATAAAATTATTTGATTTATAATTTTTCTTGTGATAGTTTTTGATTTGCATAGCATGTGCTTGAATGCTTTATTATTGCTATGAATGTTTATGGGATGTTTGATTTCGGTTTTACTACCTTGATATTCGATCTCATAATGTTGTGAACCCTTATGGTTTGGGTGACTTTTTGATTTAGCTGGATTAAGTTCTAGCCCATGTTGGTAGGCTTTATCAAAGGATCATGAGGGGTTCTGATAGAAACAATATGTTAAAAAGTCACAATATGTTGAATCGGTTTTGGTTTAGCATAAAAGCATATGTGTTTCGGGGTTTTCAACTTTTGCTTGCAATAGTTAAAAACCAATTTTCAACCATTCTCTGGTAAAGGTTGGTTGTTGTTATTCTTTTGTTTTGCATAAGGATGACAACATAATGATATTTCGATATCAATTCTCCCTGGAAGAAGATGCAAACATATTGGAGAAGAGGATGCGAAATTTGAGGTAACGAATTTGTTAGTTAATCGTTTTCCTGTTTAAGAAAAGCCTTATTTTATTTCATAAATTTATTGCTTTTACTTAACAAAATTTCGGTACAATTGATGTTTTATTCCATTATGTGTGTATGGATGTGTGTGTGATTCAATTGTTTCCGGTTAAGAAAAACTATTGTTATCTTGCTTTATTGTATGGTATGAATTGTTTAGCGCGTTTGGATACAATTCTGCTTCTGACTTCTGCTTCTCCAGAAGTAGAAGTCAGAAGTCCAGATTTTTTGCTTCACATAAAGTCGACTTTTCTGCTTCTAGAAGTCGTTCTGAAATTCCACACCCAAACTGACTTCTTGCTTTTTGACTTCTAGTTTGTATTTGGTTTGTATGAATTTTTTATGGCTTAACGAAAGAAAAAGTTTGCGGGATGAATTATTTAGTCCAATTTGATTCTGGATAAGAGAAACTAAGTTAATTCTGATCTTAGTTAGACTTATCAAAGTGGAGGTTTCTGTTATTCAAGTCTAATCGAATGCCTTAACAAGAAATGCTAGTTAACTAACTGTTTATGGGTGAAAACTGTTTATGCTGGTTTTGGTAAATTTGGGGTGTGTGTGAATGAGAAACGAATCTAAACCCTAAACAAATGCACTGCACGAGAGTACTTTTAGATTCGAGAGATCAATCCGTACAATTCTGGCCTAAACCAAGAAATGTTCGTTCCAGACTTGCTTCGGTCACAAAGTGAAGGAGATTGGATTGATCTTAGGGAGGGAAGCGAAGAAGGTGTTGATATTGTGAAGGTGTTGGATGTTTATGACTTGTATCGAGAATGTTGGCGGCTTGCATAATGTAAGCTATCGATTAGGTGTTTCGGATACGGTGTTAACAACAACTTGGTTTCTCGTGTTGTTTGGAAATAGGTTGGAGAACCTATTTATACCGGTCATTTTGAGCGCAACCTTCATCTCGTAGGAAGTGAAGAGAGTTAAGTGGTGGAGTAATGGAGTTGTGTAAGAGGTGGTGAACATTGTGTGATCACACCTTCACCCACTACTCTATCATTGTTAACCATCCGTATTTTCCTAACACGTTCTCGTAATGGGTGAGTTGCACGCTGTACGCTGTAAACCGCCAGACCAATACCCCAGTAAGCATCCCCCAGTTTGTGACATGTTTGATGCCTCGAATAAGTGGGTCAAGTCGTGGGACCCGCCGCGGAGAATAGCATGGTGCTATTAGGTGAAACAACTAAGTTGTTTATGAGGCCAAAATAAAATATGCATATATTCGACGCATGTAAAGCATCTCAAATTAATCGATTTGTGTATGAAGCATCATTGTTTTTGAGCTTGATTGAATAAGTCGCGAATAAGCGTCTTAAAAAGTGGAAGTGTGATCGACCACCTTTGGGTGATCGTTTGGTGGCTCTAGGGCCCGTCATTACTTGGCGATCGCCTCATGTGGAAGAAGGATGGCCGGTCCTCACAATGTTGCTTTGCTTGTTTTCTAAAAATAGGTCTATACCATCCAATTAGGCCTGCGAAGTTGGATTGTTGTGATTGATTTGCGGCAGTTGTGTAATGCCATTGACACGTTTTTAGGGTTTGAAGGTCGATCGACCAACTCCCTTTTGAGCGGGCGATTCAAGGCGCCACATACGCATTTTGGGTAGGTCGATCAACTATGTTTGAAGGTGGGTTGCCGGCGAGCATTCTGACATCCCCTAGGACTCCTAAAATTAAATCTAAGCCACTCAATTCGGCTGGCGAAGTCGGATGGCCATGATCGATTTCTGGCAGTTGTTCAATGCCGCAAACGTAATTTAGGTTTTTTCAAAGTAGCGCGTTCAAGCTACTTTGGGTAAATGATTTGTTGTGCTTTGGACTTGCTATGGGCAAGTCGATCGGTCATGCGTGGAGTTGGTTCGATGGTGAACACGTTGGCATCTCCTTGATTATTTGAAACACGATCTAAGCTGTATAACTAAGATGACGAAGTTGGACGGATACGATTGATTAGCGGCAGTTGTGCAACGCTGCTTATTCAATTTAGGGATTAAAAGGCTGCGCGATCACCCTCTTTGGGGCTAGCGTTTTAACATGCTTTGATCCTGTTGGGGACAGGTTGATCGACCAAGGGAGATCTTGGGCCGATGGTGAACACATCGGCATCTCTTTGATCGCTCAAAATGCGATCCAAGCCGTCCAACTAGGCCGGCTAAGTTAGACGGACGTTATGCGTTTTGAGATCGTTTTTGCCGGTCTCAATTCGTTTGAGTTATGTTATGCAGCGTGAACGCCCATATTTGGGTCGATGTTCGAAGCATTTGTGAACGAACTATATAGGGCTCGATCAACTAGGGCATTAGTGGGCCCGTCGGTGGTCATTAAGGTGATTTTCTAGTTCTGCTAGGAGTAATCCAAGCTCGTTAAATTACGCAGCCAAATTGTGTGACCGTGATCATTTTCTGAGACCGACATTAACAGTCTAGATTTTCTTTAAGGAGTAAATATGTGTTCGATCATGCTAACTTTTAATTAAAAAAGTGTGCGAACGCGCTGATCTCTTTGTCGAGAGGGTGGTGTATCCTATGTGAGTGTTTTTATGCGGAGTCAATACCGACACTTCCGGGAGATTCATGCTACTCGTTGCGAGCGAACATTTAATCGTCATGTCATGCCAATATTGAGAGTTATTTGGGGAACATAACATAGGAAAACACTAGGTGGTCATGCATTAGTGATTAATGCTGATAGAACTCACATAATATTTGGGATTGCTGTTGCACGCACCATTCTGAGTGAATTTCATGAATTATATTGAATTTCTTCAAATAAAGCGAAGAGGTTTTCTGCACTCGTCACTTCTTATACGACTCTTCCTTTTGCGGGGTGTGAGCGCATTAAATCTTTGGTTTTACAATTTTACCCTGAACTAAAATCCACCATCAACATTAAGTCCCCTCGCTAGCACGTAATAGTTACACTATTGCAGGGTAAGCACTAGATGGTGACAAATAAAGATAAAACTTATGAGACAAAGTTAGATGTTACCAGGAGAGATAGGTCGGTCTGTCTTTGGAACATATGTTCAAGAGGTATCCAGGTGAGTGTTCCCTAGCATGAAGTCGGTTGGCCCCAGGTAGATTAGGCATACGGTTGGTTGGGATCTCAAACTATTCATGACGATGTCATAATCCTCGACTCTGATGTGGACGAGCCCTATCATGAGGAATATCCTTAAAAGGATGGTGAAGCAATTTCTAAAAAAGATATTGAAGCATCTCCCAAAAAGAATGTTAATGCAGCTTCCGAGAAGGGCGTCGAAGTATCTTCTGGAGACGATGTTAAAGCAGCTCCTGGAGAGGGCTCTAGTGAAGGCACCATTGGCCCTGGCGTTGACGACACTTATTTATTATTTAGTAGTCTTTGCTTCATGCAGCTGGAGCCAGGGCTTGATCGAATAATAATCCCTCATTCATGCTGTAACTTCCATTTGTTATATCACGTATGTTGTGCTTCCATGAACAGGATATCCAGGAGTCGTATTTGTTAGGTGCGGAGGCTCTATCTCCAATTAATAGCGCGTGTGATGTGATTGGACACGTCTGAAGAAGTAATCGCAATCTGGGAGCACCGTGTGCACTAGCTCGCTGCTTCCTGATTCCGTGAAGGGATTTCCCAAAATATGAAAATTACAGATGGCGAAACTTCTTTCTGGGATCTAGGCACAATGAGATGGTGATTGAGAGGTTTTTTCATCATTGAAGCAGCTGCACTTCAGGGTACGAATGATGCTTGCCCTAAGAAGCATGTATTGGCTGCTTGATGATTTCTTTCAGTCATCTTGCTCTTTCTGATTGCGATGATGATATGTTTGTATGGGCACAATCCTCGGACCCGTTAAGTGAAGTAGACAAACTGAGAGACTTTCGTTGTCGACGTGCCGCTATAAGTCTTCAAGGACTTCGTTTCAAGCAACATCATTTGAAACGTCTTCTGAATCTTCAAAATATTGGTTGTATAGAACGGGATACGACGAGCATCCCCCAGTTACACTTCAAAATCGATGGTGTGGCTGGACACGTAAAAATATCTCCGATTTGTACTTTGGAGTCTTTGATGCACATGTATGTCTTCATGTTGAGAATTCTCTGCGGCTCGTAAAGCTTCAACAGTGATGATTGCTTGATATTAGAAATAAACCGGTTGAGGGACGTGAAGGCATCTGTCTTTGGCAGTCCCCAGGTGTAATTATCCCGAGCTTATTTTCTCTTGAAAGACGTATTTTCATTGCAGTTGCTGGTAAGGTGTTGAAACGGCTTTGGCCTCTGAAGAGAGCGCTAAAGTGTCTTCGGGAAAGACTGCCGGCTTCGGGAGAGAGAGTTTTGAAGCGGCTTCTTCTGGAGAGAGCGTTAAAGCGGATTCAGGAGAGAGCGTGCGTTGAAGCGGCTTCTTCTGGAGAGAGTGTTGAAGCGGCTTCGGGAGAGAGAGCGTTGAAGCAGCTTCTGGAGTGTATGTTGAAGCGGCTTCTTCTGGAGAGAGCGTTGAAGTGGCTTCTCCTTTAGTTTGATTTTCCCTTGCAAATTACATGCTTCTTGATTGACCGTCACTCTTGTGTTGAAGAAGTCCTTGACTGACGGTGAAGGAATTTCATCTTGAGTCTCGGTCCCCAAGCGTGAGTTATATGGCTCTATCTTGTATGGTCGGTGGGTTTACCATAATAAAGATATCACCATCTCGCCTCCCATCTTGGTGACTCTATTACTTCTCCATGGGAAAGAAAAATATGCGAGAAGTTCGGATTACCTCGTCAGTAGTGGTTGTTGCTATGGTGGAACTCGACGAGCAACAACGATTCTTGGGAGCAGATGTGATCGAAGAGAGGGCGAGGAGAGGCATGGTAGCTACTTGCACGAACTTGGAAGTCTTCATATAATGGTAGAGATCGTCTCGGTATTAGAGGGAGAAGCTGATGATGGAATCGATAGCTTCCTTGATGTTTCCTCATGGAATAGAGAAGAGGGAGACAGTCCCCTTCCCACAAGTATCTATTGAGCTTTCAACTTGATAGATGTTTTCCATTTGGGTCTCTGAAGAAATAATTTGGAAGAGAGTTGGAGTTGAACCAACGTTGATGAGGATCGCACGAGTTCTTTGATCATGAGGCCGTGTTTGCGTCTACGTTGCGTTTCACAGATGTCCAGGCATATCGCTGGTTTTTGACAATGCGTATGCTCTTTTGAGTATGTCCTTGTCTTTGGACATCTTGGAATCATAACGATAGCGTACTTGCGTCTCTCTAAATTCAGCATCTTTGAGATGGATAGTGCGGAGCAGGTCTGACTACACTCCTTTGTCTCTATTATCTTTGGATCGTGTCTTTGAGGAGTAGGGAAGTTCCCTCATGCGGATGACTTAACTAACATGTTGTGCAAGTATGAAGAAGCTCTTGACATGGAGAGTTCGTATGTACCTTTTAAGTCCCGGGTACGACCTCCTTCGGTAATGCAACTACTTCTTCTACAGGAGACGAAATTCTGAAAACTTCTCTCACCGATTTTGTTGCTGTCAAGCCAGATATGTTATATCTCGGACGTTGTTTTATCATCATGATAGTTGTGCACGTGGTACTGAGGTAGGAGTTGGCGGTTTTGGACGCGCAGGATGTTGTATCTTGGTGGTTTTCCTTTTGATGCTTCAGTGAAGCTGCTTACAAAAGGCTGAAGGTTGTATTACCTGTTGGTGAGATATATGCCTTCACGAATATCATGAGGCTCTTCATTCCTGGCAGGCCTGGTTCTTTCTACCAGGGCAGGTGTTGTTGTAGCCGAGCTTAACAGCTTCACGAAGTTCGGAGGATGTTTGAAAGTGCAGATTCTCAAGATAGCACGATAAGCGGGTACCATCCTATTAATGCATAAATACACCAATCGTTGTTCAATCATATTTGGATCGTGACAATCCAGTGCCTGAATTCTAGACCTCTTCACATAATCATTTGGATGTTCATTGTTTCGTTGGAACATTCTCCCCAAATCTGAAAAGGTGATTTGCTCGGATACGAAGAAATATTTCTTGTAGAAAGCGGTTACCATCTCACACTAGTTGGATACGCTGTTTGGTGCGATGTTGTTGTACCAGGTGTACGCTCTCCCAGTAAGTGACTTTGAGAACTCTTTCAGGCGGAGGACATGATTGTATTCGTGCTCTCCTAATGACTCCAGAAAACGAGAGATGTGTTCACGAGCATTGCCGGTTCCGTTATAAAGGAAAATTTGAGGAGAGGAGTATCCTCAAACGAAAGAGGAACTCTTTGCACATCGGGGAGGATAAGGAGGCTGATCTTTGGTGCGGGTCTACCAGGGTTTTCCTTGCCTCGATCTTTGGAGAAGTCGTTCTAGATCCTCACGCGTGATGAAATTGGACGGCGATTCTTTCCTTGAGCGCTCAAGGGAACAACACGAACTTCTTCATCTATGAATGCACGCCCGTTGAAGTGCTTGCACCAAAAGTGTTGAAAGTGCTCTTCATTGCTTCTATGGGCTGACGCGGCTCTTGTGGTAGTCGCTCCATTAGCGTCTTGAGTAGAGTGAGTACCTCTTTCTGAGTTGTAGCCATGTCCGTCTGAACCTTAGTGAGAACTTCTCATCTTTCCATCAAATCAACAATGGTGATAAGGGGTTGGCCTCCTCTGGCTCCTCCGGTCTCTCGTCCTGATGGGGAAGTGGCAGTAGCTCTAGTAACGACCAAGGGTGTTACGCTCGAAGAAATATTGGTGGCGGCGGCGGCTCTGGCTCCGGTGATTGGAGGTGTCACGCCTAAGGGAGTGTCTCGCTGTTGTCCAGGTTGAAATAATAGGCGAATCCTTTATGATGATTTGAAGATGGATCAAGCCTCCTTTGTTATTGTAGATGTACGAATTTTCGGAATTACGCCATGTTCTGGATCTACATATTTTTTTGATGAAGTGATAGCGGATAATCCTGACTTTAAATTGGTAGCAGTGTTGGAATAGAGATAGACCTTTTCTTTTGTGATCTCTGCAGGTGTCTTTCTGGGATTCCAATGGTGTTGAGATTTGTTGTCGACTATCTCCATACTGGAACAACAAATACGCGAATCTTCACTTTGTCTTTCTGGGTGTGGACCCTTTGAGGCATTTCTGGCTTGCTCCATATAAAACTTGTAGTAATGTAGAAAGGACGGTTGCTCCATCTGGATCTCGAGAGAAGCCACTGCGTTCTTCTAAGTAGTAGTCGCGTCTTGTGTCTCCATGCGGCTTTCTGGTCCTTTCATTGGGAGAATTATTGGTGCTCAACTATCCAAAGTATTGCTTGAAAAATCATTTTCGTGAAGCTTCTCGGCGAATGGAACACCGGAATTGAAATTGGTTGTTGAACCTAAATTGAATTGAATCTAAGATCTACCCTTTTGAAATTGAGAAAACTGGAATGAATCTTGAGAAATTGATTTTGCAACCGAGAGATCAATCTCCCACTGTGGTCGCCAATTGTTTATGGGTGAAAACTATTTCTGCTGGTTTTGGTAAATTTGGGGTGTGTGTGAATGAGCAACGAATCTAAACCTAAAAAAATGCACACTTGCACGGGAGTACTTTTAGATTCGAGAGATCGATCAGTACAATCCTGGCCTAAACCAAGAAATGGCCGTTCCCGGACTTGCTTCGGTCACAAAGTGAAGGAGATGGGGTTGATCTTAGGGAGGAAGCGAAGAAGGTGTTGAGATTGTGAAGCTGGTTGTGCATTTTATGACTTGTATCAGAATGTTGGACTGGCTTGCATAATGTAAGCTATCAGTTCTGGGTGTTTCTGGATACGGTGTTAACAACAACTTGGTTTCTCGTGTTGTTTGGAAATAGGTTGGAGAACCTATTTATACCATTCATTTTGAGCGCAACCTTCATCTCGTAGGAAGTGAAGAGAGTTAAGTGGTGGAGTAATGGAGTTGTGTAAGAGGTGGTGAACATTTCTTGATCACACCTTCACCCACTACTCCATCATTGTTAACCATCCCTCTTTTCCTAACACGTTCTCGTAATGGGCGCGTTGCACGCTGTATGCTGTAAACCGCCAGACCAATACCCCAGTAAGCATCCCCTAGTTTGTGACATGTTTGATGTCTCGAATAAGTGGGTCAAGTCGTGGGACCCGCCGCGGAGAATAGCATGGTGCTATTAGGTGAAACAACTGTTGATGGGTGAAAACTACTCCTGCAGAATTTGGTAATTTGGGGTGTGGATGAGGAATGAATCTAAACCTTCAACAAATGCACTGCGCGGTGAGTGCTTGTAGATTCGAGAGATCAATCTGTGCAAGTCCGGCCTAAACCAAGAAATGGCCGTTCCAGACTTGTTTCGGTCACAAAGTGAAGGAGATGGGGTTGATCTTAGGGAGGGAAGCGAAGAAGGTGTTGAGATTGTGAAGGTGTTGGCTTGCTTATGACTTGTAACAGAAAGATGAGCAAGCTTACGGTTGATGCAAGCAGGCTCTGAGTGTTTGAATACGGTTTGTATTAACACTTGGTTTCTGTCGTCTGAACTTGTGTTGTTCTCCGTTATTCCTTGTTGTTGGAAATAGGGCGGAGACCCTATTTATACAAGTCATTGAGCCTCATTCACGTTTCTCGTGGGAAGTGGAGGTAGTGGAATGATGGAGTAGTGGAGTTGTGTGTCGGTAACACACGACCAGTCTTGCCCACTTTTCCTGTTCATCTCTAACCGTCCATGACCTCCTAACACGTTCTTGTGATGGCGCGTTGCCCTGCTTGTAAACCGCCAGACCAATACCCGAGTAAGTATCCCCGGTTTGCGATATGATTGATGTCCGGAATGTGGATTGTGGATCCACGAAAGATAGCATGTAATCTTGAATTGAATAAGCTGCGTTATTCGAAAGTCGATACTTGTGAAGTATCGTGTGTATTTTATGCGAGTCTTGCATTACGGTGTGGTAAAGTGATGGGTAATGACTCCTCACTAACCAAATAACTCGACGAGGGTTGTATAACCAAGCTGGTGAAGTCGGACGGATGAGATGATGTTTGAGACACTCATCTGCGGCCGTTGATGAAATTAGGGTTTTAAAAGAGGTGCGCAAGCATCACTCTTGACTTGGTCGAAACCAAGCATGGGAAGGATTTTGGAGAGGGCCAGACCATACATGCGTGTTGACGGCATGATGGTGTAGGTGCCTGTATTCCGTTCCCTCATGAAAGCGCGATCACGGGCCACTCGATTTGACCGTCAAAGAGGAGTGGTCGAGATTGATTTTGCGATAAGAGTTTGATACCGCAAGAAGCCGCGCGCCATACCCTTTTTGGCGCATTTTCCAAGACGACCTAGCTTGGTCGGTCTTGGCCGATTGTTTGGCGTGTAGACGGTAGGTGATGTTCACGCCTATGTCTTACCGTCTCATGAAACGTGATCTAAGCCACCCGATTCGTCCGGTGAAGTTGAGTGGTCGAGATCGATTTGCAATCTGGGAAGTGTATCCACGCATGTTTGAGCGGGCGTTTTGGATTGGCCGGGCGTGATATGCCTTGGCCGACCGCATGAAGAGGTAAATGGGCCCACGGTGGTCATCTGGTATGACCGGACCTGCTAATCTAATCTGTGACCCTCCATTCGTGCCGGAGAAGATGGACGCGCGTGATGGCTTGAACCCTAATTTTGGCTTTCAAAGCCGCGCGACCATGCTATTTCAGGCGAACGAATGTGTTGTAACCAACCATGGTTGGTTTTGACCGATTGGTCAAGTGTGTAGGCGGTCACATGGTGATTGTGTCGACATGCTCCGGGCCCTTTGAGTCTGCATCTACACCCCCATCTATACCTGCGAAGATGGATGGTTGAGACCGTTTTGCGGCACATGTAATATGCCGCAAACCCTAATTTAGGGTTTTCCGCCCATAATGCTTGGTATGGACGGTTTCTTGGCAAGCAAAGGCCAATGGTCGACCATGCGGGGTCGGCCGTATGTATTCCATACCTGCTTGGGGGTGATGGAATTGATCTGTGGTCATCCAATCATGCTTGTGGAGTTGGATGACTGCGATCAGATCATATCTGGCAAGCTAAGGCCGTGGGTATTCCATACCATGCTTAGGGAGATGGAATTGATCTGTGGTCATCCAATCATGCTTGTGGAGTTGGATGACTGCGATCAGATCATATCCGGAGACTGATACAGTCAAGTCCGGATGCTCAATCGGGCTAGTATAACACCGAGAGGGGCTCAATCGGGCTAGTATAACACACCGAGAGGGCTCGGGCTAGTATAACACACCGAGAATCGGCTGTACGGGTATTTCGTACATGGTTTCATTATAGTGCTTGGAGGTTCGTGTTACTCGTATGAGTAACACTCGGTCTCATGCCACACCGATAATGATTCATTATAGTGCTTGGAGGTTCGTGTTACTCTATAAGAGTAACACTCGGTCATCATGCCACACCGATAATGAGTACGAAATACAAGGCTGAATTAAGTGAGGAGTATCCAACACTTATAAATGGCTTTATCTTTTACAAGATGTCGGCGCATGATTTTTGGTTTTTTACAAACTCAACCTTGAACGAAAATCCACCATCAACATTAAGTCCCTCGCCTAGCACACAATGGTTACACTATTGTGTGGTAGGCATGAGTTGGTGACAGTTAAAGATAAAACTTATGAGACAATGTTAGATGTTACCGGGAGAGACGGGTCGTCTGTCCTTCGAGCATGTCACGTTCAAGAGACGTCCGTAAAAGTGTTCCCCTAGCATGATGTCGGTCTTGCACCTCGATCGACCTTGCTATGGATCGCTTCGGTCGAGGGCTATTGCGCTTTGCTTCGTTCAATCGTGGGGATGTGCTAATCGACACTGTTGCGCCTGCTTCGTTCGTGGGATTCTTGCGCTGCTTGATCGAACGTGGGCTTGTTGTGTACGCTTCGGTTGAAAGTGGGTCTCTTGTGTACATGCTTCAAACGTCGGCCATGTGCTTCGATTGAAACCGGCCCTGCTTTGTGTGCGCCTATTATACCAGCCTTATGTCGTGATTAACACCAGCCTTTGCGACTTGAGCAATACCCGGCCTTTTGACTTGAGCAATACCGGACTTGAGGCTTGTACAAATGAAGCTTGATCAATACCGGACTTGAATGATGTTTGGATGGCCATTGTGTGAGTTGTGTCTTTTCCGTGTGTGGCGACACTTCTCATATGCCTTCATACAAGTTCTAACTCCTGTCTTTTATTTCATTGCGGTAGAAAGAATCCTGTTGAGATGTCTTACGGAGATAATCTTTGGTGTCAAGTCGGGAAGTGTTGATAGCTTCAAAGATATGCCGAACGTTGATGATGAGACGTTCACCGCGCCCTTTCAACTATGAAAATATTCGTTCCACCGGACAACCCTCCTCATATCGACTTTAGGGTTCTTCATGCTCCATTTGGGTCCTCATGAAGGATGGATGAGACGTACGTTTAAGCAATGAGTACATCAAAGATAACTTAGAGTGCAGATTATTGATGTAGCTTGAGTGTTGAAACGACTCGAGAGGATGTTAAAGTGGTTTACGGCGCGAACGTTGAGGTAGATCTTGGAGAGAGTGTTGAAGCGGATTAAAGCGAAGCGGGGGTCCGGAGAGAGCATTGAGGCGTCTCTTGAATAGACTATTGAAGCGGCTTGCGGGAGGGAGAGTTGAAGTGGCTTCCTCTCCGATTCGATTTACCCTTGCGAATTCCATGATTCTTGACAGACCATCTTTTCGTGTTGAAGAAGTCCTTGGTGACGGTGAAGGAACTTCATGCCGAGCCTCGGTTCCCAAGCGTGGTTTACATGGTTTGTTCGTAGTGGTTTTTGTCGAGCCTGGTATGGAATATCTCGAACGTTGTTGCATCATTGCGGGAGTCGTACATGTGGCACCGGAGTTGGAGTTGGCGGACACGCAAGATATTGTATCTCGGTGGTTTTCCCCTTGCTTGCTTCGGGAAGCGCTTGAGAAGGTGAAGGTTGTATCGCTTTGTTGGTGAGATATATGCCCTTGCGTCACGCTCGTACATCCTTATCCCGGTTGTAGCCGCTACATCCATCCATGGAGGAGAACATGCCGTGTCCGCTGGTTGCATCTACTAACATGTCGATGTTCGATAGAGAGAATCGCTTTTGGAGCATTCCATTGGCGGAGAGACTGGGTGTCAGTCTCTCTGCTAATTGCTAACAGCCGACGCCGGTATATTGTCTTCCCCTTCTAATCACGTCTTGCTTCGAAAGTGCGTCCCCTTTTGGTGTGAGTATGGGTTGAGGCTTCACCGTATGTCTTTGTGCGGTTTCCTTCGAAGTCCGTCATTGTGGTGGGATGACGCACAATCTTGCATGGGCTAAACTTGGCCGTCTTGAGAGTCTTGAGAGAAATCACATTGGAAGATGCTCTGTGTCGACGAGGGCCCTCCCGAACTACGAACCCTTGATGTGTGCGGTAACATGTAGGGCCGGTCGTGATCTTTTTCTGCCATCATGTCGTCTTATGTAAATGTAACATTATTTACAGGTGTTTTTGATGCAGTTAAGACTTCTGGACGTGAAGGAGTCAGGTGTACGTCCAGAGCTATTTTATTAATTACAGGAAACATCTCTGCACGTTGATTCTTTGAGAGGCGCAAGAGTTCACACAAGCTTTCCACTAGAGATGCCGCTTCCTAATCCACCGGTCTCGATTCGTAGTAAATCTGTTGACACAGGGAGGATCGTTGTGAGGATCGGTCCCGGTGTAGGAATCTCCATGACGGGACCGTTCATATCGATGTCGCTCATTTTATCGGGTCCACGTAGGTCCGCGTGGCTGAAATACCTCTTTCGAGTTGCGGTCATATCCGTTTGAGTCTTAGCAAGAACTTCTGCTTCTCCATCAAGTCTGAAATGGTAATGGATGGTGGTCCTCCTCTCGTCCCTCGGCTCCTCGTCCGATGCGGGAGTGAAAGTTGTTGCTCGGTGACTCTTTGGAGGCGTTACGCTTGAGGAGTTGTCGGGATTTGCGGCTGCTCGACTGCAGTGACGGGAGGTGTTACACTTCTTTGGAACATCTCTGCTTCTGCCGGCACCGGTGGTAGAAGTGACAGGTTTGCATAAGGTGTATTGACCACGGTAGCTCCGAAATTATAGGACGGAGCCCCTTACGTATCTTGTGTTACTCGCCAGGAAGAAGAGGTTGAAAAGTTGCCTAAGGAATTGAAGGCTGAAGCAGGTTGTACTTCAAAGGATGAAAGTCTCTCTTGCCCCGGAAGGACGAGTTCTTCTTTGAAGGACTTTCCTTGAAGGATCGTAGCTACCTACTTGTCTTTTTAGATGCTCTTGTTTTTGAGTGATAGTGAGGATTCCTTTGACTAGGTTTTGAATTAATAGGTAATTGAATTGGTTCATTTTGAGATAGTTTGGTGAATGATTTTTTACGAAAGAGGTTATTTTAAATGAAATTTGCATCTTGGTCATGAATGATTGCACATGTCACATGAAGTTGCAAACGTTGTGTGAAAGGAAAGCATGAATGAAACAGGACATGGTGTTTGATTCTTGAGCCTCTTTCTCCACGTGTGGGATGCTAAGTCCCAGTGAATTCTAAACTATCTTTCTTGTAAAATTGTTGAGTAGAACTTACTTGCTTTTGAAGCCTCATTTGTATCAAACAGGAGTAGCCTCTCCAAGAAAATCCTCCGCACTAACTTCTCAAAGCTATCCCTCCGAGCCAAGCTTCTCTGAACAATGCGCTTCAAAGCGTTGCACTCACTTGGTGGGGTGATGAAGGGACCGGTGGTAATGACAGTACCTCGGGTCCATTACTCCTTGACCAGTAGGTGGGCGCCGTATCGGGGGTAGCTTTATCTCTCTGTTTCGTACCCACGTCTCCAGTAGCTCCAGAATCTTCTTCATTGGGAAGGGGAAATGTAAGTACCTTGTGTCCAGCTTTTCTGCGTTAGCGGCGTTGCGATGTCTCCCCGTGGCTTTGATATGGACGGGAGATGAAGTTGGAAGACTTGCGAGCGCCATCATGTCTGCGGATTGTCTTCCTAAGTAGAGGGATGTAGAAGGTGTCGTAATGTCACTTGCTGAGTGACCGGATTGAACGCTCCCATCCCTCGTATTCGGGCATTTCTGATTGATTTCTCCTTCCTCAAGCGTTTCTTGATTGGTTGGAAGGCCGATGCGGATTGGACAGTCTTCCGTGCTTCAATAAGAGTTTTGAAATACAAATCTTCTAGCGAGGGCTCCATAGGCTGCGAGGCTCCCTTTCTTTATCCAGGAAGACATTGTAGTACTCCGGGCAAGTCTTTTCCTCTGTGGAGTTTCCTCGAGTCTTCGTCGGCCGGGCCATGTTGTTCGTCTCTCCTGAGTCCCCTGTGATTACGTGCTCTTTTTGCCTCTTCACCGGTAAAGGTGTGACTCCTGGCTAATGATTCAACATTTCTTGTGCTGCCTGAGTAGATGCTCGTCGACCCTTCTTGTAATTGTGCCGCTATATCATTCAAAGGCGAAATGTCTCGCTCTGCCTCCTGGTGATACCGGCTTGATTTGCCAAGACATCCTCCAGCATTCAGCTATGCTTCCCATGATATCTCGAACCGCTTTGTAGTTTTAGGATACATTGCGAGGTGGAAACGAAAAATTGAGGATTCAATTTTATGCAGGCCGATAGATCAATCTCCCTTTGTGGTCGCCAATTGTTGATGGTGAAAACTACTCCTGAGAATTTGGTAATTTGGGGTGTGGATGAGGAATGAATCTAAACCTTCAACAAATGCACCTGCGCGGTGAGTGCTTGTAGATTCGAGAGATCAATACGTGCAAGTCCGGCCTAAACCAAGAAATGGCCGTTCGGACTTGTTTCGGTCACAAAGTGAAGGAGATGGGGTTGATCTTAGGGAGGGAAGCGAAGAAGGTGTTGAGATTGTGAAGGTGTTGGCTTGCTTATGACTTGTGAAAGATGAGCAAGCTTACGGTTGATGCAAAGCGAGCTCGAGTGTTTGAATACGGTTTGTATTAACACTTGGTTTTACGTCGTACGAACTTGTGTTGTTCTCCGTTATTCCTTGTTGTTGGAAATAGGCGGAGACCCTATTTATACAAGTCATTGAGCCTCATTCACGTTTTCGTGGGAAGTGGAGGTAGTGGAATGATGGAGTAGTGGAGTTGTGTGTCGGTAACACACGACCGGTCTTGCCCACTTTTCTGTTCATCTCTAACCGTCCATGACCTCCTAACACGTTCTTGTGATGGCGCGTTGCCCCGTTTGTAAATCGCTGGACCAATACCCCGATAAGTATCCCCGGTTTGCGATATGATTGATGTCGGAATGTGGATTGTGGATCCACGAAAGATAGCATGTAATGCTGAATTGAATAAACTGCGTTATTGAAAGTCGATACTTGTGAAGTATCGTGTGTATTTTATCGAGTGCTGCATTACGGTGTGGTAAAGTGATGGGTAATGACTCCTCACTAACCAAATAACTCCTGACCAGGGTTGTATAACCAAGCTGGTGAAGTCGGACGGATGAGATGATGTTTGAGACACTCATCTGCGACCGTTGATGAAATTAGGGTTTTAAAAGAGGTGCGCAAGCATCACTCTTCAGCTTGGTCGAAACCAAGCATGGGAAGGATTTTGGAGAGGACCGACCATACATGCGTGTTGACGGCATGATGGTGTAGGTGCCTGTATTCCGTTCCCTCATGAAAGCGCGATCTGGGCCACTCGATTTGACCGTCAAAGAGGAGTGGTCGAGATTGATTTTGCGATAAGAGTTTGATACCGCAAGAAGCCGCGCGCCATACCCTTTTCCGGCGCATTTTCCAAGACGACCTAGCTTGGTCGGTCTTGGCCGGTTGGTTTGGCGTGTAGACGGTAGGCTGATGTTCACGCCTATGTCTTACCGTCTCATGAAACGTGATCTAAGCCACCCAATTCGTCCAGGTGAAGTTGAGTGGTCGAGATCGATTTGCAATACGGGAAGTGTATCCACGCATGTTTGAGCGGGCGTTTGGATTGGCCGGGCGTGATATGCCTTGGCCGACCGCATGAAGAGGTAGATGGGCCCACGGTGGTCATCTTTTGGTATGACCAGGACTGTAATCTAATCTGTGACCCTCCATTCGTGCGGAGAAGATGGACGCGCGTGATGGCTTGAACCCTAATTTTGGCTTTCAAAGCCGCGCGACCATGCTATTTCGGGGCGGACGATGTGTTGTAACCAACCATGGTTGGTTTTGACCGATTGGTCAAGTGTGTAGGCGGTCACATGGTGATTGTGTCGACATGCTCACGGGCCCTTTGAGTCTGCATCTACACCCCCATCTATACCTGCGAAGATGGATGGTTGAGGCCGTTTTTGCGGCACATGTAATATGCCGCAAACCCTAAATTAGGGTTTGCGGCATAATGCTTGGTATGGACGGTTTCTTGGCAAGCAAAGGCCAATGGTCGACCATGCGGGGTCGGCCGTATGTATTCCATACCTGCTTGGGGGTGATGGAATTGATCTGTGGTCATCAATCATGCTTGTGGAGTTGGATGACTGCGATCGAATCATATACGGCAAGCTAAGGCCGTGGGTATTCCATACCATGCTTAGGGTGATGGAATTGATCTGTGGTCATCCAATCATACTTGTGGAGTTGGATGACTGCGATCGAATCATATCCAGGAGACCGATCTGATCAAGTCCGGATGCTCAATCGAGCTAGTATAACACACCGAGAGGGGCTCAATCGGGCTAGTATAACACACCGAGAGGGCTCGGGCTAGTATAACACACCGAGAATCGGCTGTACGGGTATTTCGTACATGGTTTCATTATAGTGCTTGGAGGTTCGTGTTACTCTGTATGAGTAACACTCGGTCTCATGCCACAGCGATAATGATTCATTATAGTGCTTGGAGGTTCGTGTTACTCTATAAGAGTAACACTAGGTCATCATGCCACACGATAATGAGTACGAAATACAAGGTGAATTAAGTGAGGGAGTATCCAACACTTATAAATGGCTTTATCTTTTACAAGATGTCAGCGCATGATTTTTCTGGTTTTTTACAAACTCAACCTTGAACGAAAATCCACCATCAACAACAACTAAGTTGTTTATGAGGCCAAAGTAAAATATGTATGTATTAAACGCATGTAAAGCAGCTCAAATTAATCGATGTGTATGAAGCATCTTTGTTTTTGATCTTGATTGCATAAGTCGCGAATAAGCGTCTTAAAAAGTGGAAGCGTGATCGAACACCTTTGGGTGATCTTTTGGTGGCTCTAGGGGCCCGCCATTACTTGGCCGATCGCCTCATGTGGAAGAAGGATGGCCGGTCCTCACAATGTTGCTTTGCTTGTTTTCTAAAAATAGATCTATACCATCCAATTAGGCCGGCGAAGTTGGATGGTTGTGATTGATTTGCGGCAGTTGTGTAATGCCGTTGACACGTTTTTAGGGTTTGGAGGTCGATCGACCAACTCCCTTTTGAGCGGGCGATTTAAGGTGCCGCATGCGCATTTTGGGTAGGTCGATCGACTATGTATGAAGGTGGGTTGCCGGCGAGCATCTTCGGCATCCACAGGCCTCTAAAATTAAATCTAAGCCACTCAATTAAATTTGGCGAAGTCGGATGGCCGTGATCGATTTGCGGCAGTTGTTCAATTCCGCAAACGTAATTTAGGTTTTTTCAAAGTAGCGCGTTCAAGCTACTTTGGGTAAACGATTTGGTGTGCTTTGGACTTGCTATGGGAAAGTCGATCGGTCATGCGTGGAGTTGGTTCGATGGTGAACACGTTGGCATCTCCTTGATTGTTTGAAACACGATCTAAGCCGTCCAACTAAGCTGGCTAAGTTGGACGGATACGAATTATTAACGGCAGTTGTGCTATGCTGCTTATTCAATTTAGGGTTTAAAAGGCTGCGCGATCACCCTCCTTTGGGCTAGCGTTTTAACATGCGTTGGTCCTATTGGGGACAGGTTGATCGACCAAGAGAGAGGTTGGGCCGATGATGAACACATCGGCATCCCTTTGATCGCTTGAAATGCGATCCAAGCCGTCCAACTAGGCCGAATAAGTTGGACGGACTTTGAGACCGTTTTTGCCGGTCTCAATTCGTTTGAGTTATGTTATGCAGCGTGAACGCCCATGTTTGGGTCGATGTTCGAAGCATTTGTGAACGAGCTACATAGGGCTCGATCATCTAGGGCATTAGTGGGCCGTCGGAGGTCATTAAGGTGATTTCCTAGTTCGCTAGGAGTAATCCAAGATCGTTAAATTCTTTTGGCCAAATTGTGTGGCCGTTATCGTTTCTCGAGGCCAGAGCATTATGGTCTAGATTTTCTTTAAGGAGTAAATATGTGTTCGATCATGCTAACTTTTAATTAAAAAAGTGTGCGAACGCGCTGATCTCTTTGTCAGAGGGTGGTGTAGCCTATGTGAGTGTTTTTATGCAGGTGTTGATGGTGGTTTTTAAACAAGGGGTAAAATCGTAAAACCCCATGACCTAGTGTTACCCGCAACACATTAACTAAGAGCATTAAACTCAGGTGTAAATAATTAATAGGGGTATTTTTTCAAAATACCAGATTAGGAGTTTTCGACCACGAACCTAATTCCAAAACCAAGCCGCATCTCACGCACCATGGCAACAATGCCAAACCAAGCCGCATCTTGTGCACCATGGCAACAATGCCAAACCAAGCCGCTGCTTCGCACCATGGAAACAATGCCAAACCAAGCCGCATCTGCGCACCATGGCAACAATGCCAAACCAAGCCGCATACTGCGCACCATGGCAACAATGCCAAACCAAGCCGCAGACTGCGCACCATGGCAACAATGCCAAACCAAGCCGCAAACTGCGCACCATGGCAACAATGCCAAACCAAGCCGCATCTTTGCGCACCATGGAAACAATGCCAAACCAAGCGCACATGCGCACCATGGCAACAATGCCAAACCAAGCCGCACACTGCGCACCACGCAACAATGCCAAACCAAGCCGCTGCTGCGCACCACGGCAACAATGCCAAACCAAGCCGCATCTTCGCACACCATGGCAACAATGCCAAACCAAGCCGCACTGCGCACCATGGCAACATTTTGCCAAACCAAGCCGCTGCTACGCGCACCATGGCAACATTTCGCTAAAACCAAGCCGCATGGCTACGCACCATGGCAACAATGCCAAACCAAGCGCGCACTGCGCACCGGTGGCAAAAACAACGCCAAAACCGAACTACATATCGCACTCATTGGCAACCATGCCAAAACTAAGCCGCTATTCCATTGGCACATGCCAAATATAGCGCCCTAGGCTTGCAAAACGTGCAACTAGGTCAACATGGCCGTACGTGCCATTGGCACATGCCAACACGTATCGCAGGCCATATTTCCAAGCCGCTATGCCTTTGGCCCACGCCAAATATAGCGCCCTAGGCTTGCAAGACTTGCAACTAGGTCAACATGGCCGTACGTGCCATTGGCACATGCCAACACGTATCGCAGGCCATATTTCCAAGCCGCTATGCCTTTGGCCCACGCCAAATATAGCGCCATAGGCTTGCAAGACTTGCAACTAGGTCAACATGGCCGTACGAGCCATTGGCACATGCCAACACGTATCGCAGGCCATATTTCCAAGCCGCTATACCTTTGGCCCACGCCAAATATAGCGCCCTAGGCTGCAAGACTTGCAACTAGGTTAACATGGCCGTACGTGCCATTGGCACATGCCAACACGTATCGCGAGGCCATATTTCCAAGCCGCTATACCTTTGGCCCACGCCAAATATAGCGCCCTAGGCTGCAAGGCTTGAAACTAGGTCAACATGGCCGTACGTGCCATTGGCACATGCCAACACGTATCATGAGGCCATATTTCCAAGCCGCTATGCCTTTGGCCCACGCCAAATATAGCGCCCTAGGCTTGCAAGACTTGCAACTAGGTCAACATGGCCGTACGTGCCATTGGCACATGCCAACACGTATCGCAGGCCATATTTCCAAGCCGATATGCCTTTGGCCCACGCCAAATATAGCGCCCTAGGCTTGCAAGACTTGCAACTAGGTCAACATGGCCGTACGTGCCATTGGCACTTGCCAACACGTATCGCAGAGCCATATTTCCAAGCCGCTATGCCTTTGGCCCACGCCAAATATAGCGCCCTAGGCTTGCAAGACTTGCAACTAGGTCAACATGGCCGTACGTGCCATTGGCACATGCCAACACGTATGAGGCCATATTTCCAAGCCGCTATGCCTTTGGCCCACGCCAAATATAGCGTCCTAGGCTTGCAAGACTTGCAACTAGGTCAACATGGCGTGCGTGCCATTGGCACATGCCAACACGTATCACGGGCCATATTTCCAAGCCGCTATGCCTTTGGCCCACGCCAAATATAGCGCCCTAGGCTTGCAAGACTTGCAACTAGGTCAACATGGCCGTACATGCCATTGGCACATGCCAACACACACATGTTGGTAGCCTAACTTGCAAACCATGCAACCTACCACCAAGGCATTCGCACATGCCATTGGCACATGCCACGCTCGCCACTAGCAGCTACGGCATTGCCACTTACACTCAACATTCAACCTACCACCAAGGCATTCCGCACATGCCATTGGCACATGCCACGCACGCCACTAGCAGCTACGGCATTGTCACTTGCGCTCAAGCACAACCCGCAACAAGGGCATTCCGCACATGCCAATGGCACATGCCACACGCGCCACTCGCAGCGCCACTTGCACTCAAGGTGCAACCAACGAGATATCAACACAAAACTGGGGGATGCTTTCGGGGTTTTGGTTTGGCGATCCTGACTTGCGGCGTACACTACGCTCACATTAAGAAAGCGTGAAAAGGAATAAAGCGGTCAAATAAATGAGGAAATAATGGTGAAAACGTTTTCACCCATTAACACCGTGCGGTTACCACCTCCTCCAATTATTTCACCCTTTACTCTCTTCCTTCATGAGACCGGTACGTTTCAATCTCGACTTGTATAAATAGGTCTTACCTATTTCCACCGGACAACAAGTCTCGGTCGGGAGAAAAATACTACACTCTCGAGAAAAGGCTACTTTGCAAGCTCTCCAAAAAAGCTTTCATCTCTTGCAAGCTTCCTAAGCTTTCACTTTACGATACAAGTCGAGACACTACTCTCCCGAGAACTATTACGGTCTCAACACCTTTCTTTGCTTCCCTCCCCAAATCAACCCTTCTCCTCCACTTTGTGACCGAAGCAAGTCCGGAATGACCATTTCTTGGTTTAGGCCGGACTTGTACAGTTGATCTCTCGAATCTATAAAGTGCTCACGTGCAGCACATTTGTTTAGGGTTTAAACAGTTTCTCACTCACCTACCGAATTTCTCGAAATCGGCGAAACGATTTTCACCCATAAACAATTGGCGACCACAGGCGGGAGGTTCGATCTTTCGGTTACAATGTCAATTTTCAACCGGCGATCTCATTCTTCGACCCGAGACGTCAAGATGGTAGAGGGAAGGCGATCCACTCGACTCGATTACTCGATGGCTCGATCATCGGTCATGACATGACAAGAGACGACGGGGACTTCTCACGGGCTAGAAGCAAAACGATCCGCCTTGGGATTAACGGCACGATTATCCGAAAACTCAAAGAACGATTTGGAAGGCGGGGACTTCCCATGTTATCTATTGTTGATGGGTGAAAACTACTCTGCGAGAATTTGGTAATTTGGGGTGTGGATGAGGAATGAATCTAAACCTTCAACAAATGCCTTTGCGCGGTGAGTGCTTGTAGATTCGAGAGATCAATCTGTGCAAGTCCGGCCTAAACCAAGAAATGGCCGTTCCAGACTTGTTTCGGTCACAAAGTGAAGGAGATGGGGTTGATCTTAGGGAGGAAGCGAAGAAGGTGTTGAGATTGTGAAGGTGTTGGCTTGCTTATGACTTGTCACAGAAAGATGAGCAAGCTTACGGTTGATGCAAGCGGGCTCTGGGTGTTTGAATACGGTTTTTGTATTAACACTTGGTTTTACGTAAATGCGAACTTGTGTTGTTCTCCGTTATTCCTTGTTGTTTGAAATAGGGCGGAGAACCTATTTATACAAGTCATTGAGCCTCATTCACGTTTCTCGTGGGAAGTGGAGGTAGTGGAATGATGGAGTAGTGGAGTTGTGTGTCGGTAACACACGACCAGTCTTGCCCACTTCTCTGTTCATCTCTAACCGCCCATGACTTCCTAACACGTTCTTGTGATGGCGCGTTTGTTGCCTGCGCTGTGTAAACCGCTGAGACCAATACCCCGAGTATGTATCCCCCAGTTTGTGACATGATTGATGTCTGGAATGTGGATCGTGGATCCACGAAAGATAGCATGTAATCTTTGAATTGAATAAGCTGCGTTATTCGGGAAGTCGATACTTGTGAAGTATCGTGTGTATTTTATCGAGTCTTGCATTGTGGCGTGGTAAGGTGATGGGTAATGACTCCTCACTGACCAATTGACTCTGACCAGGGTTGTATAACCAACCTGGTGAAGTTGGACGGATGAGATGAGCTTTGAGACACTCATCTGCGGCCGTTAATGAGGATTAGGGTTTTTGAAGAGGTGCGCAAGCATCACTCTCCAGCTTGGTCGAAACCAAGCATGGGAAGGATTTTGGAGAGGACCGACCATACATGCGTGTTGACGGCATGATGGTGTAGGCGCCTGTATTCCGTTCCCTCATGAAAGCGTGATCTGGGCCACTCAATTTGACCCAGGCAAGAGGAGTGGTTGAGATCGATTTTGCGATAAATCTCTTACCGCAAAGGAATTGGTAACCGCGTGATATTCCGCTCACGTTCCAAGACAACCTAGCTTGGTCGGTCTTGGTCGGTCACTCTAGCGTGTAGGTGGTGGGCTGGTGTTCACGCCCATGTCTCACCGTCCCATGAAAACGTGATCTAAGCCACCCAATTCGTCCGGTGAAGTTGAGTGGTCGAGATCGATTTGCAATTTGGGAAGTGTATCCACGCATGTTTGAGCGGGCGTTTTGGATTGGCCAGGCGTGATATGCCTTGGCCGATCGCATGAAGAGGTAGATGGGCCCACGGTGGTCATCTTTGGTATGGCCAGGACTGCTTAATCTAATCTGTGACCCTCCATTCGTCCGGAGAAGATGGACGCGCGTGATGGCTTGAACCCTAATTTTGGCTTTCAAAGCCGCGCGACCATGCTATTTCAGGCGGACGAATGTGTTGTAACCAACCATGGTTGGTTTTGACCGATTGGTCAAGTGTGTAGGCGGTCACATGGTGATTGTGTCGACATGCTCCGGGCCCTTTGAGTCTGCATCAAAACCCTCCATCTATACTGCGAAGATGGATGGTTGAGACCGTTTTGTGGCACATGTAATATGCCGCAAACCCTAATTTAGGGTTTCCGCCCATAATGCTTGGTATGGACGGTTTCTTGGCAAGCAAAGGCCAATGGTCGACCATGCGGGGTCGGCCGTGTGTATTCCATACACTTGCATGGGGGTGATGGAATTGATCAGGGTCGTCCAATCATGCTTGTGGAGTTGGATGACTGCGATCGAATCATATCACGGCAAGCTAAGTCCGATGGGTATTCCATACCATGCTTAGGGTGATGGAATTGATGTGGTCATCCAATCATGCTTGTGGAGTTGGATGGCTGCGATCGAATCATATCAGGAGACTGATATGGTCAAGTCCGGATGCTCAATCGGGCTAGTATAACACACCGAGAGGGCTCAATCGGGCTAGTATAACACACCGAGAGGGCTCGGGCTAGTATAACACACCGAGAATCGGCTGTGCGGGTATTTCGTACATGGTTTCATTATAGTGCTTGGAGGTTCGTGTTACTCTGTATGAGTAACACTCGGTCTCATGCCACACTGATAATGATTCATTATAGTGCTTGGAGGTTCGTGTTACTCTATAAGAGTAACACTCGGTCGTCATCATGCCACGATATGAAATTCGATAATGAGTACTTTGGAGGAAATACATGGGAGCTACATGCTCCATTCTTGGTGAATTAAGTGAGGAGTATCCAACACTTATAAATGGCTTTATCTTTTACAAGATGTCGGCGCATGATTTTTACGGTTTTTACAAACTCAACCTTGAACGAAAATCCACCATCAACATTAAGTCCCTGCCTAGCACACAATGGTTACACTATTGTGTGGTAGGCATGAGATGGTGACGATTAAAGATAAAACTTATGAGACAATGTTAGATGTTACCGGGGAGAGACGGGTCGTCCTGTCTTTCGAGCATGTCACGTTCAAGAGACGTCCAGAAAAGTGTTCCCCTAGCATGATGTCGGTCTTGCCTGCTTCGATCGACCTTGCTATGACTGCTTCGGTCGAGGGCTATTGCGCCTGCTTCGTTCAATCGTGGGGATGTGCCTAATCGGTCCCGATTATTGCGTTTGCTTCGTTCGTGGGGTTCTGCGCTGCTTGATCGAACGTGGGCTTGTTGTGTACGCCGGTTGAAAGTGGGTCTACTGTGTACATGCTTCAAACGTCGGCCATGTGCTTCGATGAAACCGGCCTATTTGTGTGCGCCTATTATACCAGCCTTATGTCGTGATTAACACCAGCCTTTGCGACTTGAGCAATACCAGCCTTTTGACTTGAGCAATACCGGACTTGAGGCTTGTACCGTCTGAAGCTTGATCAATACCAGACTTGAATGATGTTTGGACTGGCCATTGTGTGAGTTGTGTCTTGCCGTGTGTGGCGACACTTCTCATATGCCTTCATACAAGTTCTAACTCCTGTCTTTTATTTCATTGCGGTAGAAAGAATCCTGTTGAGATGTCTTCGGAGATAATCTTTGGTGTCAAGTCGGGAAGTGTTGATAGCTTCAAAGATATGCCGAGCGTTGATGATGAGCTGTTCACCGCGCCCTTTCAACTATGAAAATATTCGTTCGCCGGATAACCCACCTCATATCGACTTTAGGGTTCTTCATGCTCCGCTGGGTCCTCATGAAGGATGGATGAGACGTACGTTTAAGCAATGAGTACATCAAAGATAACTTAGAGTGCAGATTATTGATGTAGCTTGAGTGTTGAAACGACTCGAGAGGATGTTAAAGTGGTTTCGGCGCGAACGTTGAGGTAGATCTGGAGAGAGTGTTGAAGCGGGATTCGAAGCGAACAGGGGTCCGGAGAGAGCATTGAGGCGTCTCTTGAATAGACTATTGAAGCGGCTTTGCGGGAGGGAGAGTTGAAGTGGCTTCCTCTCCGGTTCGATTTACCCTTGCGAATTCCATGATTCTTGTGAGACCATCTTTCTCGTGTTGAAGAAGTCCTTGGCGACGGTGAAGGAACTTCATGCCGAGCCTCGATCCCCAAAGCGTGGTTTACATGGTTTGTTCGTAGTGGTTTTTGTCGAGCACTGGTATGGAATATCTCGAACGTTGTTGCATCATTGCGGGAGTCGTACATGTGGCACCGGAGTTGGAGTTGGCGGACACGCGAGGATATTGTATCTCGGTGGTTTTCCCTTGCTGCAGCCGAGGGCGCTTACGAAGGTTGAAGGTTGTATCGCTTTGTTGGTGAGATATATGCCCTTGCGTCACGCTCGTACATCCTTATCTGGTTGTAGCCGCTACATCCATCCATGGAGGAGAACATGCCGTGTCCGCTGGTTGCATCTACTAACATGTCGATGTTCGGTAGAGGAGAATCGCTTTTGGAGCATTCCATTGGGCGGAGGGCGGGTGTCGGTCTCTCGCTAATTGCTAACGACGAGCCGGTATATTGTCTTCCCCTTCTAATCACGTCTTGCTTGAAAGTGCGTCCCCTTTTGGTGTGAGTATGGGTTGAGGCTTCATAGTATGTCTTTGATCTGGTTTCCTTGAAGTCCAGTCATTGTGGTGGGATGACGCACAATCTTGCATGGGCTAAACTTGGCCGTCTGAGAGTCTTGAGAGAAATCACATTGGAAGATGCTCTGTGTCGACGAGGGCCCTCTGAACTCGAACCCTTGATGTGTGCGGTAACATGTAGGGCGGTCGTGATCTTTTCTGCCATCATGTCGTCTTACGTAAATGTAACATTATTTACGGGTGTTTTTGATGCGATTAAGACTTACGGACGTGAAGGAGTCGGGTGTACGTCCGAGCTATTTTATTAATTACGAAACATCTCTGCACGTTGATTCTTTGAGAGGCGCAGAGTTCACACAAGCTTTCCACTAGAGATGCCGCTTCCTAATCCCTTTGGTCTACGATTCGTAGTAAATCTGTTGACACAGGGAGGATCGTTGTGAGGATCGGTCCCAGTGTAGGAATCTCCATGGCAGGACCGTTCATATCGATGTCGCTCATTTTATCGGGTCCACGTAGGTCCATGCTTGGTGAAATACCTCTTTACGAGTTGCGGCCATATCGTTTGAGTCTTAGCAAGAACTTCTGCTTCTCCATCAAGTCGAAATGGTAATGGATGGTGGTCCTCCTCTCGTCCCCTCGGCTCCTCGTCGATGCGGGAGTGAAAGTTGTTGCTCTGGTGACTCTTTGGAGGCGTTACGCTTGAGGAGTTGTCGGGATTTGCGGATGCTCGACTGCAGTGACGGGAGGTGTTACACTTGCTGGAACATCTCCTGCTTCTGGCCTGGCACCGGTGGTAGAAGTGACGGCTGCATAAGGTGTATTGACCACGGTAGCTCCAGAAATTATAGGACGGAGCCCCTTTTTGTATACTGTGTTACTCGCCAGGAAGAAGAGGTTGAAAAGTTGCCTAAGGAATTGAAGCTGAAGCGGGTTGTACTTCAAAGGATGAAAGTCTCTCTTGCCCGGAAGGACGAGTTGATCTTTGAAGGACTTTCCTTGAAGGATCGTAGCTACCTACTTGTCTTTTTAGATGCTCTTGTTTTTGAGTGATAGTGAGGATTCCTTTGACTACTAGGTTTTGAATTAATAGGTAATTGAATTGGTTCATTTTGAGATAGTTTGGTGAATGATTTTTTTTAAGAAAGAGGTTATTTTAAATGAAATTTGCATCTTGGTCATGAATGATTGCACATGTCACATGAAGTTGCAAACGTTGTGTGAAAGGAAAGCATGAATGAAGCAGACATGGTGTTTGATTCTTGAGCCTCTTTCTCCACGTGTGGGATGCTAAGTCCCCAGTGAATTCTAAACTATCTTTCTTGTAAAATTGTTGAGTAGAACTTACTTGCTTTTGAAGCCTCATTTGTATCAAACCGGAGTAGCCTCTCCAAGAAAATCCTCGCACTAACTTCTCAAAGCTATCCCTACGAGCCAAGATTCTCTGAACAATGCGCTTCAAAGCGTTGCACTCCTTTGGTGGGGTGATGAAGGGACCGGTGGTAATGGCAGTACCTCGGGTCCATTACTTCTTGACCGATGAGGTGGGCGCCGTATCGGGGTAGCTTTATCTCTCCGTTTCGTACCCACGTCTCCAGTAGCTCGAGAATCTTCTTCATTTGGAAGGGGAAATGTAAGTACCTTGTGTCCATCTTTTCTGCGTTAGCGGGCGTTGCGATGTCTCCCGTGGCTTTGATATGGAACAGGAGATGAAGTTGGAAGACTTGCGAGCGCCATCATGTCTGCGGATTGTCTTCCTAAGTAGAGGGATGTAGAGGGTGTCGTAATGTCGCTGCTTTGAGTGGCCGGATTGAACGCTCCCATCCTCGTATTCGGGCATTTCTTGATTGATTTCTCCTTCCTCAGCGTTTCTTGAGTTGGTTGGAAAGGCCGACGCGGATTGGACAGTCTTAGGGCTTCGGCAAGAGCTTTGAGGTATAAATCCTCTGGCAAGGCTCCATAGGCTGCGGGTTCCCCTTCTTTATCCGCGGAGACATCGTAGCATTACGGATAAGTCTTTCTCTCTGTGGAGTTGCATCGGGTCTCCATTGTTGACCGGACCATGTTGTTCATCTTCCCTGGGTCTCCTGCGGTTGCGCGCCCTTTTTGCTTCTCCACCGGTAAAGATGTGACTCTGGTTAAAGATTGCATTGCGAGTGGATGCACTGTCGATGCTTCTTGTAATTGTGCCGCCATATCATTCAAAAGGCGAAATGTCTCGCTACGCCTTACTGGTGATCCGAGCTTGATTTGCCAAGACATCCTCCGGCATTCTAGCTATGCTTCCCATGATATCCGAACCACATGTGGTTTCGGATGAGGATGCATCGTGAGTGGAAACAGAAGAATTGAGAATTCAATTTTTTGTGCAACCGATAGATCAACCTCCTTTGTGGTCGCCAATTGTTGATGGGTGAAAACTACTCCTGAGAATTTGGTAATTTGGGGTGTGGATGAGGAATGAATCTAAACCTTCAACAAATGCACTTTGCGCGGTGAGTGCTTGTAGATTCGAGAGATCAATCTGTGCAAGTCGGCCTAAACCAAGAAATGGCCGTTCCGGACTTGTTTCGGTCACAAAAGTGAAGGAGATGGGGTTGATCTTAGGGAGGAAGCGAAGAAGGTGTTGAGATTGTGAAGGTGTTGGCTTGCTTATGACTTGTATGAAAGATGAGCAAGCTTACGGTTGATGCAAGCGAGGCTCACGGGTGTTTGAATACGGTTTTGTATTAACACTTGGTTTTACGTAAATCCCCGAACTTGTGTTGTTCTCCGTTATTCCCCTGTTTTGAAATAGGGCGGAGAACCTATTTATACAAGTCATTGAGCCTCATTCACGTTTCTCGTGGGAAGTGGAGGTAGTGGAATGATGGAGTAGTGGAGTTGTGTGTCGGTGATACACGACCAGTCTTGCCCACTTCTCCTGTTCATCTCTAACCGCCCATGACTTCCTAACACGTTCTTGTGATGGCGCGTTACGCTGTTGCCCATTTATGTAAACCGCCAGACCAATACCCCGAGTATGTATCCCCCAGTTTGTGACATGATTGATGTACGGAATGTGGATCGTGGATCCACGAAAGATAGCATGTAATCTGAATTGAATAACTGCGTTATTCGGGAAGTCGATACTTGTGAAGTATCGTGTGTATTTTATGCGGAGGTGCTGCGTTGTGGTGTGGTAAGGTGATGGGTAATGACTCCTCACTGACCAAATGACTCTGACCGGGGTTGTATAACCAAATTTGGTGAAGTTGGACGGATGAGATGAGCTTTGAGACACTCATCTGCGGCCGTTAATGAGTATTAGGGTTTTTTGAAGAGGTGCGCAAGCATCACTCTCGGCTTAGTCGAAACCAAGCATGGGAAGGATTTTGGAGAGGGACCGACCATACATGCGTGTTGACGGCATGATGGTGTAGGCGCTGTATTCCGTTCCCTCATGAAAGCGCGATCTGGGCCACTCAATTTGGCCGGCAAAAAGGAGTGGTTGAGATCGGTTTTGCGAGAAATCTCTTACCGCAAAGGAATTGGTAACCGCGTGATATTCCCGCTCACGTTCCAAGACAACCGTCCTTGGTCGGTCTTGGTCGGTCACTCTAGCGTGTAGGTGGTGGGCTGGTGTTCACGCCCATGTCTCACCGTCCCATGAAAACGTGATCTAAGCCACCCAATTCGTCCGGTGAAGTTGAGTGGTCGAGATCGATTTGCAATTTGGGAAGTGTATCCACGCATGTTTGAGCGGGCATTTTGGATTGGCCGGGCGTGATATGCCTTGGCCGACCGCATGAAGAGGTAGATGGGCCCACGGTGGTCATCTTTGGTATGACCGGAGGACTGCTTAATCTAATCTGTGACCCTCCATTCGTGCCGGAGAAGATGGACGCGCGTGATGGCTTGAACCCTAATTTTGGCTTTCAAAGCCGCGCGACCATGCTATTTCAGGCGGACGAATGTGTTGTAACCAACCATGGTTGGTTTTGGCCAGATTGGTCAAGTGTGTAGGCGGTCACATGGTGATTGTGTCGACATGCTCCGGGCCCTTTGAGTATGCATCAAAACCCTCCATCTATACCTGCGAAGATGGATGGTTGAGACCGTTTTGTGGCACATGTAATATGCCGCAAACCCTAATTTAGGGTTTTCCGCCCATAATGCTTGGTATGGACGGTTTCTTGGCAAGCAAAGGCCAATGGTCGACCATGCGGGGTCGGCCGTGTGTATTCCATACCTGCTTGGGGGTGATGGAATTGATGCTGGGGTCATCAATCATGCTTGTGGAGTTGGATGGCTGCGATCAGATCATATCGGCAAGCTAAGGCCGTGGGTATTCCATACCATGCTTAGGGTGATGGAATTGATCTGTGGTCATCCAATCATGCTTGTGGAGTTGGATGGCTGCGATCGGATCATATCAGGAGGCGATACGTCAAGTCCGGATGCTCAATCGGGCTAGTATAACACGCGAGAGGGGCTCAATCGGGCTAGTATAACACACCGAGAGGGCTCGGGCTAGTATAACACACCGAGAATCGGCACATGTACGGGTATTTCGTACATGGTTTCATTATAGTGCTTGGAGGTTCGTGTTACTCTGTATGAGTAACACTCGAGTCTCATGCCACAGCTTGATAATGATTCATTATAGTGCTTGGAGGTTCGTGTTACTCTATAAGAGTAACACTCAGTCATCATGCCACACGATAATGAGTACGGGAAATACAAAGGCTGAATTAAGTGAGGAGTATCAACACTAATAAATGGCTTTATCTTTTACAAGATGTCAGCGCATGATTTTTTCTGGTTTTTTACAAACTCAACCTTGAACGAAAATCCACCATCAACAAGCAATAAAAGAGAAAACAACTAAAGAGAACAGTGTTAAAAAAAAAAAAATTAAGATCAAGAAGAAGAAAAACCGAACTAAAGCAATGTCTCCCCTAAATAATAAAAAGCTTGACATTTTGAAAGAACACAGAAACATGTGAGTTACTAAGGCACCCGAACACAAGTAGCCGAACATAGTAAAAGGGAACATTAGTTCAAATTAATAACCAGCTCGACCATAGTAAAAGAATGGACCGAAGCTCAAAATGTCTCGAGATGACAAGATACGAACTCATCCGAAAGAGATAGAGAAGAAATAAAACCCATACGGACGGGCGAGGCAAAACTCACAGAAGCAGAGATGAGATGATACGTCATCAAAAAGCTAAGCCAGCGGGAGTAAATTAGAACCTGAAGTCAAGTCAACAATCCATGAGTAAGGATTTGAGAATCTCTAATGGAGTCGAGCTCGACAATTCGAGAGCGAGAAAAGACTCAATCATAAGAAATGATAAACTTGAGTCTAATCTTAAACCCTAAAATTCTCTTAAGAATTCAAAAAAGGGGAAGGGATCAAAAAGAGTGCAAACGTGATAAAATAAAACATCTAAAACATTAAAAGGAAAAAAATACTCCATTAATGAATCAAAATGTTTACAAAAACTGAATGATAAGAAAAAGGATATAATCTCTAAACTACATCCTCAAGATCTTTATCCACGTCCTGAGATGCAACCATGTGAGCGTCAGAAGAGATGGCAGTTCCAGCCATCTCATTGATCTCAAGGGTCAACGAAAGGGATTCAGACCTCATGTCATTCTAGGAAACTGGGGAAGACGGTTTAGACTCGAGAGTAGGGACGATACGATCCTCGGCAATCGCCAAAGCTTTCTCGGCGTGAATCAGGTCACCATCCAACAACTCAACCTTCTTCTGAAGAAGATCTTCCTCAATTTCGAGCTAAAAAACTTGGCTTTGAAGGGAACTAGAGCCAGACAAATCGACTAAAGCCATATATATTCAATATCTTAACCTCATCTCACCCATGCTCTAAGTTGAGCTCAAGCTTCCTAGCCCCATCACCTAGCTTATTATACTTAGCCTCCAGATGACTGAATTTGGAGTTGACCAAGTCGAACTGACTCTTCCGATTACCTCGCTTGGTGAAATTAGGTGGCCATCTGTATTCCCACCTAATAAAAAAAGATCACATACCTCGAAACAACAACTCAAAGTGATAAAAAGGAGAACAATAGAGAATGGGAAATTACCCGACGAAGATCAAGGGAAGATTCCTCCTTGAATCGTCATATATTCAAAAGCGCTCACATTAGCAGTACGAGGAAAACTCAGCATATACTTCACAGCCTCAGCACCATCGGTAATAGGTTCATCCCGACTACCATATTCTGCCTTGATAACTAGGATCATCTATATTTGGTTGAATATACTTAGCTCTCTTGATACGGGACTCCTTACCAAAAGTTCTATTTCTCTTTAAAAATAGAGCGGAAGGAAAAGAACATGAGCATCAGTTAAAAAAAAATGTTTACTTGCTCTGATGTGAGTCCTTACACTACACCAAATTCCGGAATCGTATGACAATTCGTAACGGCTTATGGGCCGTTACGAATTTCCCGTTACAAATGCTCGTTACAAAAAATTCGTAATGAGGCTTTAGCCGTTACAAATTTTAAAAAAAATCGTAACAGGGCTGAGCCGTTACGAATTTTTTTTATGCGTGCCGATCCACGCTTGGTCACACCGGTGGTGGTAACACCTTTAATATGTGCGTGTGCCATTCACATGCGTAGAGTATGTTTCCACCCACGATGAGTTATACCATAGGATATTTCCTCCCATGCGTGTGCCATTCACATGCGTGATTTTGAGGATATACCCTTGTGAAATCGAGATCGAGTTTTCATTTTCATTTCTCTTTTTTTTTCCTGAACGGCTCCTGCCTCTCTTCTCTTCCTCTCAAACGATGAGTCGATGAAATCATAACATAAATCTCTTCAATCGTCAATCTGTGTAAGTGTTCATCGATCTTTTCTATAACTTTTTCGATTTTTAGGGTTTCTAAATTTTTCAATCGTCTGGTTTTTAGGGTTTCGATTTGTTTCTAATACGATTTTGTTGATCCGTGACTCTGATACGATTTGTTTCATCTTAGTTTCGATTTGTTTCATCTTAGTTTTGATTTGTTTATCTTCTTCCATTAAATCTAATTCGATTTTTTTTCTTCTAATTTCATGTTAGGGTTTGAGGAGGGGAAGAACTGATTGTAATATATGAACTGAAGAACTGATTTGTTAATCCAACTTAAAAGGTATAAGTTTCAACATATGAACTGATTTTAGGGTTTTATGTTAATTTCTATTTTAGGGTTTGGAAATATGAACTGATTTTAGTTTGTTTTTTTATGATTTCAGTTGTTGTTCATTGCTGCTCTCTAGTCTTTTGATTATACTGCAGGCTTGAGACAATGGTGCTAATTGCTAATCAGTGGGTGCAAGAAGCCTTCAATCTAGTGTTCAAATTGGTTATATAGTTGGCTTTGGTTTCGTGGTTTTTAGCTGTTCTTTATATGATCTTGCCATGCCCATTGGCAAGGCTGTTCCCGTGTTCCTTTTGGCTGTTTTTAGGTGGATTTAGACCTCTTCAAAATGTCATCAAAATCTAATTCATGGAGAAAGCTTGAGGATGTACCTTGGGGGATTTGTGCAGAAGAACTCGTTGTTGCTCAAGTAAGTGTTAACGTAGCTACACATTGGTTAACGTCAACCGACTCTATGCTTTTTAATTTCAAGGATGAAATATTGGATGAGATGCCCCTACCCTGCAAATTTGTGTTCATTCAGAGGGTCCCTTTGCTTAAATGGTTCTGTTGGATCCCTAGACAGTTTGCTCCACTTCAGTTTGTCATGAAAACATCCATAAATCTCAAGTCTTATGCTAAGCAGGATTCATACTATGCTACTACCTTTGTCTGTGTGCAGAGCCTTGTAATGCTTAACTCGGGTACTTATGGTGGGCTACCAGAAATAGAAGACTCCAAGGTAATGACTCCAAGGTAAGCGCAGATAAGGAAACATCTGATTTGATAGATGCCATTAGAAGCTGAGATAAGGACTCGGGTGCGTCATTTTTCTGTTTTGTGTATACTGACTGACTATAAAATTACCAAGTTATTGCTATTTTTTCCTTGCCGAAAAGTTCAAACTTGGTTGTAGAATTTGTTGTCTTTGTAGACAATACACGAGCATGGCTACACAATTACTTGATCCTTCGATCATTTATGTCGGTACCTATCTTTCTTTTTTCTTTCCGCCTCTTTCACACTCCTACATTTGCATCACTTGAACATGTTTCTAATAGTTATTTTTGCTTTGTATTCTCTGCCAGTTTGACACTATGGAGGGAAAAGTGAACTTCCATACAATTTGAAGAAGTCAGATTTAGTTCACCAGATACTTTTTCTTTCGAAATTTTTGGAAGTGATAAACAAGTCAGCGGAAAATCTAGAACCTGGGTGTGTAGTTGCTCCTTCTAGACTATACCCTCGCCCTGTCGACTACCATGGAATTGTCGAATGGGGTTAGGTCTCTGAGTTGTTAAAGAGGCTTGTTTTTCTCGAAAAAGGTTGTAGCCAAGGCACTTCAAGGTGGAACGTCTTTCTCGAAAAAGGTTGTAGCCAAGGCACATCAAGGTGGAAGATTTCTGGACCTTCCCTTGTCTATTTTCTTTACAAGCTTGCTCTCTAGCTCAGGTTCTTTCTAGTTTTAGTTGAGCTTTGATTTAGTAATGAGGCTGACTTTTCAAATATGTCTAATTTTTCGTAGTACTGAATTGTTTCCATTGTGTTTTTTTTTTTTTTTTTAGGATCTCAACATACACGATATCCAGTCACTTGATCCTGCTCTTGGAAGGGTTCTGCTAGAGTTTCTGGCTCTTGTTGACAGAAAGAGAATTTTGGGACCTATATCTGCCTTCTGTGTTAGGAATGCAATGATTGATGATCTTTGTTTAGATTTTACTGTACCCTGGTAGGTTGGAAGAATATGTTTCGCTGATCTTGATTCCACTTGGAGATCTCGAATTTTGAGGCAAGTGGAAGCTTTTAATTCTGGATTTTAAGCAGGTACGTCCATCCCAAAGTTTTGACCCTTTAGTTTGCGGTTTATCCTATTCCTTTCTTTGGGCAGACTTCCATATTCTCATAATTCTTGATGAACTCTTTTGCTGTTTAGGTATCTCCGTTAACACATTTGTAAAGTATTTACTGGGGAGGAGATCGATCGTTTACTATATGCGCAATAGGATGCTTGAGCCGTATGTATCCAAACCTGTTGGTGTGAAATGTGTTGTGTCAATACGAATCCAAGTGGCACTTTCTTACTTTATGGTGATCATGTTTGGGATGAGCTTTTGGATCACATGAAATCTGATCATTTATGTCAGTAATCATCTATGATTTTTCTCTCGTCTATTTCACACTCCTACATACATTTGCATTACGAGCATGTTTCTAATAGTTATATATGGTTTTGTTCTCTTTGCGGTGAGTAGAACTTATGAAGTACTTGCAACGCGTTTAACAACAAGCTTTTATTCGGTTTGTAACTGGAGAACCTCGACTCCCATACGGAGATGCTTCCAAGGTGAGACCTTCGAAGACCCAATTTTTCTTTTTTCTTTCCATCGAACAATGAAAATCACTTTATTAAGTTCTGGTATTAATTTTTTTTTGGTGATAAGTTTGCATATTTAATGTTTTTGTAGGTATAATGAAGGAGAAGTTGTGTTATGCCATAACTCAAGGACAGGGATCTTTTGACGGGTCTTAGGCTTTCATCCTCTAGATGCACATACACAAATCTGTGAATTTGTAATTATCAGTCGTAGTTGGTGGTGGTGGGTGATGTAGATAGAAGAAGGAACTGTAGTTTTTTCGGCTGAATTCCGAAATACAACCTTTCATGGTAAGTAGCTCCTCTTCGTATTAGAAGAAAGTTTCAGTCAGGATTTTGGTTGACGGTAATGCTTAGGTCTCCTTATTGAACTTGTAATTGTCTGAATGAGCTTCATATCTACTTTTTTTGTCTGAATGAGCTTCATATCTATAAATTGTTCTGTAGGGAATCAATTTTTTGTTATATTTTTTATTTCAGTTTCATTTTGTAGTGTCATTTTCTCTCCTTTTCTTTACCTGTTATGCGTGTCCAAATAACAAAAGTTAAATAAATTACTGCACATGTCTTTGATTGGATTGTCTTTCATTGCGGGCTGCTTTGGTGATGCTACGAAGAAGCTCTTGATAGATTACCAACCTCATCTACTTGTATGAACCTTACGAAACTTCCACCCTATAGAAGGTATCTTTGGTATTCTTATAGATGTTTTTGGTTTGTTTTGTGTAGTATGGATTGTTAATTATCAACCTCAAGGAAGGGATTATGGAGAACTTGATGAAAGAATGCCGCATGAGGATAGCTTAGGGCTGATTTGTGCTTGGCGACTAGTATTTGGGAAGTGCTTGGCTCATTAGGTCCCTTAGCAAATTGCAAGTGTTGTAAGTTTCTCTGTAGTATACGTGATTTAAGTTAGAAGAATTTGTGAACCGAACTTGGGGGCTTAGAAAGTTTCTATGAACTGAATTCAGGAACTTAGTAAGTTTCTATGTATTTCCCTTAGAATTTGATACTTAACAAAAAAAAATTGGTACTGAAAAGAATGTGTGGATTGGTTATTGAATGTGATTTGAATTGATTGTTGAATGTGGATGATGGATGGTATAAATGGTGTATCTTTGGTTATTTGGAATGCCAGGCTTATTTCCGAGAAAATGAATGCTGAGTGACCTTGACAGGTCAAAATTAGTCAATATTGACCAATTTTGACCAGGTCAAGGCTGACCTGCGATAATTTTTTGTTGTTAAAAAAAGTTAAATGAACTGACTCTGCATGTTACAACATACTGTTGCAAAAAAATTAAATACTTGGCCCGAAATTTGTTACCACATGGCAAAATTCGTAGCGGCTCAAGCCCATTACGAGGGCGATACAAAAAAATTGAATGTGGCCACAAAGCCGTTCTAAAAAAATGTAACACCCACTTTTTGCAGCAAAGAGGCCGTTACAACCCGTTTTTGTAACGGCCTAGTTCTGTTTCTAATCCCAGAATTTGGTGTAGTGTTAGGCTAGGGTCACCAGCAAAAACAGGAAGACCATACTCCCAAAGACAGGAAAAGATAAGAGGATGCTTATCGTCATCATAACACCGTTTTTACCATTAAAGAAGACTTCAGTATCATGGAGAAACTCAAGAATAATCATACGACCAACTTAGGAAATGTTCCTCAAACTAGGTTTTTAATTGAGAAGAAATAACCTTCTCACCCTTACCAAACCCTTATTGGCCTCAATAATTTTATCCATGAAAGAATAAAACTCTGATTCCATATACATGGGAGCAATATCCATGAGACAAAGATACTCATGGACGAGATGAGGAATCAGAATTTTGAAACCACAAACCAGATGAGACTCTGGTATGAGGAGTTCATCCTCTCCATAATCTGTAACTTCCCGAACCAAAGATGGAGAAGATGAAAGTACCTGGATATTGGATGGAAGGCAGTAAGCCTCGATTAAGCCAGTAACCGGAGTATTTCCGAAACTGGAAACAACAGAAGACATGAATGTGAAGATTGATAAAATTCAAAATATCAGAGAAAAGGTTGAAAACTCAGAAAGATTAGGGAAGGGTTGAGAGTTCTGAAGATCCAAGAAAAAATCTCTAAAGCATGAGAAGGGTGAAACCGAGAAAAAAGAGCTTTACACCTTTCCTTATATACTAAGTAAAAATGTGAAGAAAGTGTTAGAGCACTGCTCTGTCGAACTCGCAAGCGTTGCTATCTCAAGCTTGTTTGTCAAGTTTAGTTGATCAAAACTATATACTTGATTTCTAGTCTACTTATAGCTATGTATCGAATTAGGATAGAAGTGCGTAGTTGAGCTTTAGACTTCACGACGTTCACCAATTGAAGAAGAAGATCTACTGAAGAGCTTGGAGGAACTTTGTCGAAAAAAGGTATGTGGAGACTAAAACTTATCTATCACTCAGAAGTCTATTCTATTTTATCTTCTAATGAGAGTAAGTCTTATATCTATATAGACTTTATTTTATACACATTCGAAATTTTGAGTCGAGTTTATCTCGTTTATATATTTCTCGAAATACAAGTTTAAAGCCATAGCTTAACTTCATCATCTACTTGACAAGTTTAGTTGTAAACAATTTATTTGTTAGAAACTAAATATTGAGTCAAGATGATCATGTGAAAATTACCTTGAACATCTTACATGATTTGTGTGAGACAATCATTTGATGTTAACTTTGGAAGTTTCGTATTGTTCAATTAATCGCTTGAAAATTACTTGAAGCTAGTGGTATGTGTAAGATTACTATTGTTATCTTCTAAGGATGTTTCAATGATTGAATGAGAGTTTTAGAATTACTACCAATGTCAGGATACAACACAGTATGCGTACATGGTACGCGAATTGTGATGTACTAGTTCAGGTCCGGACCTTTTGTTTGCGAACTGTGTTGGAGAACAGGTTTACTTGTGATAAGTCCAGAACTGTGGTTTGCGAACAGTGTTTGCTAACGACAAGACTAGGAAAGTCCAGAATTGTGGTTCGCGTACTCAGTTTGCGAACACAGTGGTTCGGTTCTAAAATCTTTATGTATGACAACTCATACTCATGAAATCAGGTTCGTTTGCGAACTCAGTTTGCGAACTAAAGTCCCTGGAACTTTACTGAATTAAGTTATGCGAACTTGCTTTGCAAACCATGGAATTATGTTCATGAATTGGTTCTTGTATAAGTAATTTGTACAATTACAAACTAAACCGAGTATGCTTCAAATTGTTCATGGATATTTCTATGAGATAGTGAACATTTGATCAACTCTCTTATAGCACATTTAGATTCATTTGATTACCTATCATGATTGATTGATTGATTATCATATCTGATCTAGAAGTGTTAGATGAACAAGGCTAAGCTAAAAGTGTTCATGTGGCTATCTTCGGTTAACTGTTATTGAGCCAACTTGTTATACACGTTTGAGTACGGTTCACCCATATCTAAATATAGGTATATTTTATTTGTGTGTATCAAGATAATATCATCTAACGATGGAGATTGATTGCTTATTTTCTAAGCAGACTTAGCTTGAATCTTAAATCAAGAGTATATCTAACGGTGAATATTAATTGCTTTGTTACTAAGCTATCTTCTCTTTGATTGTAAGCAACCCTGATTTGAAAGACTATATAAGAGAGAACTCTAGCATCTGGGAAACCTAATCCCAACACTCTCGCATGTCCTATTTACAAACTAGAGTCGATTCTCCTTTAACCCAGGTTTACAGTTTTTCTGAAAACCATTATTAGGGTTAACGACTTGAAGACTTCATTCGGGATTCGTGAAGCCAGATCTAACTATTTTCTCTGTAGTTGCGTATTGTGATATTACTTTTTCTATCGTATTGAGTTTAAACTTCTCTAAGGATTTCTTGAGATTTATCTCCGATAGGTAAGATATAAAAACTAATCACAGCAGTTCTTCGTCTCAGACTCTTGTAATTTCACAATAACTTCTTATGTTAATCAGTTAGGTTATTGTGAGGTGACTAATATTTATAGGCTGCTCTTTGGGAGTATAAGACTGGATTATTAGTTGAGTTTCATGTACACCTTGAGGTTTATCTTAAGACGGAAACAACAACCAGAATAGACTTATCTGTGGGAGACATATTTGTTTATAAAGTCATCGACTTTGGGTCGTAGCAGCTCTTAGTTGTGGGTGAGGTCAACTAAGGGATCCAAGTGCGCAGAGTCCTGGTGGGATTCAAGAGGCGTAAGGAATGCGAGTGTACCTTAATCGGTTTGAGACTTGGTTAGGGCTCAACTACATTCCAGTATGAAGTTAACTTGTAGTAGGATAGAGTCTGTAATGGCTTAATACAGTGAGGTGTTCAATTTTGGACTAGGCCCCGGGGTTTTTTTGCATTTGCGATTTTCTCGTTAATAAAATTTCCGGTGTCTATGTTATTTCTTTTCCGCATTATATTTTCGTTATATAATTGAAATATCACAGGTTGTGCGTAGTTCAATCATAGTTGATAAACCAACCTTATTTGTTGGATATGACTTGATTGACACTCGGACATTGGTCTTTGGTACCATCCGATTTATTCTTATAACAATCAGGTTCACAGATTTCTATCTGTTTGGATTGTGTTGAGAATGAGATAAAGCTCTTTAATATATATCTTGATTGAGACTCAGTAACTTGGTGCTCTCAGAATTATATTGGAGTTTAGTCCATACAGATTGCCGAACAAAATAGTTGGGTGTGGTTGTTATACCCCCGCGTTTTCAATTGGTATCAGAGCAGGAAAACACGCTAAGACCTTATAAGTCTGTGTTTATAGCAATCTGACTTTATGAACAGAAGCACTATCTCTAACGAGGCATCACCAGTCTAGAAACATTCAGACTTGTCTCAAATCTTGGATTCACTTGAGAAAACTCTCACATCTTTATCATTACCCAAAATTGTGGATAACTGGGAAACACGCCTGGAGGAACAGTTGCATGAACTTTCTGATAAAAGTGACTCAGATGTTGATAAAGATTTTGATGAGGAAGTCTCGCAATATATCAAGCTGTTGGACCATCTTATAATGAAAAATAAGTCAACATCATGTCTGATTGATTTTCTGACTCCTCTCTGTCAAGAAAACAAGAAGATGGGAAAAATCTTTAAAGGGTAGGATTGTGGATATAATCTCTTACAATCCCTTCTTAAAGATCGTGAAAAAGATGTGCGTTCAAAATTTTTTGAATGTGAATATCTTCGTCGAAATCTCTTTGTGTTGAAAGGAAAACTTGCAGAATCCGAAGCAAGGTGTAACTCTCAACAAAGTTGTTTCAGTGACAGAGAAAGCGTTTTTCTCTCTCGGGAAAAACAATTAGAGGATGACCTAACTGCTGCTCATGATAAGGTAAAACTGTTGGAAGAAGACTTGAAAAAGTTTATCTCTAGCTCAACCAAATTATCCACTATGTTAGGAGCATGTAAAAATCATCGTGATACACGAGGATTAGGCTATAAGGGAATAAACGCTCCGAGTATTAGTAAGATTAGTTTTGTTAAAGCTAATAGAAATTTCCAACACAAGAATCTCACTGATGGCAGAAGTGAAAATCTACCACCAATAGCTGAAGTTCAAAAGAACAAGGTTTGTCAACCTCCGAAACCAGTTCACATAAGTTCGGGTAATAACATTACATTCAGTTGCCATTATTGCGGAAACAAAGGTCACCTAGAAAGGAGATGTCATTTTCGTTTGCGGAATGAGAAACTTCAGAGAATCCTTGTTTGGGTGTCTAAAGAAGTGATCAAACCTGTTACTGGTTGTGACTATCCAAATTTTAGACAAAGAAAGTGTTGTGATGAGCCAACCTTTGCCTATAAAACTAATACAACAACTTTTCACAATTGTAACAATTGTCAAAGGGATATTGTTGAAAGGACAGACGTCTATTTCGATGCTTCAAAGAGAAAAAAGACTAATCTGCGAAAAGGAAGTCTTTCAAAATCACCTTCTATGGTTGAAGTAAGCTTTGGAAAGAAAGGCTCAGTTTTTCCTTGTTGATAGGGTAAAAGTGTAAAGGAGAAGCTAGTCCAAGTCACAGCAAGCCTAACCCCCTTGGAGGTGAAGAGAGAGAAAAAATGAGAAGAAGAGAGAGAAGGGATGAATTAAGAGTGATTTTCTAAGTATCTTTTCTTTCCTTTTATAACATTCTTTCCTCCTCTTCTTATGAATAAGTACCCATACAAAAATACCACTTCCCCTTTCCCAAGCTATTATGAAACTAAAGAAAAGGGCCTTTAGGCTTGGATGAAGCCCAACTCTTTCATTCTTTTCCTTCTAGGGCTAGGATCATCCATTATCCTATGGATTGGGCCTAGTCCCCAAGTCTCCATATCTAAGGGTAACTCCTAAAAGGTTAAGGGGATCCCTCTTTTCAAGGATAATTATTTTCATGTATCAACATTAGTCCCCTAACTGTTGACTGGTCATAGGCCAAGTCACACGTTCGTTCATTAGTTAACGCATCGCGATTATGACTCTTGGGTAGCACTTTTTAGGCGGTTACTGTCACGACACTTGGGAAAGCGGCGATTATGACTATAGATGATGGGTCACCGGAGCGGGATCCGCTCCCAAAGGTGTTACGTACATGCTCGATGAGATAAAAAGCAGTCGCCGAATCAAGAATCTATTAGAACCGCTTACATCTGAAAACGGTTCTGTCCTTTTCCCGACTAACGATGTCTGGTCCCTCGTATGCTGAATCCTATGAAGGTTTTCTCATTCGTCCGCAGGGGGACGTGGCACCGATTGCCGCTTCAAAGGAGGTGCCTCGTTTAGCGGTTCATAGGGGAGACTACGTTTTTCCTTCGATCGCTCTTCGTTCGTCGCTGAATCACCACCCGTTTGGGATCCTTGGGCAGACCATATATATCCAATCCCGATCATAGGGATATAATCTGCTCTTTGGGTATAGAGGACGCCATAGCAGCCTCTCGGTATGGGACTATTCGGCGGGATCATGACAGTTTGGTGCGCTTATTTGCTCGTTGGATGATTGATCCTCACACGTTTTTATTTGCTTGGGGGGAGGAGACTCCGGTTCTGGAAGACGTAGTCACACTTACTGGTTTATATCCGCGATACCGAGTCCCCAAGACTAGCATTCAAATCAATGTTTGTCGCGTTCTAATAATAATCCAATAAGATTATTGTATATCGGTAATGGATTTCCATTTTGCATCCTAGTAGGCGCAGGATAATCTTAGCATAATATGTGATAAAGGCGCAATCGATCAAGACAATATTGACATTTTTATAATGCATTCCTCGAGTGCCAACTCGAACAGATTCTGAGCCATGACGAGTAAATTATGTTTAATGCGCTCGAATATGCGACTATGCTGCATCAGGCGCGAGTATGCTACGCGTATTTCAGAGAGAGGGTTTTAGTTGCAATACTCATATATCAATCAGCTAGCCTAGCGGACATTCTTAGAAAGAATATGTATGTGTGTGTGATAATGGATTTAAAAAGCGGTAAGTTTGTTCGCGCAGTAGACTCTGCTTGTCATTAACATCATTTGCATGAGGGATTAACTTCGTTGGTTTGGCTCAGGGTTCTATTTTCGCTTTCTAGGTCATGTTAAGGCGCCTCTTTAATGTCCCGCGCATTAAATTGATATACTGGATTTAATATTTTCGCTTTATAACGATACTCTGAGTTTTATTTATATCACCCGCTCTCTGAATCGTGGGAGGGCCTTATGAATCAATCAAATACGACCATCTTCCTCGTTTACTATAGGCTCTCATAACTATGCCACTACATAGCAGTTAATTATTCATTTAGAGATTCAAGAATAACTCAAAAAAAAAAATCGGTTTTAGTGGTGCCCAAGCTTGAGTATACTAATCAGGCTTGAATTCAGGTTTGGTATTGTCACCGCGTTTTCCCTTCTAATCATGAAGTATTATTATTATTATTATTTTTTTATTTTTTATTTTTAAAAAGACGCCGCAAAGGCTTTTATTAATCATAATCGAAATTAGGTACAACGTCGATGGAGGGTAACCTAGCAACAAGTTGGGCCCATAAACCTTTTTAAATAACAATACCAAGCATGTGAAAGAGAGAACCTCCTACATTCAAATTGGCGTCCTGACTAACAAGGCAATTGCGTAATCTCTTGAGAAACAAAATTGTATCTTCTCCCAGTTCTCCTAAGGTAGTAATGGCCAACACGTTGAAACCATAACCATGCATTTCACATAAGTCTAAATATTTGGTGCGCTTTCTTGTGACTATGGCTTTAATAGCTTGGTCTGTGGTGGAGCTTAGAGTTCTAGCAGTTGTTAGGGGTGAGACAACTGTAACATCAAAACATACGTCCCTCCCATCTTCCTATTTGTAGACTAGAATGTCAGTCGGCTTTCTACCAGTTGCGTCATTTGATAAGAATCCAAGTGAGACCTCTTTTCTTGCGGCCACTCCCGCCTTGTAGCATATGTCTGCGAACATGTCACGAGCCATGTCGTGCCTGAATTTCAAGCCTACCTCACTGGCGCAGTGAAGGGCATGGTCCGCGTATATGTCCATTGGTCTGTTACAAATGGTGCATTGACTGTCCTCAACAAAGAAAGGAATGGCTAGCCTGTATTTGAGGATGGAGCTAAATTGATGTGGTCTAACTACCTGATTCAATCCACTTATTGGAATGGCCTTGAGAAAGTCCATTGCATGCTCCTTTCTATTGCATTGCCACATGAAAGATTCACGGTCGTTTAAAACGAAGCTAGTATGTAACTTTTCCTTTACTGCATCCAAAGTATACTACTGCCAGGGATTTCATATGTTGAGGGGCAGTGTCGTTGATGCTGAAGGCTGATAAACCACGGGCCTGTTTGAAAATCTGAAGAGCATGTTCATATCTTGGACTCGACTTAGGTGGTGACGTACTTCGTAGGATGGTGTCTTGTAAAACTTTGGTTTGAGCACAGGAAGCTAAGTAGCAATACTTGCTTGTATATGCCATTGTGTAGATGCCAAGACCACCATCTTTAATTGGCAGGGTGGCTAGCCGCTGTTGAGTTGGGCAAAACCCAACATCCCCAACGATAAGACGCCGTAAATATTGCATTAGGTGGTTGTCATAAAGATCTGTAGCATCCTGCAAAAACATGGGGCTAGTAGTGCGAAGTGAGAAGTATAATCTCGATACTCCAGTGCAGTTGCGCAGTAACAGGAGCTCGCTCTGTGGGTCCTGCAGCTGTTGAACCTTATTCATAAGTTGTATAGTTTTGGTAACCCTGCCTTATACCATGTCACTACAGAACTGTTCATCCAGGCCAACAGGCCCGCCTAGAAGTTTCACGCCATCACACGGTTTTCTAATATCTGTGGGAAAATATTCTCTAGACTACTCCTTGGATCAGAAGTTGGCCAGAAAATCTCGGTCTTTCCAATGTTCAGGTGGAGACCTCTCTTTGGACCTTGCTGCTGTATAATTGTCAGTGCTTTAGCCACCTCCAATGTATCGCCTGCAATGGTGCCATCGTCAAGGTACCAAGCATGGAGGTCCAAGGTGCAATTGGCCGCAATCTCTGTAACAAGAGGATGAAGGGTTAGAGCAAAGAGTAAGGGACCAAGTGGGTCACCTTGTTGCACGCCTTTAGCAGAAGAAATGATAGAATCATTATTATAAAGCCTAACAGGTTTTGAGTAACAGAATTCCACCCACCTGGATATACTTGGACAATGTGTGTAAACTTCTCGAATTAATGTTGATCTATCCACTAGATTAAAAGCATTGCAAAAGTCGATGAGCATCATAGTATGAGTGTTACAGTGTCCCTTTAACTCCAAAAGCTTAATTGCTGCATAAATTATACCTTCTGCCCCGCAGGGTATACCTACACCAAACTGGTGGTTGCCTAAGTAGGAGGTCATATCCTTACACACTGCAGTAGCGGCCAGCTTTGAGGATAACCTTCTCCATATAGTACTAACAACGATTGGTCTGATGCCACCACCTGGTTTGAGCAGTGGAGTCAGTGGGGCGCTTGCGATGTACTCCCCCAGTATAGATGGACAACCACCTGAAAGCCATAAATTGACCACACCTGTAATGAACTATAAAAGCTCCTCAGCCACCACTGCAGCTGAGCCATTCAAGGCATCCAGTAAGTGTTGGGCTCGAAGGCCATCTCTGCCGCAAGAGGTGCCTTTTGGGAAACTTTTTATGGCAGCCAAAACTGCTTTGGTGTCTACAGCTACAGCAGGGGCAGTTATATCTATATCAGGTATGGAAGGACGTGAGGCATGAGGATGCTTCTGCTGGAGTTCATATACTGTATCTGGCGTGGGAGGTGCTATTCCATCGGAATAGAGAATACAGATAGCTGCGGTATAATGGACGTAACTTAGCTTTCTCCTGCATGCTAAAATATTAGTATTCTTCTTCTTTTTCTTGCTGGACTGCATGCGGCTATTGTTTTGCTCGGAGGATTTAAGCAAGTTCTGAGCCATGTGGACACAACCATTATTTTCTCTCCATTGTACCAGATCTTGGTTGATTGCGGCAGACTATAACTTTTTCCTATTTCCAGAACGTGCCTCCATAGAACATTTTGGTATGTAAAGATTCAGGGTACATGTAGGAAGTAATAAGAGTTGCAACCAAGCATCTAGGTTATCAGGGTTGGCAAGCACTTTGTCAAGAGCCATTTTTAGGGTTCGAGAAAAATTCAATCTACATGGTGGAGGTATGCCTACTGTGGTAGTTATGTGTTGCTGAAAGATCAAGTTGAGCATCTCCACCATGAGACCATCTGGTTCCTGATCAACCCCTGAATTTGAGGATGTTGGAATATCACCATCAGATGCAGCACAAGGTTTCTCAACCCTATGAATTAGAAAGTCCGCTTATCCTTCATTGTATGGACCCGAGATGATATCACCAGGAAGATGATTGCAACAGGGTTTCCTCCATGCATGGGTATGCATGCATTTAATTCACAACCACGTTTACATTAAGTGCAGAGATCGTTCCCATGCAAGAAAACAATCAACATTGCTCTTTATTCTATCCATGCATATATCTTTGGCCTCTGCAGTGGGGAATTGCATATCATGTAGGTGACGATGGATTGCACTTTTCGCATAGCCTCTGCCAGCAACTCCACCCTGACAGCCATCGTAATTCTTAAAGGGACAAGGAATCTTGTCCCCTTGTGATGATCTGAATGGATTCTGAGATGAAGTATATAGTGGTTCATGCTAAGATGTTGATGTAGAAGGGCTAGATGATGGTTTTGAAGGAATTGCTGAAGAAGATTTAGCCCTTGCTGATGAAGAGTTAGCCCTAGTATTACGCATGGTTCTGTGAAGTAACCACTGTAATGGATATTACAGGAAATCCTTTGGATGAGGATGTGCAGAACCAGCTAAAAGACCAATTAGGATTCAAGGAATGGTAAATTAAGAGTTCAAATTAGGCAAATAAGGCTCCCAATTGAAAACTTAAAGTACCATTCACTAAACACTAATTAAGATAAATCTCCTACACCACTGAGCCTGCTACTTCAATCACACACAACCTAATATGCAAAACTTGGAGAAACCACAAGATAAGACCACAAATGAGCCAGCACAGAGAATACTGACCAATTCAACTTCTATTGTCTACAAACTTCAAAACCCCTCTTCTATACAGCACTCAAGCCCCTTAAGAAATCTTGGAGAAATCAAAACCCCACAACTAGTTTTCCAATCACAAAAAAAACACCACCTCTAATACAACAGCTTGACGGAACCTTGTACTCACTTCAAACACTTCACAATGCTTCTGCAATACACTTCTTCTGTACTGCTTCTTTAATACCCTTCTTACAAAATCCATACTACTGCTTCACACCCCACGAATTTCTAAGGGAAACCCAGAACACTAATTACACAGAAAACGGCTTGGCTATTGTTTCCTCAAAGAACAAATGTGAGAAATTGAATCAACAAGGAACAAAAACTTCAAAATCTACTATGTTAAAACAACAACTCTCAGAAGAAAGGAAATCAGAAAACCCCAAAATCAATTTCTACACCCCTAATTTGTTAAGCCAGACACAAAGCACAAAACCCTGAATTTGAATTTGAATACCAACACCCCTAATTCAGTAACATCAACCAGTCACAGAATAACCCAAATCTCAAAAACCCTAATTCGAATTTCAACACCTCAAAAGAAAAATTGTTACATCAAATACTTACACAGATTAAAGAAATCACTTACAAAAATAATTTTTGGTGCGACTTCTTAAAAAAAACCACATCAGCACCCGTTTCATCAAACGCTGAAATCTCCCATGAAGAAACTTCAGAAAAAATACAGAACCCTAACTCCAATCAAAGAAATTTTCTCTACAAATTGTGAAAAAACGGGACTTCAGAACCCTTAAGAATCTACAGAAAGTATTGGTAGAACACCTAATTGAATCTTCACACTGTGGATTATTATTATTATTATTATTTTTATAAAATAAAACCTTTATTGAGAAGAAAGATCAAGGTTACAAGAAATGGTGGGCAGCCTAGCTACAAGCTGGGCGCCAACACCCTTTTGAATAATAATGCCTAACCTGTGGAATAATGAACTTCCAATTCTATGGTTAGCATTGTGACTATACATGCAATTGCTTAACCTCTTCAAAAAACAATAAAATCCTCACTCAACTCTCCTAAAGTAGTGAATGCCAAGACGCCAAACCCGTGTCCATTAGCTGAGCATGTTTCCAAATATTTGCTATTCTTGCGCGTGACAGCATCTTTAATAGCTTGCCCAGGAGTAAAAGTGCGAGTTCTAGCACTCGTGAAAGGCGAGACACCTGTAATATCAAAACAAACATCTTTACCTCCATCCCAATTATTATAATTATTATTTTTATTTTTTTATTATTATTAAAAAAACAAAGGAATCAATACACGTCGGTAGAAGGTAGCCGAGCGACAAGCTTGGCACCCACACCTTTTTGAATAGTAATGCCTATTCTATGAAACAAAGAGCAACCAACTTTATAGTTAGCATCGTGATGAATAAAGCAATTTCTCAATCTCTTCATGAATATGATAGCATCTTCGCCAAGCTCACCAAATTTAGCATGGCCCGATGTGTAGTTGCGAGTTCTGGCACTCGTAAAAGGAGATACAACCGTGACATCAAAACAAACGTCCTTCCCATCTTCCCAGTTGTATACAAGAACATCAGCAGGCTTCGCTTCCTTACCATTAATATCATCTGATAAGAAACCTAAAGAGACTTCTTTTCTTGCAACAACACCCCCCTTGTAACAAATATATGCGACAACATCTCTGAGCATATCATGACGAAACTTGGGACCGAGATCACTAGCACAATGCAAGGCATGGTCACCAAATACGTCCATAGCCTTGCCACAGCATGAACACTTGCTGCCTTCAACAAACAGGTGTACTCCGAAGCGATACTGCAAGACTGAACTGAATTGCCTAGGCCCAACTGCCTGATTTAAACCACTTATGGGGATAGCTTTTAAAAAATATATTGCGTGCTCAGTCCTATTACACTGCCACAGGTGAGACTCACGATCTGTAATAGAAAAGTTGGTTGGGATAGCTTCCTTAACAACACCAAAGTATAAAACTGCCAGATTTTTCATATAAAGGGGGGCAGCATCTATGATGTTGAAGGAGGAAGCTGAGAGACCACAAGCCTGTGTAAAAATCTGCAAAGCTTGCTCATATCCAGGACTTGGTTCGGATACAGATGGAAGGTTCAAAATCTTATTTTGCAAGTGTTGAGTCAGAGTACAAGAGGCAAGAAAGCAATACTTACCTGTATCAGCCATAATATAGACACCTCAACCACCATCTTTCATAGGTAACGTAGCTAGGCGCTGTTGAAATAAACCAAAGCTTGCACCATCTCCAACCATTAACTGACGTAAAAATTGCATTATGTTGTCATCAAACCGGGCTGTAGCAAACTGTATAGCAGTAGGAATAGTTGTGCGAAGAGTAAAGTAAAGTTTTGAGACTCCAGAACAATTACGCAATAACAATAATTCACACTGTGGGTCTTGTAGTTGCCGCACTTTGTTCATGAGAAGTGTAGTTTTGTCAACTCTACCTGAAACCATATCACTGCAATATTGGTGGTCCATGCTGACTGGCCCTCCAAGCAATTTGACACCCACATGTTGCTTACCAATGCCAAGAGGAAATACACCTGGAATATCTCTTCTAGGATCGAAAGATGGCCAAAAGAGCTCTGTTTTCTTAATGTTCAAGTGCAACCCCTCGTAGGACCTTGATTGAATGATCTTCAATGCCTTAGAAACCTCTAATGTATCACCATAGAATAATTGAAATTAAAAAGAATTGTACCGTCATCTAGATACCAAGCATGGAGGTCTAATGTACATTTGTTTTGTTCCTCGAATTTCAAAGCAATCTTAACAACCAGAGGATGCATCTAGAATATGTTTTATTATTATGTTTTTTTTTTTTTTTTTTTTTTTAATATTTTTTTTTTATTAAAAAATCGAAAGGGAGAAAAAATTTGTTTTTACAAAGGAGCAGTTGGTAGCCTAGCCACAAGCTGGGCACCAATACCTTTCTGAATAACCAAATCTCATAAGTACAATTACATAACAGGTGTTGGTAGCCTAGCAACAAGCTGGGCACCAACTGCTTTTTGAATATTTTTTTATTATTATTATTATATTATTATCAAAGGGGGCCACGAAGGCTTTTATTAAGAAAATAAAACGTATAAGTACTTTACAAAGATTTGGTCGGAGACGCGCTACAAGTTGCGCCCCGATACCTTTCTGAATAATGATACCTAATCTATGAAACATGAAACTGCCCAAATTATTATTGACATCATGGCTGGCCATGCAGTTCTTCAATCTTTTCAGGAGAGTAATAATATCATCACTCAATTCTCCCAAAGTTGTAAATGCTAGAACACCAAATCCGCATCCATGAGACGAACATAGGTCGGCATATTTATTGCGCTTACGGGTGATGGCGGCGGAGATGGCATAACCAGGTGTAAAGGCACGGTTACCTCCTTTTGAGAATGGCGAAACACCAGTGACGTCGAAACATATGTCTCGTCCGTTTTCCCAGTTGTATACCATGATGTCCGCCGGTTTAGGAGGGGTGTGCCTATCTCGTCTGTTTTCTGGCAGCTACACCTTCCTTATAGCATAACTCAGCCAACAGATCTCGTATCATTTCATGCCGGTACTTCAAGCCAACCTCACTCGCACAATGAATGGCGTGGTCGCCAAAACGATCCATAATTCTCTTACAACAAGAACAAGTGCTACCCTCGGCAAACAATGGTATACCTAAACGGTATTGGAGCACTGACCTGAACTGTCGAGAACCGATAGCTTAGTTAAGGCCTTGAACAGGGATAGCTTTAAGATAGTCTTGTGCATGAGGTTTCTTGTTGCACTGCCAGAGGATGGAATCGCGCTCAGTCATAACAAAAGTGGATGGTATATCTTTCGTGATCGCAGCATAGTAATGGGTCGCCAGTAGGTGCATGGGCTGTGGGGCGACGTCACCAATGTTGAAAGACGAAGAAGATAAACCGCAAACGCTGGTGTAATGATCCAACGCAGTGTAGAAGTGAGGACTGAGATCTGCATTACCTTGTAAAATGCTGCTTTGAAGATGCTTGGTTTGGAAACATGAGGCTATGTAACCATACTGAATGGTGTCACCCATGGTATATATACCTAAGTCACCTTATGTAATAGGCAGAGTTGCAAGTCGTTGTTGCAATGGTCCGAAACCGGCGATGTCGCTCGTAATCAAGTATTGCAGAAACTGTAGAAGGTGTGCATCGAAATGAGTTTGTGCGGACTGCATGATCTATGGTCGAATGGTACGCATAGTAAAATACAGTTTCGATACTCCAGCACAGTTTCGAAGGAGTAAGAGTTCAGCTTGGGGGTCGCTTAATTTCTTAATGCAATCCATCAGATGGATGGTCTTGTCCACTCGAGAGAGAACAATGTTGCTACAAAACTGATCATCGAGACTCACAGGGCCTCCAAGTAAACGTACACCATCTGACGGTCTGCCTATCTCTTTTGGGAAAAGGTCAGTGCAACGTGTGTCTATTTTTGGCCAGAAAATTTCAGTTTTCCGGAGGTTCAAACATAACCCTTTGGCCGTACTATCTTCACGAAGGATATGTAGAGCTCTTGCAACTTCAGTGGACTCCCCAATTAGCGTACCGTCATCCAAATACCAAGCATGGAGGTCCAGTTTACATTGTGCTGCTATCTTGCATACAAGGGGGTGAAGAACTATCGAAAATAGTAAGGTACCGAGAGGGTCTCCTTGTTGAACCCCTTGTGCGGAAGATAATGTATGCTCATTGTAGTACAGCTTGGCCGGACGCGCGTAACAAAATTCCACCCATTTTGAAATACCAGGGCACTTGGCTCTCAGTTCGTTGATTAAAGCAGTTCGGCTAACCATATTAAAGGCATTAGTGAAATCGATTAACAACATAGACATATTATCATGGGAACCTTGCATTTCTAATTATTATTATTATTATGTAATATTTTTTTTTAATTATTATTTTTTTATTTTTATTTTTTATTTTTATAAAAGAAAGCCACTGGGGCTTTTATTAAACAAGCAAAAGCGGTATTACATAGAATCAAATTGAGGGGTTGGAAGGCGAGCAACAAGTTGTGCCCCAACACCTTTCTGAATAATAATAATAATTATTATAACTTTTTTTTATTATAATAATAATAATAATAATAATAATAATTATTATGTGATAGATGTAGGATCAGAATATCGCAACATCAATATCTCGCGAGACTAATAAATGACAGCATTGCGAAGGCGTCGCAGGGAAGTAACATAAATGACGCAATGGATGACGACAGCCAGAACATGAGAAAGGTGTGAAGACTTAGCGAGATTTAGGAGTGTCGCGAGATCATACACTTGTACACTTGCGATATTTCGCAAGTCATTCCCGAAAATAAAGGACAGCTTAGCTGTCATCCATTATGTAATACCTATATAAAGAGTCGACCAGGCCGATTGGTGGGGAGTTCTTTTGAATTGTTAGGCAAGTCATTAGGAGAGAGAAAGTTTTAGAGTGATTGTAATTCTATAACTCATTTCTATTTCATATTGTAAAGATTCAAGAATTCAATCAATAAGAATCGTAATTGTTCATCTTAAAATGACTTAATTGTGTATATTCTAGTGAGGGGTGTAGTGTAGGATTTCCTGCAACTACATAATGGCGCTAGAAACAGGGATCGAGTAAAGATCGACCTTGTGAATTGAAAGAATCAGGAGTAACAAGAAAGGAATTTCATATAATTTTCAACAACTTACTGAGATTGAGAAATGGCTAGAAGAAGGAATGCATCAGAACAACCAACAACTGTCAGAAGAAGCAGGAGATTAGCTGGGGAAAGGATAAATGAAGTAGGTGAACCCTCAAGAGTAAACGCAAGAAATAATGAAGAAGATCAAATTCAATCACCAATACAACCAGTACCGAACAGAGTTATAGATTATGATAGGGTGAGCGTGCATACATGGAGATCAGATTCTATGGAAGAAAGAGGAGGAGAACAACAATTAGTAAACAATGGACAAGAGGAGGGAAACCGAGAAGAAACTGGAGAGATAATTCATGGAAATGAAGAAATCGCAGCATTAGAGGCGTTGAGACAAACAATACATGAAGAAAGGCGATTAGAAGCTGAGGAACGTGCAAATCTAACAAGACAAAACCATGAGCTGAGGATGGAAAATATGAGGTTATAGGATAGAAGATCGAGAAGTATTACAAGGTCAAGCTCAAGATTGGTTAGAGAGGAAATAAGGAAAACTTTACCTATAGAAGATGCTGAAGAAGAAAATCGAGAGGAATTGCAAAATCAAGGCGTAGAACATTGCGAGAGAAGAGAAATAATGGAAAATATTTATGTCCCACGTCCCGAGACTCTTCAAAATGGGCGAAAGAATGGAAATCAAGGAAATAAGCAGCGTCAGGGGCAGAATAATCCAGCTGATGAAGAAAATCAAGAGGAAGGAAGAAGAATATTGCATGGGAGAGAAGCACGAAGAAAACAAAAAGAGATTGAAAATGAAATTGAAAAACATTATGATGAACAAGCACGCCTAGCTTGCGAGAGAGAAAGATTAAGAGCAGAAGTGGAAAAACGGGAACTGGAAGAAGCAATTCGCCAGAACAATCATGATAATCGAGAAAGAAGAAGAGAACAAAATCGCAACAATGGTAATATCAACGAAGAATATGAAAGAATACAAAGGAGAACCGATAGACAACAAGGAAGAGAAAATGGTAGATATAACGGTGTGCGAATTTGTGAAAGAGATGAAGGAGAGGATCGCAGAGGAAGACGAGAAGAGAATAATGAACAAGAAAATCAAAGCAGACATGAACGCAGAAGAAGAGAGGCAGAACTCAAAAGACCAGTGGATCCAAATTCTGATGTAAATGAGCAAATCTTGAGAGAATTAGCAGAAATGAGAGGAATGTTGAACAGTGGAAGGGGAGGAGGAAGAATACAATTGGATGAGGCCATCGAAGAAGCTGCGAAAACTCCGTTTACACTATAGGTACAGTTAGGAGGAATACCCCCAAAGTGTAGTTTACCAGCGTTAACCAGCATTTTTGATGGAACAACTTGTGCAATACAACACATCAAAGCTTATGTGAGATGTATGTTATAATGGGAAAATCATGATGCTATATTGTGCAAGTATTTTGCATCAAGTTTGACAGGAGAAGCGCTGAAATGGTTTGAAGGTTTACCAAGAAATAAAATCACATCATTCAACCATTTACAAGCCATATTTTTAGGGGCATATATAAGTAATAATTCCTCGCGACCGGGTATTGAAGATGTATTTGGGTTGAAACAAAGGGTCGGCGAAAGTTTCGACATGGCTAGTCGTGTGGATGAAAGATATCTCATCATGTCATTCATAAATGCTATGTTCGCAACCAATTTGTTATATATTCCAATTTTTAGAGTCAAGAATACAATCACAATGACTGAGTTGCGAGAACTAAGGCAAAATGAAATGGAATCATATCCAGTTGCGAATACAAGCTCGAATGCTGCGAATGCAAGCTTATTACCAAAGTTGATAAATACAGTAGCGAGCACCTCGTAAGGGAAACAAGAAAGGATGATAGACGATGGTCAGCAAAAATTAGTGGCCGTGGGAAGTCGCGATCAGGAAGAATTTGAAAGAGAAAGGAACTTCTACAACCGGGGCGCAAATAATAAGATTCAAAGGCTTGATCATCCACAAGAAACTTATGGAAGTCGAAGGCAGAATTATCATGGAGGACAACGAAATCATAGGGTAGTATGGGAAGAAATCAAGATGCCCCCATTGAATGCTAGTGTGGAGAAAATATGGGAAGCTATAATTTTGAAGGAAAACATACCTGCACCATGGAACATGGGGAATGAACCACCTCCAAGTGATAGAAGTCATGAATTCTGTAACTATCACCGTTTTCATGGACATCTAACGAATGATTGCAAAAATATAAAAAGAATAATCCTCAGAATGATAGACCAAGGGAAGCTAAATCATTTCTTAAAGCGTGAAGAGAAGATCCAACCATTACCATCACCACCAGAAATTCACAGAGTAAACACGGCGAAAGGGAAAGAAACATTTGTGGTAGAAGTTGGAGCGAAAGCCAAAAACTTGTTTTGCAACTCTATTGTGCATTCATACAGGACAATTGAAGATTTTCATGACAATGTACTTAGTAGAGTTTTCGCAAGAGATGCTGATAATAGAGAAGTGATGAACATTGCGAAAACCTCTCCACTAAAGGAATGTCAAATGCAGTTTATTTCTTTTACTGCGGAAGAGGTCCTCGAAGGCAGAGAGATGCATGACATCCCATTAGTGGTAAAATTAGAGATTAATCCAAAACCTGTGGAAGGTGAGGATGATGAGGCAGAAAATTCATGGGCGATCAATAGAATCTTAATTGATACTGGAAGCTCTGTAAACATCCTTTTTTATCATACTTACAAGACTATGGGAGGGAAAGACGAAGATTTGATACCGTCAACATACAAGATCTATGGTTTCAATGGTACAGCTAACAAGCCTAAATGAGAAGTTCGTATGAGAATACTGTTACAAGGATTATCAACTGAAATATTGTTATGTATAGTCGATGTGGAATCCCCTTATAATGCATTAATCGGGCGACCATGGTTACACGAGATTCTAGGTGTAGCATCGACCTATCATAAGTGTATTAAGTTTCCTCATCCCAGTGGTGTTGGAATTCTAAAAGGAGACTGGATTGAGGGACAAAAATGTTATGAGGTTGATGTGGAGAGTTGTGAAGAAAGAGCTGCACAAAGGAGGAACTGGAAGAAAAATATAAAGGAAGAGCAAAGAAGGGAAAGATTAATGGTGGATACCATAGAAGTAAGAGATGAAGATACATTGCGAAGTAAATGCCTGAAAACATTTGGAGATTGCGATGGTTTCGGAAAAGGAAAGGAACTAGTAAAGAGCTTAAATAATGAAGAAGTAGAGAGCAGTAAAAGTAAGAAATGTAAGAAGTGAATGATTGATGTTAGGCTTGCGAAGGTTAATTTATTTATTTTTTTTAAAAATAAAATAAAAAAAATACAAGGAATATGATGATCAAAGAAGAAGTACGCAAAAGTCTCGCGAGATAAAATGTATGGGAATCTGGTTAAAGAATTGCAGCGAAATTTCAAGAATGAGAAGAAATAATTTCGATAAAGCAAAACTATGTGATAATTTCGCAGAGATAATAAGAAGAAATAATCAAAAATGAATGAATGAGTGAATGGGACGAACCTTTATGGCATACACCCTAGTTCGCGAATGATATTTCGTAAGAGGCAAATGTAAGACCTAAAGTGCGTCATATAAGAGGGTATCTCTTGACATGGCTCAGGGAAAAGGTTACACCGCCCCTGGAAACTGAGTCATGGAGATTTGGGGGCCATGAAAGCCTATCCGGGAGAGATACCTTGGATTTCCAACTATATATATAAGGTTATACCCTGGTTGGACGCCCGAGGGTCTCTTCCAAGGAGTCAGTGTATGACCAAGGCGCCGAGGTACACGGTTGAGCCAAGAGTGCCTGGGGCATTTGAAGTGTCTCGGCCATTCTTGGCAAGTCTTGCCACATGCTGCACTCGGCCCGAAGAAAACTCCACTTAGGGTGCAGTCTCGTAACCATAAACCCTATAGGTATAACGGATAAGAGGCTGTGAAAACAACTGGTTGTTGTTAAGACCGGATGGGAGGAGCTAGTCTTGTATGGCCGATGTACGCCTCCTTGAGGGGCAACCAGGGAGATGATAAGGGAGACACCCTCCATTAGGGAGATGATAAGTGTCTTAAGACGGCAATGTCATGGGGCTTTACGTTCGCAATAATGTTTAGGCCTGTCATATTGACGCAAGAAAAATATCCTACAGAGGCAACAATACTAAAGAAATGATAAGACAAGATCAATGGGTCATTACATGAAAGTGTAATGACGTCCTGCGATTTTGTCGCAAGACGACAATGTCATGGGACTTATGTTCGAAAGAACATTTAGGTCTGTCAAATTGACGCAAAAATGAGGGGTGGAAAAATAAGACCTTTAACTAGGAGGGCACAATAAGACCACACAAAAACAATGATAAGGCAAGATCAATGGGTCATTACATGAAAATGTAAAGACGTCCTGCGATCTTGTCGCAATAATGAATATCAACATAAATGAAAATAAGACCACACAAGAAATTGAGTAAGCAAATAAGCTTGCGAAAATGGCCATACTTCTAAATTTATTTGAAGAGTTAGCAACCGCAGTCGCGAAACAAAGACGTATTATTACTTAAAGATTATTGATTTAATCTCTCATGTGAAAATAAATAATAGAGGCAAGTATGGGAATGATTAGAGTGAAAATTTGTTATTTATTTCCATATGATAGATTTATAGTGAGAAATTATAAAAATGGAAGGCTAAAAGGATAAATGTACAAATATTAGAAGAAGAGAAAAAGAAAAATGGAGCTATCTCTTAGTTCATTCTTCTTTGTCATCAGACTCTTTATCAGACTCCTCTTCTTCGCTAGCGTCACTATCGGAAACATCAAAAGAAGATATATTTTCAGGAACCTCATCAAGAAGACAAGGATATGAAGAATAAGGAATACTGTGATCATCGCAAACTGTCTTAATAGTTTGATTGCGAAAACGAACGGCATCATTATTGAAATTCGCCACAGTAGTTTGTAATTGCTTCTTCAACTTGGAATACTTGTCGTTGCGAAGAGAGAGATCCTTTGCAAGATGTTCTTTTTCGGATTCAAGTTCTTCAATCCTTGTTTGATATATTTTCTCAGCTTCTGCGAACGTATGATAATGAATCAATAACTTAATAGCAATCTCACAAAAAAGAAGTGGCAAAGTAAAAAAGAACAGTTAACAACCTTCTCTGTCAGAAATCATATCTTTAACTAAGGCAGTATGTTCAGCATGAAGACTGACGTTAACACCTAAATAATTTCTGGCATTATCTAGAACTTTCGCATCCCAGGCGAATTCATCATCACTATTTATAACAAGAAGTGAACGAATTTGATTTTCTCGCTCATTAAGTATGGCATTTTGGCGAAGAGATTCATCTCGTTCAATTTGGACTTCAAGAAGAGTTTTTTGAAATTTTGCTAATGCATGTGCACCTTGATTAGCAATGCGATCTTTGTCATCTATAAGGCTACTAATTTTCTTCCTTAAAATATTGGTTTTCTCATGGGAATCAAGATACAGACGTTTAAATCGGTTGGCTAAACCTAAACTAGATCTATGCTCAATTTCTAAGAGACGAAATTTGGTTTGAAGTTCATTTAATGGAAAGAATTAATTTTGTTTGACGAACTACATAAAGATTCGTTGAGATGAGCGAGAAGAGCATCATTATCCATAGGCTCAGGAAATGAATGGAAAAGAATGGCTTCTTCAGAAAGATTATAAATGTCTGCGAAAATGATAAGTCAGGCAAAGAAAAATAAATGACAAAATAAAAACAAGGAAAAGAGAAGAATTTTGTACCATAAAGTTGTTGATTAGCGCTTTGAAGAGTAGAAATTTTATTCTTCTGAGTAGACGACTCAGTTTCCAGTTGTTGGATTCGTTCGCGAAGAGCAACAATCTCATTTTCATTCTTCTTGCGAGATGTCGCAACTTCAACTTCTAGTTCTTTGTTCTTCTCCTTAAGTTGAAGATTTTTCTTTTCAAGATTGTTGCGCCTCTTCTCAAGGTCTGAGGCAACAACAAAAGAAGATCTTCCAGTCTGCAAAGAAAGATAAAGAAATTGTTAAGATATGACTTTAAAGTAAAGTTATGAAGAAAAAATAGAAGTTCAGACATACCAAGGCACCAAGTGCATTTAAAAAGCTAGGAGTTACAGATCTAGAAACCCCTTTAAGAGAATCGTTGCCCTCTAACAAGGTAGCATCACATATATTTGCGAGAGCCTCGCATGTACCGGAAAGGCGATCATCTCCAAGGCCTTGCATGGAGTCTGAAAAAATATTGGATAACTGCTCCATAGGGGATTCAGTTGATTGATCTTCTCCCGCGTTGTTATCATCTTCATCAGAAGTTTCATTGGGAAAAGGACTTGAATGAGGAGAAGAATGAACCTTCCGTTTTTTGGAAGGTGGGACAGTGGATTTCCCCTTGCGAAGAGGATCTTTGTCTTTTCCCTTGACCTTCGCAACTTCGGGAGATTCTTCTTATTCGGAAATTTCGATACCAACCTTCGCACACGAATGAAGATAAGAAACAGAGGCAACAATATTGTTAAAAATAGCAAAATAAAGTATTTCTTACTTCATCCGTGATTGATCGGAGTATCGCCAGAGTACTCGACTTTGGATGTCTTTCATAACTCTTTCTCAATTTGATAATCTGAAAATTTTGCAAGCTTAGTAAATATAAGAGGAAGGAAATATCGCAAAGCGAATCAAAAATAGGAAACATACCTCTTTTGCCTTTTCGGGCCACTTAAATTCCCAAGGATGATAATCTGCGAGATTTGCAGGGAGTATATGGGAACCTGAAATGTAAGGTCCATTCAAAAATAGCGGAAAGACACACCACTTCTCATCTTTGGAGTATCGAGGAACATTATTCTTGCCCGAGTGCCAGTCAATATCTTGCATAAGCAGCTTGTCGCTGGGAATATTATCTTTTCTCTTCAGTCGAGCACCCCAGCGAGATTTATCATTCTTCATATTTATCACTTCATAATTTTCAAAGAAGTTTTCTACCGAGTACATTTCAGTAACTATCTATAAGTTTGCGAATTTAGGATCTCTGACGTTATCAGGATAAAGAGACCCCTTACCGGCACCACGGTTGGCGAATTCAAGCATTAGACGGATGCAATCACCACTTAATTGATAAATAGCTCGCGAGAATTTCTCATGAGCAAGAACTTCATAGAACAAGGGCAGCTCGGGATTGTAGAGAGGAATGGGAAGACCTGCGAGTATTTGACCTAGCGAGATTATGATTTTCTGATCATCACAATGATGATCAGTAAACAACTTTGCAGAAAGAATAGATGAAGATTCGTGATCGGGAATGGTAGATAGGGTGAAACCACTCTCTTGTAAATTCTTTTGAGTTTCACTCAAAAGGGTCTCATATCTACGACCAGGTGGAGCCATTTTTAGAGTATGGGAATGATTGAAGAATTGAAGATCAAGATAAAGAAGGAAAGGAAGATTTACAGTAGCAGAAACGCAAATTGCGGAGAAGGAGAATTGAAGAAAAGTTGCAGAGAGAAAGTAAAAAAGAAGAAAAGGAGGGTGAGAAAACTATATATAGAGAAGGATTCTCGAGAAGATAAATGCATTTAATGCGAGAGGGGACGTGAATGGTCAAGAAAAAACGGTTGAAAGAGACGTGTCAAGAAAAGAGTGGAAGGAGAAACATGTGTAATAAACTCTGTTTAGAAGTATGGGATCGTAACAGAGAAATATGAACAGTTGTGGCATTTCAAAAAAAAATTGGTTCTCATGACATTCTCTTCTTCGCAGAGAAGACATGAGAAGAGGCAAGATGTAGGATCAGAATATCGCAACATCAATACCTCGCGAGACTAATAAAACGACAGCATTGCGAAGGCGTCGCAGGGAAGTAACATAAATGACGGAATGGATGACGACAGCCAGAACATGAGAAAGGTGTGAAGACTTAGCGAGATTTAGGAGTGTCGCGAGATCATACACTTGTACACTTGCGATATTTCGCAAGTCATTCCCGAAAATAAATGACAACTTAGCTGTCATCCATTATGTAATACCTATATAAAGATTCGACCAGGCCGATTGGTGGGGAGTTGTTTTGAATTGTTAGGCAAGTCATTAGGAGAGAGAAAGTTTTAGAGTGATTGTAATTCTATAACTCATTTCTATTTCATATTGTAAAGATTCAAATTCAATCAATAAGAATCGTAATTGTTCATCTTAAAATGACTTAATTGTGTATATTCTAGTGAGGGGTGTAGTGTAGGATTTCCTGCAACTACAATATAAAAGGAAGGAAAAATTACAAAGGAGTGGTTGGTAGCCTAGCAACAAGCTGAGCACCAATACCTTTCTGAATAACCAAACCAAACCTAATAATAATAATAATTATTTTTTATTATTATTATATTATTATTATTATTTTGGCCCAAAGGCTTTTATTAGCAAAAGAATCAAATACAAGGTACAATGTCGATAGAGGGCAACCTAGCAACAAGTTGAGCCCCTACACCTTTTTGAATTGAAATACCTACTCTATAAAAAAGAGAATTACCTATTTTGTAATTGAGATCGTAATTAGCTATACAATTTTTCAACCTTTTCAAGAGAATCACCATGTCTTCACTAAGTTCGCCTAAAGTGGAGAAAGCAAGGACGCCAAAACCATATCCATGAGCAAACACCTTATCCAAATATTTCGCCCGCTTGCGTGAAATAACATTAGAAATGGCGACACCCGGAACGAAAGCCCGACCACTAATACCGGAAAAAGGTGAAACACATGTAACATCAAAACAAAAATCTTGCCCATTAACCCAATTATAGACAAGAATGTCAACGGGCTTTAAATCCTTGGCATCATCCGATAAGATTCCAAGATTGACCTCCTTTCTAGCTGCAACTCCGGCTTTGTACAAAATATCCGAAACAACATCCCTAACAGAGTCATGCCTAAACTTGATCCCAACCTCACTTGCACAATGAAGTGCATGATCTCCAAAGACATCCATGTTCCTTTTACAACAAGCACAAACATCTACATTTTCAAAAATAGGTATACCAAGTCTGTAACAGAGAACTGCCCTGAACTGCCGAGGCCCCAGAGTTTGATTAAGCCCACATATTGGTATAACTTTGAGATAATCCTGAGCATGGTCTAGCCTGTTGCTTTGCCATAGGATAGTGTCACGTTCTGTCATAGAGAACTTGTAAGGAATGTCATTCTTAACGACTTCAAAATACTGCATTGCCAAGGATTTCATGGGACGAGTGGCAATAAAGTTGATGTTGAAAGAATACAATCCACAAACCTGCGTGAACTGAGACAAAGCATGCTGAAAACCAAGACACGGGTCTGACTCAGGTGGAAGCCCAAGAATAAACTCCTGCAGATTTCTTGTTTGAAAACAAGAAGCAAGATAACAAAAATTGCTTGTATCTGCCATCGTAAGGACACCGAGACCCCCATCTTTCATTGGTAGCGTAGCAATACGCCGCTGAAGAGATCCAAAACCTGCACCATCACCTGTAACTATGTGACGCAAGAACTGTAACAAGGGTTGATCATAGGAAGGAATAATCTGATGAAGAGCTTCAGGGTTAGTAGTTCTCAAGTTAAAATAAAGCTTCGAAACACATGCACAACTTCATAATAATAACAGCTCACTTTTCGGATCCTGCAATTGCTTGAAGGACTCCATGAGTTGCACTGTCTTGTCAACTTTATTCTTCACTAAATCACTGCAGAACTGCATATTGACTCACATGACCTCCCAACAACTTAACACCACGAGAAGGTCGACTAACGTTGGCTGGGAAAACTCCATCTGTTTGGATTCTAGGATCTGCGCAAGGCCAGAACAGTTCAGTCTTATTAATATTAAGATGTAAGCCTCGACTACTACCTTCAGCCTGGATTATCGAGAGAGCTTTGGCCACTTCCATGGTGTCACCGGTAATAGTACCATCATCCAGGTACCATGCATGGAGATCAAGATTGCACTGACTTGAAATCATATTCACTAGAGGATGTAAAACCAATGCAAACAATAAAGGACCTAAAGGGTCCCCTTGTTGCACACCAAGAGCAGATGAAAGAACAGACTCGTTATAATAAAGCCTCGCTGGTGTAGTATAAAAAAATTCCACCCATCTGGAAATGCTAGGGCACCTAATTCTAACTTCATGGATTAACGTGGTTCGATCAACCATATTAAAGGCGTTAGAAAAGTCAATTAGAAGCATAGACATCGTGTTTGTGTACCTTTCATCTCCAAGAGTCTGTTGGCAGCATGAAGAATACCCTCTGCCCCACATGGTACGCCTACACCAAATTGATGATCTCCAAGATACAAAGCAATATCTTTGCCAACTAATTTAGCAGCAATCTTCAAACATAGCCTCCGCCATATCGTACCAACCGCAATAGGCCATAACCCACCACCAGGTTTGAGGAGAGGTGTTAAGGGGGCACTCGTAATGTACTCACCTAACACTGATGGACATTTCCCATCCAACCATAAGTTAACCACCCCAGTAATAGAAGCTAAAAGATCATCACCCACAGCCGCCGCTGCGCCACTCAAAGCATCCAAAAGATGCTGAGCTCTAAGCCCATCCCTGCCACATGAAATACGTTTAGGGAAGATTTTTATTGTATCAAGGACAATTTTGGAATTCACAGATAATGCAGCAACACCAATAGGCTCAGGGGGAATAATGGGTGGTGGAGCACTTGGATGCTTCTGACGGAGCTCTTACAAAGTCTCTGCAGTGTTAGGGGCTATACCACCTGAGGATAAAACCCTTATAGTCGAATTGTAATGACCCTGACTCAATTTTTTCGTACAGGCTTGCACATTAGAATTATGCTTCCTCATCTTTCCTGGTTTGCTGACTTGTTGACTCTTCTTAGATGCTGCTAAGAGCTGTTCAACAATATGGATACAACCATTACTCTCTTTCCATTGCAATAAGGCTTGGTTAATACTCTCTATCTGAAGCCTTTTTCTAGTTCCATCCCTCTCCTCCCTTGAACACATAAGCATGTACAGGTTTAAGGTACATATTGGTAGTAACAAAAGCTGCAGCCATGATGATAAATCCATATGGTTAGACAATACCTTATCTAAAGCTGATTTTAAGGTCCTCGAAAAATGAAGCCTACAAGGTGGTGGAATACTAGCAATGGTAGTAAAACGCTTCTGAAAAATCAAATTCAACATGTCTAAGTTGAGTGCAACATCAACTTCCTGATCAACTACTGGGATTGAGTAAGGGATACCTACAGGTTTGACAATTCCAAAAATGAGGAATTCCACATAATTACCATCAAGCGGTCCAGCAGTGGCACCACCCACATGAGAAGTGCAAGATTTCTTCCAAGCTTGTAAATGCATACATGGCACACATAACCACATCTGTAACTGATTTAGGGTTCGTTCCCAAGCCTCATAAACTAGGTGGAAGCCTAACAATCTAAACTTCAACGACATACTACTACATAAATCGAACAGGTTGCCGTGCTAATCTACCAGCGAGCCTCATGGGTAACCTAGCCAAGGGAGCCGAAGCGGATGGGGGGCTGAGATTGTGTCACAAGGGGGGCAAGCTAACACTACCTTCCATGTTAATTACTGTAATATTACGCCATTGGGGACTCGAACCTGGGACCTCCTGGAGCGCATGAAACTTTGGGAAACGGGGATAACCAGCTGAGCTAGGTGCCCATTCTTTTAACGGATATTATTATATTAATACCAAAAGAATCAATACACGTCGGTAGAAGGTAGCCGAGCCACAAGATGGGCACCCACACCTTTTTGAATAGTAATGTCTATTCTATGAAACAAAGATCCACCAACTTTATGGTTAGCATCAGGATGAATAAAGCAGTTTCTCAATCTCTTCATGAATATGATAGCATCTTCGCCAAGCTCACCAAATTTAGTAAAAGCCAAAACATTGAACCCATAGCCATGTGGCAAACACTTGTATAAATATTTGTTACACTTACGAGAAACTGCGGAAGAGATAGCATGGCTCGGTGTGTAGTTGCGAGTTTTGGCACTCGTAAAAGGAGATACAACCGTGACATCAAAACAAAAGTCCTTCCCATCTTCCCAGTTGTATACTAGAACATCAACAGGCTTCGCTTCCTTACCATTAATATCACCTGATAAGAACCCTAAAGAGACTTCTTTTCTAGCGACTACACCCGCCTTGTAGCATATATCTGAGACAACATCTCTGAGCAAATCATGGCGAAACTTGGGACCGAGATCGCTGGCACAATGCAAGGATGGTCACCAAATATGTTCATAGCTTTGCCACAACATGAACACTTGCTACCTTCAACAAAAAGGGGTACTCCGAAACGATACTGCAAGACTGAACTGAATTGCCTAGGCCCTACTGCCTGTTTCAAACCACTTATGGGAATAGCTTTTAAAAAATCCATTGCGTGCTCATTCCTATTACACTGCCACAGGTGGGACTCCCGATCTATAAGAGCAAAGTTGGTTGTAATAGCTTCCTTAATAGCACCAAAGTATAAAGCTGACAGGGACTTCATATAAAGGGGGGCAGCATCGTTGATGTTGAAGGTGAAAGATGAGAGGCCACAAGCCTGTGTAAAGATCTGCATAGCTAGCTCATATCTTGGACTTGGGTCAGATGCAGATGGAAGGTTCAAAATCATATTTTGCAAGGGTTGAGTCTGAGCACAGGAGGAAAGAAAGCAATACTTACCTTTATCAGCCATAGTATAGACGCCTAAGCCACCATCTTTCATAGGTAAAGTAGCTAGGCGTTGTTGAACTAAACCAAAGCCTGCACCGTCTCCAACCATTATCTGACGTAAATATTGCATTAGGTGACCATCAAATTGAGCTGTAGCAGACTGTATAGTGATGCGTGTCGTAACCACAACAAATTAATTAATATTTTTCCACCTAATTAACAAGTAATATAGTGTAGTCAAGTTCGTTCCCACGAGGAGCAAGAGATTCTTAGTTGTAAAAATTGTCACAAAAGGGGGGTGTGAAGCAAAAGAAAATAAACAAAGCAATTAAAAGATAAAGTTGAAATCAATAAGAGAGACAAGACCAAGGAATCCTTCTTCGTTGCAAAACAATGATTCAAGTTATGATTTTCATCCACATGTTATTAGTCACAGATTATCACCAACCGTAGGTAAAGCAGCTAGATCAGTGCTAAACCCCTAAATCCCTTATATCACCGGATACGGAAGTTCTCGACTACCGGATTCTATTTACCAAACCACCTAGTAGTAGATCACTCTAGATGTAATTTAAATAAACGCATTAAGATTTATGAACTTATTAGGTTGATATTAGTAGTTAAACTCTTAGATCAAGGTCTACTTGCTAACGTTATTTTCACACACAATTGCTCCACGGAATCCCTCCGCATGGTCTCGTGTTTGCTACTTATGTAAAGAGTCAAGAAACGATTACTTATCCCCTAACTTTCACTAGCTTTAGATCAAATTAACAAATCAATTTAGCGTGCACTCTAAACAATCTATCAATCAACCATGAATGTATAAACATTCCTATTAGTAAAAACAAACGATAATCATGTGAAGAACTTCAAGATAGAATTGAAAACAAAACTCAAATCATATATTAAGAAATAGGAATTCATCCTCAATCAATAAGAAAATTAGCTACTCATGTTTTTGAAATTCACACAAATAATTAAAGGGAGAATTTTTCAAGTTCACACAAATAATTAAAAGAAGAATTGAAAAGCAAGCAAAAACACAAGTGTTGTGTGTGTAGAGAGGTGTGTAAAAAGATGTGTAAAAGTGTGTAGAGAACTTCTCTACTTATAGGCTTCAATGTTCTCCAAATCTTCCAAGGAATAGAATCCTCATTCCATAATAATTCAATTTCCAAATTCAAGTCTTTCTCATCTTCCATCTTCTCTTTCCAAATTTGAGCCAAATTCTCCATCCAATTCCAAGTCCAAGTCTTCACACCCATGAGAAGAATCCACACAAAAATCTGTAATTTTGGTCGCCTAGGAAAGCTGGTATTATGGTCGGAATTTGGTCGAGTCTCGGCACCGCCGGCCGCCTCGAAATCTTCTTTCTCGTCGACTTAATATTCCGTCCAGTTCTCATAAAGTTAATCACAACCGACGGTCTTGATTAGTCAACGGGTCAAAGGAGGAGAGTCGGCCGAGTCGTTAGACATCCGATCGGTCGAATCGTCTTACTCAACTGAGTCACAAAGATGGATCGGTCATCGGGTTCACTGAGTTAACTCGCCGTAAGGGAAAAACTGGCCGAGTTTCGTTTATATTCAGGGCATTTCCAGGCCAAATTCAGGACTATTTTCTTCAGTTCCTAAACATACATCTACAATTCAAGCACAACCCATTCTTCATCTCATAATTTCAATCACCCAGAACCCTTCTTTGATTCCACATCAGCCATTAGAGCCGTCAATTAATCCACCTTCTTCCCTGATTCGAACAGCAAAAAATATTCTCATCTCTGAGTTAGATAGCAGCATCTTCTTCTTCACTCGAACCCATATTTCAATTCGACCTCCAACTTCTACTATCCACTGAGTTCACTTCCAACAACAACATCAATTCCTCAAACCCATTCTTTTCACTTCCTTCTTCTCACTCAGCGTCACTGACCCATCTCTGATTTCCTCATTCAACAGCAGCAACTTCTTCTCTGAATTTCTTCATCTTTCTATTTCTCAACTGAGCTAAACTCAAATCAACCATAAACCCTTTAATTCAATTTCTGCCATTAACTTATCTCTGATTTCTTGTTCTTTCTTCACTGCTATTCTAACCAGATCCAAAGCTCCATTTAATTATTCTTCTAATTCTAATCATAACCCTTCACACACTGGCAGCAGCTCCAGTTCCCCTTCAATCCCAACAATTTTATCTTCCATATACTGAAACCAAATTTCAGATTCGTCCTAATTTCATTTTGTTCTTCAATTGCGTAAATCGAACCCTAATTTCACTTTAATCATCGCCTAACTCCATCTTCTTTGAATCAGCATCATTGAGACAATACCCATCTCCTTCTGAATCTCACTATCAATGAACCCATTCTTCCATTTCGATCTGATTTCCTCTAAGCAGCTGTTGTTCTTCTTTCTTTGTTTCAAGTGAGCGAGATGAACGAGAGAAACATCTCTCGATTTTAGGGTTAAAAGAGTAGGGTTGGTTATTCATTATC